>PVKB01001332.1:0-435362 GCA_004027205.1 Ctenodactylus gundi
GTCTTTGACACACTTCGTCACACATATGCCTGGGTGCATCTCAACCCGAGTCAGTATTTTCAAACTGTTGCAGCATACATGTTGCAACATCACGTGTTCTCACTTTCAGGAGTGTATTCCTGTGACAAACCTCTCACCCAAATAAAGACGAAATTAAGACTGAAGGTAATGCTTCAAACTTCTGGGATACCACTTGTCAGTAGATCATTTTTCCATGCTCTCAAGCTAGGCCTTCCTGTAATGATACTTGTTTTGATAAGAAATGTTTAAGAATATTCTTTAAAGGATTAGTATTTCAGATTAGAATTTCTATGCCTATTAAGATTGATTTTTATTGCTTCCATTTCACGAGCAGGTCAGCTTCAGAACTTCATTGCTATGTGTTTTAAGTGATCTGTTGACCACTGTCTAGCAGTTGCCACACTTACGGATTTAAACAAATTAGAAAATGGTACTTTAAATCTAAAAAAGCAATTTTAGTCTTTCCCACAGCTTGGGAAGTACCTGGAGCAATTTGAAGCATAGCAAGAGATTTTTATTGCCTCGAGGCTTTTATGACATCTCCCATGATGCATAGGGTTTTGGAAATACACGCAGTGTGAGTGGAGTGGCCAGTCTGCGTCGGAGACTCACTTACGGAGGTTCTCTGAAATAAGCTCCTCCTCTTTGAGACTTCTCAGCCTGTGGCTGTTCAGTTTCTCAGGAACTGCCACTTGATATTGGAACTGTCCCTCTTTCTTCGACGTGTCATAGAAACAGCGGAGAGTCACAGATTGCCAAGTGCACTCAACTGAGGTACTGAGATGTGATCTTTCAGATTCTAAAAATTTTCTGTAAATGCCCTGATTTGCCGTTTGATCTCCCTATACTCCTGCCGGGATCCCGGAATCACTCACTCCTCTCCTCCCAGCCGCCTTCCCGAGAGCTTCTTAGTGTGCTACTTTCACCCGATAACTGGATTGCTCGGGAACTTTCTTGCAAAGCCGATGACATTGCAAAATTCATTTTTTTCTTATTAGATCCGATATGAAAACTGACGAATTTTGACCACTTCCTGACTTCGTAAGTGAAAGTCATTAGATGTTAAAATGAGGCCATTTTGGAGAGTACTGTTGATGCTTCAGATGACGATTCCTTAGAAATACTGAAATAACATAGGGTTAGAGATTTCTGTGGCATGGTAGTTTGTGCTTGCCTCCAGAGAGGGCGTGGTGGAGCCTTGGAATCTGCCACTAGGAAAACTGTTCTTTACTTGGAGCCACCTTCTGCTTTAAACTCGATCTGTAGCTACCTGATTCTAATGTGTAGAAATTGACAATGCCATTAAACATTTATTATGCACATATTGAAGAAAATAGTTAAGGCTTCTAAGCAATTCTGACTTGATAGTGTGTCCCTATGGCACCAAACAAAGGTTCATTTTCAGATCTCAGATTAATTTTAGTTTAGAAGACATCTTTTTCTACCCAGTAACCATGTCCCTGCATTACATACAAGTTCTGGTACTGACAACTGAACCCACGTGTTCTTTCTGAGCTGCGCTCTCACTGAGCTTAGGTTTCATGTGGAGACAGGGTCCGGCTGCGTTGTCCCAGCTCGGCTCAAACTCTCAATACTGTTGCCTCAGACTCCCAGAAATGCTGGGATTGCAGCCCTGCAGACCTAATTCTCCTTCTCAGCAGAGGGAGAGAGTGAGGGTCTGGGAAAAACATCAGCACCTCCCGGGCACTCTAGATTTCCTCTCTTACTAACTGCAGCCACAAGGGGGCAGGATGACAATTTGAATGGAATCGCATTAGGTTTTACTTATATTGAAGAGGGTGGAATCCACGTTTAGCAACTATTTTTACTTGAACTGGAAACCATACTCCACGATGTATTAATGTTTGTGTTGTGGGTCAGGAGATGGGTGACCTCCAATCTGGCTGACTCAGGCAAGCTCAAAACATACCCACGCACCTTGTCGCCCCGTTTTTCTTCTCAAGATCCCCAGTGCTGCAGTTGATGTCAGTCCCTGGATGTGGACTTTGCACTCATTGAGAAAGTTCAAAATGACATTGACTGGCCCTGGAGGGCAGCTGCTGACACCTTGACTTTATTTTTCTCTCTATGAGCTGCAGACGGACTCAGTAAATTTCCCCCAAGAAATTAGCTTTTATAGGTCAATAAATCCTACTCCTTTACAGCCAGGTCATTTAACAATTCCTTTAAAGTTCATTGTTTTGCTGGTCGATGAAAGGGCGATTAGCTTTACATTATAAAAAAATTTGTTACCCAGGTACTTGAGTTCGTGTTGTAGACTATAGAAGAATTCATTATATAAAGAAAAAAGTTTAATGTTTCTCATATTCATGTAGTTTGAATATGTAGGTGTGTGTTTACTTTTTAATAAATCCAAGGCAGGACTTCTTGTTTGTGACTTGCTGCTGAAACCATATTACTTTTTCTTCACCAGGTATGACAGAAAATTATGGTGAATTTTGAAATAAAAAATAGTTACTACAATAAAACGCAATTTCGTCAATCATCCTTAGAATACTCCCCCTCACTTTGAAAATATCCCCCATCACTCTCGACCGTTTCTAAAGTTGTCCCGGAAGTTCTCTCTCGAGAGGGGCTTCAGGTGTCCTGTCATTGTTGCCCTCCTGTCATGAGTCATCACAAATGGTTCACTTCTCATGGTCGTTTTGACTTTGGGGAAGAGTCAGAATTTGAGTGGTGCCAGATTTGGTAAATGAGGTGGACAAAGACACAACTTAATATTTTAAAGAGCCTGGCCTTTCCATCAGATGGTGCTTGGCAGCAGCGTTCACTCTGTTTTTGATCACAGCTCACAAAGACATGCGTGACATAGGACTTTTAAAGCTTCTCCATAGAGTGTCAAGAATGATATGGTAACTGTGTTTGATATGAGAAGGAGTATTCTGAGGGGGATTAATGACAACATTTTCATTGTAATAATTTTTTAAATGTAAACAATTCACCACATTATATCAACCACCGCTTGTGCATAACTGCCAAGGAGAAACTTTGGAAAAGTTAAGAAAATAACTTCTGTAAAGCACTTGTGGTGGTGCGCACGGCCCATCAGTATCAAGCAATAAGTGGAACTGGTCTTAGTATTGGCACCATTTGTGCTGCCTAGCTCTGAGTTCACGGTTTACTGGCACTTTCCTCAGGAGTGACTTGTTATGGCTCTGTCCCTAAGCCATGGATAACATTTTCTTGAGTATCTTTGTGAGGAATGTAAGGTATGATATTAATAAAGCCAATTAATGGTAATTATAATCAATTAATAATAATTATTGATATTAATGAAATCTATAAATTAACTGAATGAACTTATTCAACTCTCAAAATTCCATAACATGAGTACTGTGAAGTATCTATATAATATGCCATATATCTGGTGTAATATCTATAATATTTATATTAATATTTATGTGTGAAGATCTATAATTTTTGTTTCCTTATTTAATTTGTGACTACATCAAAATATTCTTTATTTGATGAAACAATGGCATAGTGCTTTTCTTGATGTTGTTTGTTTTTTGAATATACTTAAACTAATGGCGTTGATGTGTTTGTTACACATGACCACTGGCCTCTTCCATAAGCCTTTTTCCCCCTTGCTGTCTTCCTTGCACGGGAGTCATCTTTTTTTGTGGAAAATTAGAATTTTTGGAAAATATGTGGTAGAAATAACCAAATATTTTTCCACTTATATTTAGGCTCTATATTTGTTATTATTTGAATTTGTTTGTTTTAGTGACTTGAGTGGAGTGTTTCAGAGAAGTGTATTCCTCTAAATTTGAAATCTTTGAGGTAGTTTTTCAGAGGGTCAACCCTGAGCCTGGCCTTAACCATCTTGGAACAAACTATTTTGATTTGCCTTCTCTCTTGCTGTATAAAGCTAACTGTTTTTGGTAGGTTAGTGTTTACCCAGTGACAGGTCCATGTTCCAAGGTTTTGATCATGCCCTGTACAGAATTGCTCCATAGGTCCTCGGGCTCCATTCCAGCTGTTCTTACTGAGGTCTTTTATGAGTCTGTGAATTTTTGTTACTACCCTAATCAGTCTCTTACCCTGTTCTCTCCTATAAACTAACTTTCTATATTTAATTTGTCCTCATGGAGCTACCAGTCGTTTCTCAATTGTTTTCCACCCAAATCTCCATCTTTTCTGAGAGCATCTTCAGTGCGAACTTCTCAGGGTCTCTTTGAAGTAAAGTTTGTTCCTTTGGGGAGAGCTACATATGCCCTTTGACCCAGAACCACCTTCCAGAGCTGGGCACAGAAGTGACAGCCCTGCTCTGCGAACACCCTTCAGCCCAGAAACCGTGGCCTCAGCTTCCTTTCCTCTGTTATATACAATCTCCCCCAGGGAGTGAGCTGATACAGAGGCCTCAGGAGAATCACATTTTTATTTTTCCCCCATAAATATTATTTTTATCAGTACATGTTTTCAGTATAATATAATTATATTCAACCTGGGAGCCAGCACATACACATGTTGAATCCTAATCATGACTTCTCTTTCTTCCTCCTGTCCTTTCCTATCTCCAGACCTCGTACCCATCTATAAGAAGTCTACCTCTCTGTTTCCTAACCCCTCTTTTTTTTACTCTGTTCTTTAAGGCACTTATATTTTGAGCTTCTCACACAGAGAAACCATGCAACATTTGTCCATTTGTGTCTGACTTACATCACTTACCACTGTGGTGGCAAAATGCATCCATTTGGTTTTTTACAGATGATTCAAAGTATATATGAACTGAATGCTTGTCTTCCCCTTCCTCTTCCCATGTGGTTAAGAATTTAATCTTCAGTGATATTAGGAGGTGGAGCCTTTGAAAATTGATTAGGTCATGAGTGTAGGGCATTTATAAATGGAATTATCACCCTTACAAAAGACACTCCACAGCGTTCTCTCATTTCTTTCTGTTACATGAGCCAATAACAAGAATATACTCATGTTTGAGCCAGAAAATAGACTCAGTAGATCTAACATGTGTCACAGCCTTGATCCTGGACTTCCCAGCCTTCAGAACCCTGATGAATAAATGTTGACTCTTTAGCCCATCTAGTCTATGGGAGTAGTGTTATTGTAGCAGCCCATGCAGACTGAGATGCCTGGCATTTCCATAGTACACTGACTACAGTGAGGTAGGGCTGTGTGGGAGAAGGGAGCTCTATTTTTTTTTTTGTTGTTGTTGTTTGTTTGCAGGGTGCTGCTCTGTAATCTAGGCTTGTACAGAATTCACTGTGGAGTTCAGGCTGACCTGGAACTCATGGCAATCTTCCTGCCTCAGTCTCCCAAGTACTGGCATTATAAGTGTGTACCACCTGCCATGCCGAGGGGAACTCCAATTCTTGAGTATATTAACTAGGAATTTAGCTTTTGTAGCCATGAGACGAGGAAACAAGAAACTCTGAGGTATGTCTGAGGTCAGTTTAAGCCCACAAAACATTCAGTTTCTTCACTGAAGCCTTAGGAGGAAGAACCCCATTTCACTGCTATGCTCACTTGAATTGAGCTTCTACCGCACTGATCTGAAGCATGGGAGAGAGTAGATTGTCACTAAAATGTCACAGATCCTTGGAGTTTTTTCCTAGATTTTGTAGATTTTCTTGAAGAAATGACTGTCTATGCACACGTATTTAGGAAGGTTGCTATATTTTAAATAGCTGTTTTTAAATCATTTTAATTATTTATTTATTTATTAATTCTAGAGATTGAGTCCGTGCAACTCCCCATATTGTCATTTGAGATTACAATTCACTATGCTAAATGCATCCTGGGTGCTTTTTAAATGCCCTCTAGAAAAAAATATTTAAGGACTATTTCACTTTGTTCTCAAACTGTGATCTAAATATGGTCATTACCCCTACCTATGGGTGACATCACTGAAATTCAGATTATATAGCTTGACAAGATTACACTACCAGTAATTACTGAAGCTGAAATTCCAACCAATTTCTCTCTGACTTGAGAGCCATGTTCACACAGCTCCTCCTCTTTGAGACACTTTTAATGCTCAACCAGATGATGATATCACCCTGTTAGAATTTACCCTTGGTCCCTAGGTTATCACTATAACTCTAACTCAAAGTACGAGCTGTATGATGAAATGTTGGGTTTGGCAAAGGAGAAAGAAGTCATAATTAATTTTCTGTTGTTACTGCAACATTGTGCCATAAACTTAGTAGTTTTTAAAAACAAGAAATTTTTTCTCAGGGCTCTGGAGACTAGAAGTCCAAATCAACATCACTGGGTCAAAGATGGACAGCTGCGTTCCCCTAAGAGTCACTAGAAAATAGATTGTCTTGTTCTTCTAGGTTCTAATGCCCACCAGCGTTCCCTGACTTGTGGCCGTATCACTGTGAAACTGACTTCCAGGCCACACTGCCTTTCCCTTTCTGTCTATATGAAGTCTTTTCTCTTACAGAAAATGCCTCAGTTGTAATCTTCTACTACTGAGGATGTTTTACAGAGAAATTGACTGACAATATTCTCAACAAGTGGCACGATCTTGTTATTATGGGGAAATTTTAAAGCCTAACTTAAACTTGGGATCTTAGGCATAAATTTCTTGACAAAATACAAAGTAGCACTGACTATTCCAGTGCACTAAACATTTGCTTCTTAAGGTTCATGTGGGGTTTTGTTAGGTTGGAGTTTAATCATAAATATCCCAAATACACTTAGTGAATGAGAGTCTTACATTTGAAAATATGTCTGTTCATTTTAATATGGTCTGTACTGACTAGAGTGAAATGCTTTCATGCCTATTTTAAGTATAAAATGGTAACAGCTGAAAGCAGACAGGAAAAGCCTGGTATAATACAACTAAGAAATATTGAATCCCCCCCCCCCCCCCATGAATGATGCACAGGCAGGTACAATCTAATCATCCTTGTATTAAAATTGTACCAACCCAACACCACTGTAGTTGATATTAAAAGGGATTAAAACAAAAGAAAAGCTATGTCCGATCTGTTTAGATATTAACCATCCACCCTGGATAGACAGGCCAAAATTCTGTGATTATATCCTAAAACCTATGTGAAACAGCAGCAAGGACACAAGTCGTTGTGTTCAGCGTGCGCAACCCGATAGGGCATCCTACACCATTGACTGATTGCTCTCCTCAACAGTTTCTACCACGTGATATTTCTTTGTTGTGTTGAACCCATTTATTCCGTAGCTTCTCCTTGGACTCAGGGTAAACCTCCACTGCATCTTGTTCTTATGAAATAAAATAAAAATCTCAAAGCATTTTAATCAGCAAAAGTTCTTTCAAATGTTGAACTGTTATGTTACAAATAAAAAAACTAAGCGACATAGTTAAATATAAAAAGTAAGTTTTCCTTTTTGTTCTACTAACATCTCCAAATTATTGGAGCTTTGTGATCTGAAACAAATTTATGCTCTTTAAAATTGCAAAGTGAGTATATCTTAAATGTTCTGTGAAAAGAGTGTGTGATGTAACAGATGTATTAATTAGACTGACTCAGTCATTCCAGGTGTACATCTATGTCGAATCATCATGTGGAATATCATATGATTTTACAATTTTTGTCAGCTAAAAATAAAAAATTCTTTTCACAGTCCTTTGTATGTTTATATTATTCCTATGCCTTACATTTTAAAATCTCTAAGTCAGTTATTACCTCTGTTACTTACTAAGGTACATACTGTTTACTCTTTAAGTTTAAAAAATGATTGAATCTAATTTTGATGAATGTTTGGTTTTGCATAGCAGGTTTTATTCCTTATATTGGTGTTTAGTCTCCACTCTGTTGGTAACAGCATCTGTTTTCTTTAAAAAGAATTATAATTCTACTGTGAAACTCTTAGTAAGAAGTTATATCTCAATGTCCTGCACATGATTAATGGAAAGAAAAAGGGGAAATGTAATTGGAAGTCTCGCATCCCAGGGGTGGTGCCCTGAATGAGAATGCTCAGGAACATCCGTCCCTGACCTGCAGAGCCTTCCGGTCTCTTGCCTGTGATGGAATTTAGACCTTTGGCTGTTATTACTGGTGTCCTGAGTTCCCTGACAACTTTCTAATAAATTTACTTTCCAGGTATGTCATCTAGTCACTTTGTGCTTACAATAATAATAATACACAATCTTGGATTGATTCAAAACTTTGAATACATAAAAATAGCTGGAGTCAGATTTCTGTAGTGACCATGCAATAAATATTGTTATGTTGTAAAGCCAGGGAATTTTTAACTTTATCATTTGAGAACTATAATACTCATTCTTACTTGATTGTTTAATTCACCTTGAGAATATTTGATCTTTATGTGCTTCCACCATGTATTTCGCCCAGAGTATCTTGCGATTTTATTGAAAGATCTTTATTTTAGGGAGAATATGCTAAGTTACTGTCATATAAAAGAGCTCTTTTTTGGATATAAAGGTTGTCAAGACTGGAAAATATGATTTGAATTGTGTTTGTGTTGTCAGGTTGATCATATTAATTTAATATTGTATAAGTATTTATTGTGAAGTTTGTGTTTGCTAGGCACATATTAAATATTGAAAGAATGTATTAAAATTACTCTTGTGTTTCAATGCATGGTGACATAAGCCTTGAGAGATGGATGTATCGTGTACTGAGGGAGCTCCGGAGACTCTGAAGGACTGTAAAATTCTCCGATGAGTTGATGCTTTCTGGGGTCTTAAAGGATTTTTAGGAAGTACTCGAACAAAATTTTAAAAGTAATCATATAGTCAAGATGGTAAGAAGAATCCATTGAACATTTAGAGGAAATGAAGTGGCTTAGATACTAGGAACGGTGTTTGAGGGCTCATCTCAGGGAGTTGGCAGATGAATTTAAAATTGATGTTAGGTGCCAGAGATTAAAAAAAAATAAATAAAGATGTGCTGGATTCAGGAGGCTTGACCTTTAAGCCTGTGGAAAGTAAGTGAGCTGCAGGGTAAATAAGTAAATTGAGAGAGATGATCCTGATTGCTATATAGAAAATAAATTGTAAAAGATACAAAATGAAAACAGAAAAAGCAATTAAAAGTTTTATAGGAGCCCAAGTGAGATATTGGAAAGCAGATCTCAGGCAGACTGACCTACAGCACAGCAGCCAGTCCAAATGTTCCTTCCAGATAATAGCCAAAGTAGAAAATTCAGAAGCAAGTAGGATTTTTAGGAGCTAATTTCCCCTCTAAAGTTATCCTTTTTATTAGTATGTATTTGTGATACACAATAGTTAAATTCAACTTGAAAAGTTGAAGCACATATGTAGTGGTTTGGGTCCGGAATGTCCCCAAATGTCTCGTGCATTTGGTTGTTACGGATTGTCTGTGGAATCATGTGCTGTTGAGAGATTGAGGCTCAGTCTGGAGGGGTGGGTTACAGGCACGTAAATTGGATTACAAGCATGTAGTGTAGTGTGGGCTTACCACACCTTCCACACCTGCATGCAGGAAGGGCTGATCACTGGGATGAGACCTGGAAGGATACTTAGGCTGCTTCCTGCTTTTCTAGACTAGGATCAACTTGTCCTGAATTGGCTTCCTGTTTGTGATGTCGTGAGTCGCTGCCAACCTCTGCCTCTGCCATGTACTTCCACTGTTGCTAGCTGCCCCTCAGTGGATTGTGACCTTCTGAAACTGTGAGCAAAAATAAACCTTTCCTCCCCTAAATTTGTGTATGTCAGGTATTGAGTCACAGCAGTGGAAAAGAAGCTGGAACAACATACGTACCATATTTTCATCCCTTCCCTTGCCCCCTTCCACTCTCTCACCCTCCAGAGTCTCCTCTGCCTCTCCATAAGTCTCCCTATGTTCTACCGCTTCTCTTATCTGGCTCTTTCACCTATTTATACCTTGGGTTTCTCACACAAGAGACACCATGTTATATCTAATCTTCTGTGTCTGATTTGTCTTATCCATTTTCCTACACATGACTGAAATTTATTTTGCTTTTCGTAGGAGTAGTAGTAGGAGGTGTATATATACCATATTTTCTTTATCGATTACTCTTATAATGGACACAACAGCTTTTATAATATAACTATTATGAGTTGGACTGCTATAAACATGGGCAAGTGTGTATTGCTTTAAATGATGACTCTGGCTATCCAGATGCGGTAGAATGAATCTAGATCCACACCTTTCACACTGTGCTAAAATCAAGTCAAAAATGGATTGAAGACTTAGATATTAGAAATGGAAACAGTGAGTCTGCTGGAAGACAAAAATGGGTGAAACCCTTGAAGACATAGGAATAGGCAAGGCTTTTCTCAGTACAACACCAAGAATCAACAATTGGAATTATATTGAATTAAAAAGCTTGTACACAGTAAAGGGAACAATCAACAGGATGAGAGAACCAATGGAACAGGAAAAAATGTTGCCACTTACCACTTAGACGGAGGGCTATTGTGTAGAATACACGAAGAACTGGAGTAAAGAGAGATTTTCAAAAACTGAAGACCAAATTAAAAATGGGCAATTGAAATGAATACACAGTTCTTAGAAGAAATGCAAATAGCCAATAAATACATGAAAAAATATTCAGCATCTTTAGCTTTTAGAGAAATATAAATCATACCAACACTGTTCTTCTATCCCCTTGTCTGGCATTGTTCTAACCACTTTGTGTGCGACGGAGAAATGGAGCAGAAAGATTATCTACATGATAGGTAAGAGGATAGGTTACAGAATATAGGCCAGACTCAGACAGGACATTCCAGTGGCCGTTGGGGCAGAGATAGAGTCAAGGCAGAGTCAAGGTCCTCGTTAAGACCCAGCCCCTCCGGAAAACAATAAAGGAGAAGTAGCTAAGACAGGCATGTCTGTTTCTTGTAGACCTAGAAGGTAATTAGTAGCTTGCCTTGTTCTACAATGCCTGCCTTAGGAGACACCTGAAACTGCCCTATCAAAAGTTTTATAAAAAGCTCCAGTCCTTCACCCTCTTGGGACCCTCAACCCCTTGAACTCTCCTCGACATCTTTACTTCCTTAATAAACCTCTTCTTGCTTTGATTCCTCTGCGAATTGTGGAACACCCTCCTTCATCAAATTGGGAGTTCGTGAACCCGGACATCGAGCAGCACGATAGCAGCATGCCATCAAGTCTATCAGCCAGCATTCCAGCTGGAAAAAGCAATACATTTCAAATTTCATAATTCAAAAATAATGTAATAAAATATTTTACCCAGCGTGAACAAAGGAGACTATTTTAAAAATAGTATGAAAACCACACAGGAAAATTTGTCTTCTGGAACCTGGAATACACGTTATTCCCTTTAACCTGAAGAAACAAGGGAAAGAGGTGATTTCTAGAAGCTAGAAAAAGAGAATTTTGTGAAGAGGAGAAACATTGAGAAAAGCGGTGACCTCCCGTTGGGGTACAAGGAGCTGTTGGTCCAAGGTGACTCCTCACAGAGTGAGATGGAGAATAGATAACCCAACTCCTCATTTATCACTCTCTTCTCCCCTTTCTCATATTCTGCTGTGCATCTAAGTTGTTGCTAATAAGCAAGACAAAAAGCAAGAAGGTTCCAGATGCTTTTTGTAGAGATTTGCATCCTGGGGCAAAATAACTGCCACAGAAGGTTGGTAGTTATCCTGGAGGACCACCCTAAAGGTGACTTGCTTTGTGTGTGGAGACTTGAGGCATTTTCTGCATTTCCTCCAGTTTGGCTCTGCCTTAGAGGTACCCTTGACCACTTCCCTTTCTGTAACACAACTTTTGCTTTGAGATGTGGAAGTACTTTTATAGGCAGATAGGCTACACAATGGTATCTAAAGTATATGCAAAAGGCGCTTATATTTATTAATTGATTGATTCCCTAGATTCTTGTACTTTAGGCAGGCTTAAGCATGTGAAAGAAGCATGTAATTGAAATAATATATATAGTTTTTGATTTCTTTTCTTGTGGCTTCTGTTTGACTATTTGTGAATTATCCTGCATTTTTACTTTTTGCAATGTCAGGGGTTTTGCCATGGTGAAAACCATCAATATCAGCTGTATAATACTCACTGCCCTCTATTACTTTTTCTTATCTAAATAGAAGGTGACAATCGCAGATTTTGTCACTGGCAATTTCAAATCCTTTTTTCTGAATAGAATTGACATTCAGGAGCTTAGTTGGCCAGTGACAACTTTAAAAAAAAGAAACTAAAAAACATAAAACTAACAGGCTGAATGGATTTATCAGGGTAGAAGGAATTGGTTATTTTGTATATATATTTGATATTGTCAAGAAAGAAACATGAGTGTTGCAATCTGAGGGTTCAAGAGAAAAGATAGATTATAAGGATTTGAAGATTTTGCTTACAGTTTCAGATGTCTTGCCAATGAATGTTAATATAAGGTTTTGATAAAGACAGAAAAAGAGGCTGACTTTGACCACTGGAGCAGATATTTACTGAAATGGTTTGTCTGAGAACCTGTTTTATTTGCAAATAGAATCCAAAAGGAAAATGTTGTGTTCTGTCCTTTAAGGACTCTGAAGAAAGCAGGGGCAGATTAGAAACCTAAAGCCCAGGTGCATGCAGCCTGTAAGTAGGAAATGCCAAAGGCTGACATCTTCAAAGGGCTCCAAAGCCTGCTACAGATGCTACACAAGAAAGCCTGTACATTTATGCCCCCTTTGCACCCCTCAATATGTCAAGAGAGGATTGCAAATATAAAATTTCATATTGTGCCTCCAATCACCTGATAGGCTGTAGAGAGAAATCAATTGGAAATGAAAGAAAACATTTTCCCTCTCCCTCTGAGATCCTGAGCAATTAGTTCAGCCTGTGCTGAGGCAAGTATGCTTAGACTGAAAATGGGTGGAAGTTTTGGGTGTACTTTACTTGCTAAGTATAAGTACTATTTAACATTTATATTTGTTTGATCTCAAAATTGATTTATAAGTCATGTGATATATGTGAGGTGTGGCCAGAAGAATAAGAAACTCTAAAAGCTGTTTTTGAAAATATGGTTTATGAAAAAATGAAATTGCTTTCTGTTTTCTACAGTGTTATTGTAGGATTTCCTGCAAGCTGAATTTGAAGAAACAAAAGCATAGTTAATTTCATGTTTTCTAAATAATTTTATTTCATTAGCAGTAAAATAAAAAGATTGAACTCATTGACTTGTGCAAATATGCGCACACACTATTGATTGACCAGAATGAGGCGAGTTTCTAAATTTTGGTCTCCACACCTGAACCTTCCCTTCCGGTAGTTACTGACTTGATTTCTAGAATTCCATTAGTTTCAAACACCAGAAGCTCTGGATCAATATTCAAAAGATGGCAGACAAATAATAATCCATAAAACTGGCAGTAAGACATTAAAAAAGAAGTTTCATTTTGAGATATGAGCAAAGGATAGATAAAAGGAGGATGTATATACATTCAGTGCTATGATTTAAATATGAAGCATTCTCAACCTTAGAAGGTCCTGTGGTGAGGAGTCGAGCACCTGATTCCCGACGTAGCCGCGTATGTCCCACAGCCTGCTAGATCATGTGGGCCCTGAGCTCATCTGTGGAGGACGCCGGTCCCTGGGTGGGAGGGGGCCCTTGCTACCTTTCTGAGGCTCTTTTGTTTCTCCCTGCTCCCCACCTTTCCTCAGCCTGGTCCATGCACCATGATGTTGGTGCTCTGGTGCCTGTCATCCACTGGCTGAAACCTCGGGCGTTACGAACTAGGATGAACCTTTCCGCCCTTGCGTATTCCAGGTACTGGCGGCGGGGTGGAAAGCTACCCGCCATATTCACTCAAGTAAAGACCACTGATGGATATGATGAGGATGCGAAGTATGTGGGAAGGTGGGAATAGACAGCAGAGTCAAACAATGTGCTTGTTGTAATAGAAAAAACGTCCCACGGGAGGGAGGAAGGGAGGGAGGAAGAGGAAGGAGTAGAGTGAGGATCTTAGGAAAGATACAGGACTGATACAAACTAAAAAAAAAAGACGGGACAATTTCATGAATGCTATATGTGTATCTATTTTCTTTTTTAGAAGATAAAAAGAAATTATTAGAATTGGGATATACTCAAAGGAAAGACAAAAAAGGAAAGATTAGCTGATTCTCTCTCTCTCTCTCTCTCTCTCTCTCTCTCTCTTTGGTGATTCAGGTAAACCCAAGCAAACTTCTTAAATAATCTAAAACCAGTGAAAGCATTTTGCAGGTTTTACAATTAAGCATACATTTTCTTCATGTATTTTAAGTTGAAGATGCATTTAAAAATTTTAAATTATCAGTATCTAGGCAGGATGCTCGTTTGTCTCTGATGATTGGAACCTGGCACTTTCTACTAAGTCTGGGGGAATTCATGGCAAAGACTAGAGGATCTCAGGTTAGACCTAATTAAAAAAATACACACACACACACACACATACACACACACACACACACACACACACACACACACACACACAAATATTTTAGGGCTGGGAGTGTAGCTCAGTGATCGAGCACTTCCCTGGCATGATCACAGATCACAGTCAATTTTTAGCACCAGAAAAACAAGACAAAACACAAACCCTCATTCTAACCGAGGAGTTGTGTTACACCAGGTCTCACTGTTAGTGTCCAGAGCGCCACTCCCATCCACTTTCTCAGCATGTTTTCCAATTCACACAGTGTGTTGGATGTCTATAGCGATGTTATGTTGCTGTTATCAGGTATTTGTATTTTCCTTGGCAATGACCACATGGTTTAAATTGCTCTTGTTCATATCCTTGGGAGGGAAGGGGAGGGGTAGTCTTTTTTAAAGAAAAAATGAGCCTGAAAGAAGACATTGATTTTTCAGTAGTTTTGTAAAGCTATAAAAATGATCCTATGAGGCAAAATATTAAAAACATTGAAATAGTTCCAGATCAAAACTCAGAAGTTATTGATATTTGCTCACTTAGCATGTGTTATAAAACTCTGTTTATTAAAGCAGAGATGGGCTCCCAAGATCATTTCCTCTCATTATTTCCTCTTGCAAGCATTGATTCTTAATAACCCAGGGTATGAGACAGCCAATCTGTAATTTCCCTGTACAGTAACTTACACTTGAGATATATACTCCTCTTTACAAGTTTCATGCCGTCATAGCATTTTATATTTCATTATGCTCACTGGCATCTAATGTCAAATGCCAATCTGTAAATCAATTTATGAAATTAGCCTAAATTGTGTAACAAATTATGTCACATTTTATAGTTTGTTTTAAAATCCTCATTAAACTCTTTGTAGCTGTACTTATTGGAATAAAATAAAAATTGCTGTTTTCCATTTTCATGTACATTTATCTATGCATCAGACACACATAGAAGTTTGGGTCATTATTTAAAAGATTTCTATTACCCAGTTTTTGACTCAAAATATGTTTTAAAAGGTTATTCAGGCTATTTTTTAGTTTTTAAAGAAAAAAATATGTCTGAAAGAAGATGTTAATTTCTCAGTTGTTTTATAAAGCTATAAAAATGATCCAATCAGGAAAAATATCAAAGCCACTGAAATATTTCCAGCTCAGCGATTGTGAAGTATACCTCAATTAATGTGAGTGCACGGATATCTATCTCTACAGTACTCTAGTATTCATTCTTTTGGGAATACACTGAGGTGTAATATAGCTGGATCACACATTAGTTCTAGTTTTAAGATTTGAAAAACCACCTTGCTAATTTCATTGGGGAATATAGTAACTTACATTCCCAAAAGTGTATAAGAGTCTCTTTTCCCTGAAAGCACACCGACACTGATGCTTGTGATGTTGGTGATAGCCATTCTGGCTGAAGTGAGAAGGCCTCCCAGTTCAGGTTCTTCCGGGGAGATAGAAAACTAGAAAAGGTGTGTCACTACCAACCAATTAAATTAAATTAAATTAGAGAAAGGAAGCAAAATATGTGTCATTTGGGTCATAAGTTGAGATTTGTTTTTCACGAAAAACTAGAATGCTTTATCACTGAGAAAAGAAAAAGTTAATTGGATTTTATTTTTTTTCCTAGAAAAAAAAACGCTGTTGAAATGAAGTTAACCAATAATTAACAGTATTGCAAATATACTCTTCAGTTTAAGGAAAGAAAATGAGTAAATGGTCTAAACACATACTTAAAAAAGATATGTGTGTAGCAAATATGCAGATTTAAAGATGCTTAACATGTTTATCATTAGCAAGATTTAAATTGAAATGGAAGTGAGATAATGTTACACATTTGTTTGTGTATCTGATGACACTAATGGGTGGCAACATGCGAAAGAAAAATAAATAAATACAATGCGTTGCTTCTGGAAATGCAAACAGATAGAGCCATTGTGTTAGGTAGCTTTGCCACTGGGGAGACACAATATTTGGCATAGACAACTTAGAGGTAAAATATGGGTCCTGGTTCCAGATGATGCAGCCTAAGTTTGGCTGGTCCTAAGACAGAAGCACCTTGTCATAAGAGAATACAATAACAAAGCTTGTTTGTCTGTTTGTTTGTTTACGGAGCTGTGAAGCTGAGTAAGGGATTGTTTTCACAGAGAATCACGTGAACGACGTGGCATGAACCCTAGGGCTGGGCCTTCCCAGAGACATGCAGGAAAGTTCTCCACCAATGTTGCAGGTACATCCCAAAGCCAATCAAGTTGAAATTCTACCCTAAATTTCACACGTCACTTTTTATCAACTTCATACCTGTATTAGCTTGTGTTTTTATAAAAGGTAGAATTGACAGAAATTATAACAAAAAGGATCTATTTGGAAGACTTACAAGTCTGAGGACAGAGATAGTCCAAGATGGCAGCGTGCACTTGAGAGAGCTGGAGCGTCTGATGGCTGCTCAGTCACAAGGTAGAACCCCCCTCCAGGACTACAGGACAGCCTGTGAGAGCCTGCTGTGGGGCTCGGTTATTTGAAGAACAATGGTGAAAACCAGAGACTGAACATGTGTAGACAGGTGCAATTTGAGACTTGACTCTGCGATGAAGATCTGTGCAATGTAGCATCCATAGTCAATTGTGAAGGTGAGAGCTTTCCCAGAGGGAAAAGCTCTAACACTCTGTCTTCTTCCTTCCTATGATACAGTTTGAGTTCCCAGTTGGAACTCCCACAGCCAGGTGGGTGCTCTTCCCTCATTTACCTGCCCACAAATCACACACACTCTTATCCAGGCTGGTTCCTAATTGCCTCCAGTTGACATAATCTCTCCAGTGGTCACAATACCTAAACATATCTCCTCAAATCATATTTAATTTCCAAATTACGACAATAGCAAGTTTATAATTCTGTCTAATACAACGAAACTATCCTGCATATAAGTGGGACTGCAGTGCTTCCTTCCTCCAAGTCTTAACAGTAACCAGCATTTTTCAAATGTTTGCATCCAAGTCTCTTCTGAGACTCAAGACAAACTCTTAGCTGTGAACCTCAGCAAAAACAAAAAATCAGATACATATTACCAAAACACAGCAGTACAAAACAAACATTTCCATTCCAAATGGGAGAAATTAGAGGGATAGAAAAAGTTATTTTTAAAAAAGGACAAAACAGAGCAAGGCTAGCACTAATTCCCATATTTCCGTACCTGGCCTCTAGAGTATGTGGTGGTGAGATGTGATTTCCAGAAGGCTTCGGCAGCCCCACCATCATGGCTCTGTCTGTTATAGCCCACGTGGCCTCTCTGCTGGGCTGGCTCCGGTCAGTTTTCCTTGGCCTTCAGTCCACATCCATGCTATCTCCAGACTCCTGGAATCTCCATGGTACCTTGGGATTCATTCCCACAAACTTCACACACTGTCATCTTGGAGCTCCTTGTTTGACCTCCCAGATCTTCCTTTGCAATCTGGAGGCAGTTCCCTCTAATCTCACAGTTCTTGCATTCTGCATGCTGATAAAAAGAGCATCATGTGGTCAACCTCAAAGTCTGTCGTCAATTGCAGCAGCAGCTGGGCCCCCTTGGACGGTGACTGTGGGTGGCCTCAGAGTACCTGGATGACTGAGCATTGCAAAATGAATTCCTTAGATGGCCTTCCTCAAAGTAGGAGGGCCGTGGGTTCTCATTTCAATTGAAAAGATCATTCTTTTATATCCTTGAGCCAGAGATGATTTGTTTTTGTTTTTGTTTTTGAGATTCCCAAAGGCATCCTTCTTCTTGTCTCTGAATAATTTTGTTTTTTAAATGAAGACAATCTCTTCATTAATCACACTTTTTTTGGCTACATATTTACATGTGACTCTTTCTGGGCCAAAGTTTAAATTTTGCAAATATTCTGCTCATATTTTTACTCCTGATTCTGATTATAAATCCAGCTGAAAGTACATAGCAGTAGATATGCCACAGCCTGTATGTTGAGATGTTTTGAAATCTTCTCTGCCCCATCAATTAGGTCATTGCCCTTAATTTCAGACTCATGCCAAGTCAGAGAATATGGGCAAAATGTAGACACTTTTTTTTAGTGGAATAAAACGCACATGACTTGTAGTCCAACTGCCAGTGGAGTCCTTATTTAAAAGTGAAATTCCTGAGCTTCCTCTTTTACTGTTTGCTATGTATCATAATTCTGAGCTTCTGAACATCTACCAGAATCACCCTTCAAGAATTCTTGGTTTAGTACATATCTTTAACTCCTTCCAAACACCTCCTGCAAGCTAGTTTCAAAATATTTGTGCCACGTGTTCAGGTATAGTCCCAGCAAATCCCCATTTTCCTGTTACTTTATTTTTCTATATTATTCCACTTTCCCAATGTCGCAAGCACTCCATAAGAGGGGACAGACGGGACAGAGGCAGATGAATTTACCATGGAAATGTTCTATATTCATGCAACAATCAATCCAATTCACAAATCAAACCATAATAAATCGATCCATTAATTAATTAAGCAGGAAAGCAAGCATTGTTCTGCCTCTTAAAAGTATTCCTGTCCTGGGTCCCTTATGCTCACCATGCGACGTGTTCTTGACTACCGGCGACACAGCCGACCCGCGTATGAGCTTGTCCAGGCCTTGCCAGTCTATGGGTGGATCAGGCCCCGCCGATAGCTGCCCGGCTGGACAGTCGCTCCTTTTCCAGGGGTCTCGCTCTCAGACGCGAGGAGGTGTAGTCTCGCACTCCGCGAGCAAGACGCGTATCCTGTGTTCAGAGTCTGTGACTCCTACCTCGACACTGAGTTTAGGACCAGGATGGTTTATATACTATTTTTATGCCCACAAGCTAAGGATAGTGATTGTATCAGGGTCCACATGCAGGCTGACAGGGGTTCTGGTTATCAATCATGGGGATTCTTGTTATTGATCATGGGGTTCTGGTTATTGATCATATAAGGGCTTTGTACGCAATCTACAGATAGCGATTTCGTCACACGGGGTCCACACGCAGGTGGCTCACAACTTATCAGATCTTTAGGCAGTTTCTAGCAATTTACTTTATTACACTTGATATGAGTTTGCTTTCTCTTTATAGTCCTCATGCCGTTCATACCAATGCCTTCCAGTCTACTCTCCATGTTCTACCTGTGCTCTGGACACCCAGTGCTGACCCCAATGCCAAAAGACACAGCCTGAAGAGGTTTAATTTGGCTCACAGTCTCCAAAGGTTCAGTCCATGGTTGATTTTGCTCAAGCAGAAACACTATGGTAGAAATATCTGGGTAGGCAAAAATGCTTAGCTAGTAATGGCTAAAAAGCAAAGCAGTAGAACAGTGTCAGAGAGGAGGGGACAAGACATGGACTCTAATGTCGTGGCTCCATGACCTACACAAGTGTGTCCTACCAATCCCCGTGGCAAATCTAGGAGCCAACTATATTAACATTCCACTCTAATTGCCACAACCGTTATTATAGGTAACACACTTTCCAGTTCCACATGCAAAGAAGTTAGCAGTCACAACTCTCTCCGAACAACAGTAAGATAACAGAAAAATCAACAACTTCTGGGTGAACTGATATCCCCAAATTGGAGATATACACTGATAAAGGCTCCGACTCAACAGAGCTGATTCATGAGGAAAAACCAAAACAAAAAACAAAACAAAACAGCAACAACAACAGCAACAACAACAAACTTGCGAAAATCAGTCCTGAGATAGAAAAACCTGAACAGCGCTGGATGAATTGCTAGAGGCTCAGAGTAGACAACTCTGAGTTAAAAGGTCAAGGGGCACTACTTAGTCATGGGGGAAGGGAAAGCTCTGCAATATTGGGAAATTTACTTTTAAGAGATCAACTAGATACATGTAATACAAATGGAAATCCTAAATATCAAAGAATCTAGGATGCTTTACCAGTTGTAATGTGTGAAGCGTAGCTCAAACTTCTTGAGTATAATCGTTGCATCTTTGACCATATTTGCCAATCATCTATACTCACATTTACTTTGTGTTTTTTTAGAATGCGGTCTTACTGTTGTATTTTAAAAGACTTATTCAAAGACAGACTTTATACTTCTATTGCACACTGCTTATGTCTAGCCAAAAATATGTAAGTATTAAAAAGCTGACATAAAAATGGCAACAAATAATCTTACATTTTGTAGTGGGAGGATCATATATTGAATGCCAAGTAACTTTGCTTGGACTAAATTTTTATTCTTTAAAGCCAGGTCCGATGGTGCAGGATATAAATCCAGCATTCTGCAAGCTGGAGTGAGAGAATCACAATTTCCAGCCAGCACGGTCAACTTAGCAACTTAGCAGGAACCTATTTAATATCAAAGCAAAAAATAGGCTGTGGATGTAGCTGAGGATGAAGGCCCATGGCCCAATCATCAGTAGCACACACACACACACACACACACACACACACACACACACACACATGCTCAAATTAGTATTTCATATGTAAATTGCTAATATTTGATTGGTGAGCCTGAGTACAATTTCATAAAACCTTGAATGCAGTTTTCTTACTTTAAAAAATGAATATAATTTCATATATCTTTTAATGGTGTTATAAAAATAAAACCGAGTGATATGAGAAAACCATGAAACGATATTGCCACAAAGTAGGCATTTGGTTAATGGTAGTTTTAACCATAACTGTTTTAAAGCTATTTCCTGCTATTTTCTTTGCATCTCCACTTGCTGAAGTTTTCTCATGCTTTGAGACTTAAAATTTGAAATTATTGCTACTTCCAAAATTTCTTCTATTTCTGTGGTAAACAAACTTTATTCTCATATTTTCATGTAATTTAAAAACAAAAACAGAAATATGAAATTGTTTTTCTCTCTTACTACGCATGGTTTATCTTAATTTCAGGACAAAGGGGATTGTTAAGTACGAATACTGACGAGTTTCCCCACCCTCTGGAGAATGGCTGTTTTTGTGCATATGGCTTGTTTCTAACTCAGAAAAGCAAAATTTTACATTAAGTATAACAATTCATTTTCAAGTTTTAGCAGCATTGCACGTGCGCGGGCGCGCACACACACACACACACACACACACACACACACACACAGACCTTCTTTGAAGATGAGCTATGATAGACTTAGGAGAAAGTGAGTCATTGTTTGTTCCTTAAATCACTCAATAGACCTAGGAGTGTGAGGATAACAGTAAAAGAAAACCAGTGATACAAACTGACAGATGCCATGCGAGTGAGATATTAAAAACTATATTCATATGACAACCTTTGGTGCTGCATTTTCACTGTCCTCTCATTATGTCCTTCTTAACTTTGAATTCCCCTTTCCTGTGGGAGCCTCTTTCTTTGAAAGCTTTGGTCATGGCTGGCTCCCCCTTGGCCCTCAGCTGTCTTACTAGAGAGCTTGGCACTTTACCAGACTCCCAGCAAAGATGCTGGTCATTCTTTATCTGCACTAAATTTGTTTAAAGAAGTCGTTATGTCCCAAGCTGAATGAATCGAAGTCAATTTTAGGGAATTTATTGCAACTGATTTTTGCACCATGAGTACAAGGTAAGGTGGGAAGAAGGACTCTCTGTCACTAAATGTAAAGCAGCCACCAGCAAATGAAGATAACAGGGAGGGAAATGGAGCTGACAGATGAAGAACCAACTTCTGTCACGCTGCATGAGAGCCTGGGTCCAGGCAGCTGTGAGCTCGGTTCATCCATTTGCGTAGGTGTGGTGGTCGTCCAGCTTCAAGGCCAATTGGCCCAGCAAATCGTTTGATCTGGGCACCAAAGACAAGCGGTGTTAATCATCACATCATGGGTGAATTAATTCAATATTTTACCAAATGGTGTAGCTTTAAGTTGGTAATGTTACGTGCTCCTCAAATGATGTCATAACTATTCAAGAGGCCTTTAGCAGAAAAGGTCTTCCTGTCGCTGCGTTGGAGCTTCAGTTAGTGACCCAATTTATTTCCTTTTATATTTTCTCTATTTCAGCTAAGCCCCCACTCAGAGTAACTGGTTGCCACGTAATTAAAGTTGTACAGTTGTAGATTTTCTTTCTTGCCCTATATGGTTGTGAATTTTAAAATTTTAGGCTTATACACACTTTGCTCATACTATATTAACAATACTGATAAAATCCCTAGTCTTTGGAACATAATCCTAGCTAGAAGATAAGGTCGAGACCTGAAGATCAGCTGGAGAATTTATCCGATATGTTTGGTATTTTCAGGTCAATTTAACAAATATTGAACCAAGCGCTACAAGTCACCAGAATTTGAGACTCTTACTGACCTGGAAAAAGATCTACTTGCTTGATGTAATTGATACAGTCAAACACAGTACAAGTATAATGAGGCACAAGAGCCTTCAGGGTTGGGCAATGCAGATCTCTCTGTAATTAATAAATAAATAAATGAAACATCTCGGAATCTGGTATTTCTTTCAAGTCACTATAAGGATTGAAAAGCATATATATGTTTTTTTTCTTTCTTTTTTTTCTTTTTTCCTAAGCAGAGACCAAGCAGTGTGTGAGAGCTTGCACTTCTGGAATACTAGGGTCGTTATTTAATTCTTTGAGAATTTATTCTGGCCTGTTGTTAAAAGAGTCATTAAAAATTAAATAATAAAATATAAACACATTTTATTAAAATAAAGCATTAAAAATCTGTAATTTACCACTTTTTTTTACTGTTTTATCAGTATATTTTCTCTTTACATTAACATGTCCATTACATTTCTACTGTGGGAACAAGACGTAGCAGCTCCCCTCTCCTCAGGCGGGGCAGTCATGCTGGTACCTGAACTTCAGCATGCTAGCAGTACTCATTTCATGAAAACTGACACCGTGATTTGGTGCTTTCTTGTTAATTCCTTGTCGATAAATATTTTCTGCCCTGTCAGTGCAGGTACCTGCATAGCATTTAAGATAGAAAACTATTTTTCTTCTGTTCAAAGTAAAGTAAGCAAACATGAATTTTCACTCTATAAACAGTTTTCGATTCTTCAGTTTTTGACAAAATAACAAAAAAAAGGAGAGAGTGGAGCTTTTCAAGTGCTTTGTTAGGATGTTAGAATGAGCTGCATCTAGGGGATTAGGGGAAGGGACCTGCAAATAAAATGGAGTTTGTTTTGCTTCACTTTAGTGAGGAGTCAACCAGTATTTGTAAGAGTCTATTACATGCCTTAACATTCTTTGTTTTGGGAAAATTTTAGAAACAATACTTGGCCATTGAATATCAAGAAATGCTGGCCTCCTCTTTCATATAATCTCTAGAATACATATTGTTTATGTAAACTTTTTTCTTACCATGCAATTGCTTCAATAACATTTAAATTATTGGCTGATTAATAAGATCCACTATCTTCAGTATATTAAATTAAATTTTGGATGTGAAGGCATATGCATGCCTTATTTGGCATGCAGTCCTCTGGGAATTCTCTGGAACTACCAACGAGGCTGGTATGTAAGTACTAAGTGTGCAGGTTTGGAATCTGTGGCAGTGTAATCTTTTCTGCTAGAAGTATAAGTTATTATTAAAAAAATAAACAACAAATTATGCTATTTATATTCTCCATACCAAGAGGTTGTTTTTACCAGTATTTGTGTCAGCCAGCTTCTACAATGAACTAATAAAATAACTTTTCATAAAGTTACACCGAGCAAAACTATCCAAACAACAAGCAAAATATAAAAGCACAACGCTTGATTTCTCAGGAAGCAATTTACAGAGGTATTCTTCAAAGTGAAGAGTTGATATTGAATGCTGCATTGTTAAATGGCTTTGCACAAGAATTATATCAACACAATTTTGAAACATTTTTTTTTCCATTAGGAAACCAATTTCCACTTAAGTGGAGAAATCAAGCTCCAGCTTGATTGTTATAGCGAGAGGGATTACCCTGTCAAATCAGACGGATCCGTGTGAAAGCAATATTTTTGTTCAGACAAATACTGAAAATCATCTGAGTGCAAAAGAGCAGTGCAATAATAAGATTCTGTTATGAAATAAGCTTAAAGAAAATGTGTTTCTCCTCTTCCTTTGAAATGAAGTTTGCAATAGCTGGATTAATCTAGGCTGGAAAATACTATCCAAAATTTTAATTTATCATATCAACTTAAACATTTTGTTTTCAGTATATTGGGTGCCTGAAAGAGCTTCTTTTCAATAGAGGCTTCAATATGTTTTATTAAGATTATTTGTTTTTACGTTTTAATATATAATGGTTTTATCCTTCCAGCCTTGAACTGAATGTGCTTCTTTGGTTACTTATACTTCATTTTGGGAAGCCATTTATGACTAAAAGAACAGTCATGCGTTCTTGGACTATTGCAATGGGCTTCCTTTCACTGTTCTAGCTGTTTGCTTCCTGTGGTGATTCCCAGATTAAGCTTCACCTCTAAAGTAGATAATAATTACCTGACAAATAGATGAATAGAAATTGAGTTTTTTAAAATGGAAAAGCAGGTGATTGTTGCTTTCCTTGAATGTATAGTAGTGGATTGTGGATTTATTATTTGAGTTATTGGTTGTTTCAGTACTATCACTGTACTTAGGATACAACGCTCAGATGATGTGTGTGTACTTCAAGCTCCTTAGAACATAGGCATTGTAGATGAAAATCCGGAGCTTGACAAGCTATTGAAGTAGACCATTGCTACCAAGACGGCATAAACATAATAAACCAAAAAGATACTAAATTTCCAGCCCTGGTGCTGTGAAGTGATTATTATTGCTCCTCCCACTAATATTTTCAAGACTAATAAATCCCCCAAATGATGATGCTATTTGAAAGTGCAAGTTTTGGGATGTGACTAGTCAAAAAAAAGAGTGATATGAATGAGATAAACTCACTTATTAAAGAAAAATAAAGAGATATGAACTCTTTTTTTTTTGAGACAGCCTCTCACTCTGTAGCCCAGGCTGATCCTGACCTCATTATGAAGCCCAGGATTGTCTCAGCCTCCCGGCAATCCTCCCATCTCAGCCTCCTGAATGCTGGGATTACAGGCTTTTGCCACCACCCCTGGTTTATGCGGTGAAGGGGAATCAAACTCCAGTACTTAACACCTTGACTCAGCGCTTGCTAGCCAAGTGCTTTTAACTGCTGAGCCATTCCTTCAGTCCTGGGACATGAACTCTTTTTGCTCCTTACCATGTGAAGAGAATCATCTGGAAACTAGGACTTGAGCCTTGTACACCCAAAATATCAGATAATTGTTACAGCAACTTGGACTGACTAAGTCACTGGTGATGAAGAGGTCCTTGCAGAAGTTCCCTCGTCTCCCTTAGAACCCAATAGGCCCTTGGGCATATCCTTAAGAAGATGTATTTCTCTCTTGCTGTAGCAGAAAAGAATACAACATATTATCACAGTAAAAAAAAAGAGAGAGAGATTTCAGCTGTGTTCCAAGTCTGCTGCTGCTATTGGCCAGTCATATGACCTTGTGAACTCTTTATCTACCAGAACGAGGAAACATTAAGTAGGAGAAGGTCCTTTGCAGCTCCACGTTGCATGATTCTACTGCAATCCTTACTATTTTTCTTTTAGATAAAACATTCAAACCTGAGCTGAAATCTGAGTCCTCAGTACCAGTGCAATTGCTTTAAAATATATTTTGCTCCTTCTGTAAAAAAAATGAGAAATCGTGTATGCATACCTTACTGTAGCCCCTGGGCTTTATATCACTTGCTCTTGATAGTTTTATACCTAAAGGACAACATATATCAAGAGGATGGTTCTCTCCATAATTCTTGACATATTTTGTATTATCACGCCAATGTATTTTCAGTTACTTATGCCAATACTATGGTGTGAGTCAAGGTCTTAAAGTATCCTTGGCTGACTTAAGTGAAATGGAGTTTCCTGTACTCCTTACTACTTTGTATTATAAAAAATATATATCTTAGAGTCAGAACTGCAAGTAGATGACTACAATCTGAGATAGAAGAAATGCAATTTTCTGCAGGTTGCAGAAATGAATGTTGAAATTGCACCTGTATGGGTAAAGCTAAAATCTAACAGTCTGTACATTTTCCAGTGATAGAGGTGGATTACTATTTGATATTATATTTGAGTAACACTGGTGAAGTATAATACAATATAGAAAATTAAGTAGCTTAGATGTATATCCTAAATTAAAGGACTTGGTAATGTCTGAATATTTTCCAAACTTTAGCTTCAATTAAACACTCTCGGTACCACTCACTGGCCTGTTATGTCTCTATTGGTGTTATTTCTCCTGAAAAAACTATTGTGCTCTGTAATTATCCAGTTAGTCAAATATAGTTCTTTCTGATTTATTCCAAAAGAGTAGCATATGATCTTGTCAAAGATGTATTGTTCTCTGAGTAACAATATAAAATTGGTATTCTCCCCAATCAATTAAAAAAGTCAAAGATTTAAAATGATTTCATGTGTGCAATAATTTTGATAAATAAAATCATTATGTTGAACAGACAAGAAAGAAAAAAAACTAGCCGCATACTATGCTATGGCGATAGAAGTAAGAAATTATTTTATTCAGGAGGGAAATAGAAACAGGGACCATGGATTGCTTCCAAGGAGAAAATAAGTTTCTAGAAAGATGACAATGATTTATATTTTCTATTTTGTAGTAGTTATCCTGATGGAAAACAAGTGTTAAAATTCAGTGACTGAAACACTTAGGATCTGAGCATTTTGTTGCTACAAAATTGTACTTCATAACAAACGATCTGAAAAAGATCATTAGGAAAAATTACTATTGATAGGCAAAAACAAACACCAAAACTTCCAATTAGAATGATGAGGGCTGTAACATTTGGAATGGCAGCTCAGAACTCTTTGAACCTTATCCCCATTTGAATAACTGAAACAGGTAATAGTTACATATAAGCTCTCAGTAACTTCAGGTTTCCAGAAGTTATTTTCTAAAGGCACACAAGAAGTGTAAAAATCATTATTGAGAGAAGCTTACAAAATCAGTGAAGTGAACGTTTTTGGCAATTGGGTTACAGTTTACCCCTGCTTCTCCTCCTCAGTGTAATGTAGAAGAAGTTCTGTTGCATGTGAGTGTAGCACAGGACAACGCTTCCTTTCTCTTATATCCCAATTTAGGAGTATAGTTTTAGAGCATCAGAATTTTTCTCCCTCCAATCCCCAGATCAAAGTTTTAGGAGCTATATGCTACACCAGAGAAGTTAGAATATCTGGGACTATTTCCCTAAATTCATTTCCTACTTATGGGATAAAACGTTTACCTTATGCTGGCAGGCCAAGAACATTGGTCCCCAATCATGGGAGCTCAGCTTGGTCACGGGTGGAGGCTCCCCTTTGAGAGAGGAAGCATAGAATTCCAGTAGTTGTGAACTCTATCCCATACACCTCTTACAAAGCCAGAGCGTTACTTGGAGAGAAGCGAACCGTTGCACCCAGCTCCTTATTCAGCAGAAGCAAGCTTTTGCTTTATTCGAAACAGAGAGTGAGAAGTCCTGACCCAAAGTACTGTTGCAAACAACAGGAATTTTGGTGTGAAGAAGGCAAACGGAAGTTGATAGGTCCCTCAGAAGAACAAGTCAACTGTCTGCTACTGAGAACCTTAACAAAACAGGGAAAGAGGGAACTACCGGAGCCCTAGGCATTCAGAACATGCCTTAAAGAACTTACTGAAAAGTTACTCCTACAAGGAACCTGGGATTCAATCAGCCCTACTTTGGAGGTAATCATGTTACTAAAGACTGTCAAGAACAATGTAAGAAGCAGCTGGCAATGAGTGACAGCAAATAGCTGGGCAAGTTATACCAGCTTGAAATGATCTAAATGTTTATACTTCTCCACTATTCATAAACTGACATTTAATCCTCAATAAAATAATATTATTAGGAGGTGATTCACTCACGAAAGAAGAGCTCTGTTTATATAGTGTTTCTACAAAATAGGATGTAGGAAAATTAACTTTTCCATGTAGGGAGAAATTATTGCCAATAAGGAAATGCATCTTCACCTAGTAGAGTATCTGCCTAAGCCCTGATCTTGAACTTCCCAGCTATGAGAACCGTGGCAACAAGATGCTGTTGTGAGGTGATCAGCTCATGGTACTTAGCAAAAACTGTCTGATTGGACTGAAGCACAGGATGACTCAAGACTGAAGAATGGTGTCAGGTGTTCCACATTATGGGACAAAAATGTTGCCAAGTAGCACAGCCAGGTCACTACACATAAATGACCACCACCACCACATCAAACAACATCCAGAACAGGTATCACCTACACTGGGGTGAGTTAAAGAACATTGTTACCCAGAGTGCTACGATGTTATCAAAATTGTCTAGATTTCAACATAAGAATTATGAGGTATATAAGAAGTAAGAAAATATGACCCAAATTTAGGACAAAAAAGAAAGTGACAGAAACTTTTGATAATAGGCCTATATAAAAAAAAAAATTTCCAATGAGCTATACCATGCATCTATAAAGACAGATAGGTTGGAGGCTTTTGTAGGCAAATGGAGACAACTTGAGACCATCGTGATTAGTGAAGTGAGTCAGAAGCAGAAGGTGAAATATCGAATGATTTCTCTGATATGAGAGACCCAGATCACAATTGTCTAGTGGAACTTAATTTGGAAAATAATGGGAGCTGGGGAGGGATTGGGTGGGTGGGTGGAGGAGGGCCAGAAGGAGAGAGAGGAAGGTCTTCTAACTTTGCCATGACATGTATGTGCACAAAATGCTCACGATCCATGTAAACTTTATATTTTTGCACTTGTACGTATCCACTACATTCAATTATATACGAAGCTTTTGGGGATCATTCCAGATCTAAATCATGGTGAACATTAAATATAAAAAGGTAAAAATCAAGAAACATATATGTATAAAATATTCAAATAAAGTTATAGGTGAAAAAGAACACAACACAAATTATACCACAGAACACAAATATCATTAGGGATTATCTTGAACTACTCTATACCAATGGACTGGAAAGCAGAGAAAATGGCTTTATTTCTGGACATATGTGGCCAATCAAATTGAACCTAGGAAGCATAGAAAACATAAACAGATCAGTAATGAGTAGTGAGATTAAATCAGTGATATAAAGTCTCCGAATAAATACAACCCCAACAACAGAAGGCCTCGGTGTAGATTCTATCAGACTTTTAAAGAGGAACGAACGCCGATTCTCAGGCTGTTTGAAAGAGATGCAGTCTGTTGTGGTTTAGATCTGGCCTGTCCCCTAAAAGCCTCATGTACTTAGGGACAGTGTGTAGCTTTGGCAGATGGGATGTGGTTGAAAGAAGCACATGCTTGGGGCTTGACTTGGAAGGTCATGAAGTGTGGTTCCTCCCTGACTTGTCTCTGTTCTGCCATGCTGCACGAGGACCTTGCTCTCTGCCACACCAGCTCTGGCTCTAGCTGTGGCCCCACCATGTAATTCCACCATTTTCCAGCTGCTCATCTGTGAATCACCCAGAACTTTTTGAAACTGTAGGCTAAAACAAATCTTTCCTTCCTAAAGTTGTGTGTGTTGGGATTTGAATCACAGTGAAGAGAAAGTAAGACACGTCCTTTCAAAATCACGAGGCCACCATTATTCTGCCATCAAAACTAGGCAAGGATATCGCCACAAAAGAAAACTGTAAACCAATATCTCTGATGAATATAGCTCACTCCGATAGCATATCCAAATGATCACTCATCAAAATCAGATTGGATTTGGCTCAACATATGCAAATCTGTAGGTGAAATTCATCACATAAACAGAATAGAGTTAAAAATATGATTATTTTAATAGGTGCAGAAAAAAACTTGACAAATCAAATATGGTAGAGTCCCTACATTAAAAAATAAATTTAGAATTTGTTTAGGAAAAAATTATATTTAGAAAGATCACACACAAAGCCCTAGCTAACAATATCCTAAAGGAGAAAAGACTAAAAGATTATTTCTTTTAAAATCTTAACAAGAAGTTGTCCCTTTCAGTGCTCTTCTTCAGTATACCACTAGGAATTTCCGCCAGAGCAATTAGTTGAGGGAAAATCCCATACAAACAGGAAGGAAGATGGTTCATGTTGTCTCTAGTTGCAGATGATATGAGGCTTATATATAACAAATTTTATACTCCACCAAAAAAAAAGAAAACCTGTTAGAAGTGATGAATGAAGCCAGTAATTTTTCAGGATACAAAATAAGCATGCAAAAAAACCAGTAGCACTGTTATGCACCAGCAAATGGGATTATTCCTACATGTGTTGTTTGCACCTCAAGTCCAGGCTCGATGGAACCAAAATCGGAAGGTTTGGTTGAGCCCTACTTTTTGAAGCCAGTCTAGGCAAAGTAATAAGAATCCATGTCAAAAATAAAAACAAAAAAGTGAGCTCACTGAGAGAGAAATCAAAAAAGCAACCCAATCTACAATAGTTATAATATTTAGCAGTAAATTTAACCAAGAAAGTGAAAGAGCTGGACGTTTATTGTTCCTTGATGATGAGTGCTTCCAAAGTCCTCCATTCTATTTAGAGATGCGTAATAAGCTGTTGTTGTTTCCCCCCTACCGTGCCATGAAATACTAGAACTTACTTCTCTTAATATTTTAAAAGTAAATTCGTAGGTAAATATATTCGCATATGAAAGAAATCGTCAGAGGTCAGAAGGAGAGGAACGTTTTGCTGTGCCTGGAGCAAGCCACTAGGACATGTCACAGTGTCCCCAGCCTTTCTGACCCCAGAGGCTGGTTTAGTTGAAGACCATTCTTCCAAGGAGGATGGAAGAAAGATGCTTGGACTAGCTTTGAAATGGTGGGCAGCAGAGGACGGGAGTGGCAGAGTGAAGCTCCTCCTCCCATCAATCAACAGCCGTATTAGAACCACTGATAGGAGTGTGCTGACAGGAGGCGGGGCTTCCCTCTCAGCTCATCCGATTCTGCAGCCTACTCCTTCCAAGGTTACAGATTGGGCTAATGATCCAGGGGTTGGGTACTTTTGCTATGGAATCATTACAGTGCTCCTGGGAATGTGGAAGAGAGGTTTGTGAAAAGCTCCTCTACCTGATCTTTATTCCAAACAATATGAGTACAACCATAAGATTATTTAATATTGGCTAAGTATCAATTACTTGGTAATGATTCAAGCTAAAATATTATTTTTAATCTTTTAAAAGTAATTCCTGGGCCTGAAAAAAATGACATAGTGGTTAAAGCTCTTGCCTAGAAAGTGCAAGAACCTATATTAGATTCCTCAGCACCACACAAAGCCAGACTTAGTGGCACATGCCTGTAATCTCATTACTTGGGAGGCCGAGGCAGGAGGATTGCCAAATCCAAGGCTCGCCTGGGCTCCATAGTGAGTTCAGAATCAGTCTTGGCTGCAGGGTGAGAACCCGTCTCAAAAAAGAAAAAGATTCCTTAAGTTATTTATATTAATCCAAAGCACTAGGATTAAAAAAATTATTGGCAGCATACCATTGCGTACATGAGGAAAACAAGGGAAAATTATATAATCACCTTCAAATGCCACTTACCACCTGGTTTGTTTTCTGTGAAGTAGCTGATGTGCTTTCCAGGACCTGTCTGCTGTCGAAATGATAAGAAGCCTCCCTTGCCTCCTTTGCAAATCACTGGTACTTTTGCAAATCATTGCAAATCATTGATAATTTTCTTAACCCCCTAATTTCCTCTGCCTCACAGCTTTGATGTGATACAATTTATGCCATGTGTGGGGATGTTCCCAGTAATATTCATGGAACTTGGAAGCCACATTTTAAAGCGATCTGAATTGGCTTCTGGTGTGACTTCTGATGTAGACTGCTGTCATTGGTCATTTCCTTAGCTTCCACGATCTTTAGTTGAGAAGTTTTGAAGCTCCATCAGAATTTCAGAGTAAAACTATAATTTTTTTCCTACTTGGCAAAGTTTTGAGTCAACATTTCCCACCTGTGCTACATGAACTGCTGAATAAAACTTAAAACAATTTTATGTTCATGACAAGGATTATTCATCATCAGGAAAAAGTCCTCTTCTAAACCCTAACAAAAAGTGCCCCTACACACAAAACAAAATGCACAAACATATCGTAAATATGGTAACTTTTGTTAAACTAATGTCATTAAAAGACCCCCCCCCCCAAAAAAAAAAAACAGTTTGCATAGCCCAGTGAACCACTTCTCATTCTTTCCTAGCTGGAGTTAATCAAATCCCTTTGATTATTATGCTCATTATTGTGGGTGTTCCACACTTGGGCACGATTTAAATTTCCATAAAAATACAGTGAATCTGGAGCTGACATTAAAATGTTATTAAGATGACAAGTTACGATAGGTGTCTCTTTACACGTTGCTGTTGATAGGGGTTTCCCATTTAATAATCTTAGCAGAGGGCTTGCACAGAAGCTCGTTAATCACTTTCCTTTCAGTAAGATGTCCTTTAAAATATAATATGACCAAAAAAAAATTTGCTGTGTATAGTACCTTGCAGATCCCAGTCCTGGATGGTAGAGAGTGACTCTTCACATGGCATTTGGCTTTTCTCTGCTGATTACACTCCTTCCTGCTCAGGGCGATTATTCCGCGATGGCATTTCCCCTGATTTTAGTACTGTCAAGGAGTTGAGAATTATGATGACTCTGATGTCCGTAGTTCATCACTGTGAAGTATGCTAGAGTTCTAGAACTTTAGAAGCTCTTGGTAAAACGTGGACTGGTTTAGTTTGAGCATGTGTATGTATATGTAGATTGGTTGGCTATTGGCAAATTATGCACAGGCCATCAGAAAAATTTAAAAAATAGCTCTCAGCATACAATAGCAGTAAAAACATATATATATATATATATATATATATATATATATATATATATATATATATATATAATGAAACAGACCCTATCTCTTGAGTTTTCTCCTGTTTTCTAGATATTAATTTATTTTTTAACCATTTGCTTTTGTTTATTAATTAGCAGATATTGTGGTTTCTAATAATTTCAGACCAAGAAGAGAAAAATTAAAAACTGTTAGCAATAAATATTTAAAAATTGAGTTGACAATAATGTTTCCTCACTTTAGAGAAGGATGTCATGGCCATTACTTGATTTTACTCCTGGAACTCTGCCCTTCAAGTGTCGCCAAGTGAAGACGAGACCTCTGCCTTCCAAACTGAACAAGTTATGTGACTAGATGTAAGCACTGTAAAGGATAAAAGGTATCTGAAGTGGAGGAAAGAGATTAGTCACTGTGATGTGTATTAGGAAAACAGCATCTGTGTCGGGATGAATTTTTAATTCCTGATGGAGAAAGAATAGGTGCCGTGCTAGAGTCTGGGGATGTTCCTGGAAAAAACAAATCAGAGAGGGAGAGAAGGAAGGAGAGAACAGGAAGACAGAGCAAAACAGAGCAAGTGAGAGAGAGAGAGAACATGCTGGAAATATTGGCCCCATAGAACGGGCAATAAACTATGCCCAGAGTTTTGCTATAGTTTATTACATAAGTGTATGAAATGTGGTAAAACTTATGAAGACTTTAGATTTTAAATATTATTACAGTAAAAGATTCCTTGCTGTTAATCCCCCTTCAAGTACTTCACGTTTCAAATGGGACACACACTTGTCCCATTCTGGCCATTTTCTGAAGGGTTCTGGAAGCCTCGTCTGTACTATCACGGCAGCCTCAGTGTCCTGAATCCCTTCAACATGTTTCCCTTTCTCAGTGATCTGGACTTTTCCAGAGGCTGCAGGCAGCAGGTAAGATTCAGATAATCAGATGAAGATGAACCACCCCGTCTTTGTGAACCGTGTTTCCGGGCTCACGGTGCTCCGTAGCGACTCTAAGCGTTCCACAGGGACACCCTCTATTTGGAAGATTTGTAAATTTCTTTTATTGTTAAATTGTATTTAGTTCTAATAAAACTACTTCAAAGTGTCTGTACTTTATGTCTACACATTTTTCTTGAGAGATCATAGGGGAATCTACATGCTGAGAAGTTTTCTAGGCTGCCTATATGAGCTGTGATTCAAGGAAACAATCAACATTGAATTTCAAACAAAATTGGAAAATAAAATAACTTACTGAATATACAGTATTTCAGGATGTATTACAGTAGTCATGTTATGCATAGACATGTCCTTGACACAATTTAAAGGACTTGACTATTATTTATGCCTTGAAAACCTGCATGAATTTTTTTTTTGCTGTAAACATTTCTAAATGCTTTCTGCATGTTCTTAAAGCACTTTCTACAAAGCTTTGAGTAATCAAGCAATGATTTAAAGATTAGAAGAGAGACTATAAATCTGTTGTTATGCCCCACTATGAGCCTCTCTAAAACTATGGCCTGTAGGCACTTAATTTGTTGTTGTAAATCACTATGGTTATTGAGTGGCTCCCATTACAGGTTCCTGCCTTACTCAACATAAGTCCACAGGACTGCTGCATGCCTGACGTTACTACCGCTTACTTTGTGTCAAAGTTACAAATAAATTTCTGTTATTTCCCATAAGCTTATGTTATGAAATCTTATGTGTCACAGAATTTGTGAGACTGTTCAAGAAGCAGTGTATTTTAATTATTTTTTCAGTGTCATCGTTACCTATTCTGAGAGGTGCCAAGTACTGCACAGAAATCATGTTGATTAACGAAGGGGCTACAGAACTTTGAAATACTGTAAGTGGCTTCTTTGTTAGAAGAATGCATATGGGGAAAATGTGGAGTAGGTAGGATGATATTTAAATCACATTTGATTATTTATAGAATATTCTTCTTCAGGTATCACTCCAAAATATGACATGAATCACTTAGCTCACCAAATTATATGGTATTATAAAAAATCTGCAGAAATAACTGAGGAACATAGTTACCAAATGATTCCTTCAAGGTTGTTTTAAAGATGGCTAAATGCTCAGTCTTTTCTGTTTGGTTCATTTCACTGAGCATCATTGACTTGAAGTGGCCTCATTTTCTTTCAAATAATTTTAATGGATGTATAGTATTCCGTTGTCTATAGATACCACATCTTCTTTATCCATTCCTCTATGGATGGGCCGGCAGGTTGTTTCCAGGATTTAGCTATAAACATGGATACATATGTGTCTTCATGATGTGCTGATTTTATGTCCTTTGCGAATATAACCAGTAGAGCTGTAGCTGGATCAAATGGGATGTCTATTCTCAATTTTCGAAGAAATCTCCATACTGCTTTCCATAATGTTCAAACCAGGCTGCAGTCCTATCAACACTGTAACAGTGTTTGTCTTTTTTTTTTTTTTTACAGCTTTGCCAACAATTGGTGCTTTTAGAGCTCTCAATGCAGGTCTTTCTCACGAGCTGAGATGAAAACTCAATGTTGTTTTAATTTGCATTTCTTTAAGATTTTTCTGTCGGTTGTCTCTTCATCGTGTTGATTGTTTTCCTTTGCTCTGCAAACAAAAGACTGAGTCTGGACGTGTGTCTCTCTTATGAAATTAACAAAAATAACCACATAAAATGCCCTCAACTTGAGAGAGAGGGAAGGAAGAGGGACAATCTTTCTAGGAAAGGGACCATCTCTGAGCGTGTTGGGAGGAAGGTATTTGGTCAGGGTAGGAGGCACAACAGATGGATGCTGTGTTTCATTTGATTGCTGGTCATATTAAACCTATTCATTCATGAGGTAAGACCTAGTGAACTTTGGCACCAGGCAATAGATTTGGTTAGATGGGTATTTGAATGAATGCGCCAGGTCTGATGGAATTGCTATGGGAGCTTATGGTGAGTTATAAGGGCTCTCAAGTAGGTTGCAGAATTTAGATGAATTACCTGTTTTCTTTCACATAAGGGTATTATTCATCGTTGATCTTGCTCCTTGTATGTCAGAAACAGGATATTACCTCGCTTTACTATCAGGTCAGGAGAGACAATTTGCTTCTTCATGGATTATAAGTGAATTTAAGAGGAATAATTGAAGTAATAGTGTATGGCTTTATTGTCTCTTATTCTTGCTTTGTCCATGTAAGAAACACATGTGCCAAATAAGAGCTGTCTGTTTGTAACTAGAAGACTTACAGAACTTATTACCTTCCTTTCCGCTTTTCCATTATGTATAATCCACAGCCCCATTGCATATGAGAAACAAATGTGGTTGTCAGGAGCTATTAACACTGTGAGTTCTGCTAACCCAGCCATACACAGAATATCATCAGAACATAATAGAATCAGTTCTACATAATTCGTAAATATGAAAGGAGTAATGCTCTAGGGCAAAAATTATGAAGAAGCTCGTGTCAGGAGTAAGAGAATAATTATTGTAACGGTTGGGAAAGATAAACTGGTAAAGGGATTTGGTCAGTAGTAGAATAGAAAACGGGATTCTACTGGAGTGGCACTTCATGAGTTTATTTGTAAAGAATTTGTGACTCATCCTTAATAAATGAAACATTGTACCTGGAGCTGGAAAAGTGAAGTTATAATGCTCAATTTTAAGAAATTCGCAATCACGCAGATGAGAGCCCTAAACACGAAAGGTTGTAAGCACACAAAAGTGTAAAGGAAATACAGATTAGAAAAAAATTAAATATATTTGGGGGCTTATGGAAGACTGACTAAGCAAGAGAATATTGAACTGAGGTTTTAAAGATGAAGTACCACTTTATAGACAGAAAGGAAGGTGGAAAGTTGTTTTAGACTCAAAGCAAATTGTGTTTCAAATAAACTCTTTTCTGTTCAACTTTGGCTGGAGCCAAAGCTAAGTGTTAGCTTGGAATTGTTGATCTGATGAGACAAAAATGGTCTGTGAAAGGTGAAATCAAGGAGAGATTTTTATGCCAAACTAAATAGCTTGGCATTTACTCTTTACAGTAAAATTTCATTGAGAAAGATTTTAGTCAAAGGAGACAGATGATTAGAGTTTCATTTTAGAGAAATCACTTTGATAGCTCTTAAAGGGTCAGTTGCACAGGGCCAAGGTTAGAACCAGAAGAGGCTGGTTGGGAAGCCCTTCAAATAGCTATTGAGGATTATTTAATAATATAGAATGTAGTCCCATTTTATGCATAATTTAAATTCAAAATTATAAGAATATAGTTCAAACTTATTAAATTGCTTTTAGAAATTCATAAGTTATATTAATATTTTGCAGCACAGGGTCCAACACAAACAGATTTAGAAACTTAATCTTAGTTTTGGAGTAACTATCATTTGCATCTTGAGGTCTTTAACCACTCATATTGATGAGTTGTTTACACTAAGAAAAGTGCATTGGGCTGTCATAATAAAGAGATCCTGGAAGAAAAGGAAACATCTATCCACAAGTTACCCTCAGCTGAAACCAGACAGCAGAATTCATACAGGGCTTTGCTGGTCATGACCCACACACTGTGCCATGGTTAGTTATAGCTGAACTGGTGATAAATAGATTGAACTTCTTCTAAAGGACTCATACCGAGGAGATGTTGTGGTCCCTATGGAAAGCCCAGCACCATGACATTTCTAGTTACTGCAGGCATCTCAGTTGTTGACTCTATGTCTTGACTATTGTGACTGCAATCCATTTGGAGGTGCAGATGTCTTGTCAAGGTGCTGACTACAGATTATTTGGGTATACACCCAGGAGTGAGTTGCTGAATCATATGGTAGTTCTAATTTTAATTTTTAAAGAACTTTCATACTGCTTCCCATAATGGCTATTTTGATATCTTCCTTAGATGAAAAATACACATCACTGCACCTTTTTTTTTTTTTTTTTTGTAAGTTAAGAGATGCTTAGTTGTAGCTTAAGTGTTCTTCCAGTAGGTTAGCTATTTTTGTTTTGAGGTTGAGGAATTTTGGATCTTTCTCTGGTGCTATCTCTGTCTCCTTTAGTGGGTTGAGGGTTTCTGTGGCAACTTGCCCTGCTTGTTCTCATTTTGTTGTTAAGTAGTCCTTTGGCTTGCTGTGTTTACTTTTTTGAGCAAACTCAAGTTTTTGATAGTGGAGAATGTCTCGCTATGGTTGTGTAATATGTTGTCTCTGTCAGCGAGGTGGGGTTCCCTGTTACAGGATAATTAGCTTGTTCTTTCCTTCTTGATAGTTGCTATTAGGTCTGTTTTGGAGAGATTTTTCGACTGTTGAAGCTATTGGCACCCTCTCACCTCCTGTCAGGTCATACAGGGAATGGATGCTTTTGGGTGGCAATTAGGCCCGCCTGTGTAAGCCCTGAGGTACAGGCTGGGCTCTGGGCCCAGTTACTTGAATGTCTCTGCCATATGGCAGAAGTGGGTGCTGAGTAGGCTCTGTTGTCCTGGCTCCGAGGTATTGGTGAGGGTCTGGACATGGCTACCTAGGTACTCCTTGTGTGCAGCAGTGACAGGTATAGAGTAGTCCCAATTGCATGGGCTCTGCGGTGGGGTTGGGGGGACTGGGTGGAGTGGAGTTACAGGTATGTACAAAAAAGAACGTGGTCATAGTTCTCCATCAAGTCCATATATTTTAATCAAAATCAGTAACTTGCTTCAGAATACAAAACAATGTTAGGTAGTGTTCGGAGACTACAGCGGTGGCAGCAGTGAGTATGAAATAATGGTAGAAAACGTTTTGATTATTAGAATGTAAAAAATGAAGTCATTTGAAAGGGCAAAGAAATATTTAAATCTTCAGCAAACAGTAGCTTTCAAAGGCAAAGAGATGGTGAGCAATTATTAAAAAGTGAACATTCAACCGTAACGTAACTTTGAAAAATGAGGTAATACACATATTTCTATCCTGCATCGGTTATCTTTCTGAAATGCTTTGTTTATTTGCAGTCAGCTTATGGATGTCCACACCATGAGCCAGGAATGTAAAACAAAGGGGATTTTCCACTTCAGAAATGCAGCTGTACAATCATAGCTAACTCAGCCCATAAGATCCATATTTTATTTCTTAGTAAACAGGTCTGACATGCTCTCCATTATAGCGAAGATGTTGGAATTCCCTTGAACTGGGTCTTTAGCTTTGGTTGGTTGACTTGAAATTCCTGTAACCTGATGTTTAAACTATTTTAACTGATTGAGAGTTTCGGTTAGACATAGTTATTTTCAGTGATCCTGTCCAATGAAAGAAAAAATCCAAAACACATAAAATAATCTTGAAATTCAATAGCTCTTCATCACTAAAAAGTGATTTTACCTTCCTTATCAAAAAATCAGCGGTAAAGGTAGATTTGAAAAAAAATTACAAATTTTAATATGGTCTGATATTAATATTCTAATAGCTCTGATATTAAAATTGGAACAATCTAATATACACTATGCAGAATTCTTTTATGAACATTATAATTATCTGGAAGTTTTATTTTTGAGAGAGAGAGGGTCTCACTCCGTAGCTCAGGCTGGTCCTACACTCACTATGGAGCCCAGATTAGCCTTAGACTAGTGACAATCCTCGTTCCTCAGCCTCTAGAGTGGTGAGATTGCAGGCATGCACCACCACACCCAGTTTATGTGGTACTGGGGAATTGAACCGGGGCTTTGCTCTTGCTAAGCAAGTGCTTAAACTAGTGTGCCATTCCTTTGTCCCTGTCTGGAGTATTTTTGAATAAACAAATTGCCAGTTTAAAACTTGAACAACATTGGTGTTTTCTTTTAATTTGTTTTCGTGTTATGTACCTTGCAAACTCCATGAGAATGTTTTTAAATTGTACAGTGACTTAAGCTTGTAAAGGGAACTAACTGGCCACTCTCAGAAAATTACTAATAGTGTTGGGAGCAACACGGATATTCTTAGTTCTATTTTAGTTCTATATTAAGAATTTTATTAATTCCAAAAATCTGAATTTTATACAGTCAATGTTTATGTTCACACTCTCTTCAAATTTTTGAGGGTTAAGTTTGTTTTCTGATGAGGAAGGTGCAGATTTTGGTTATTTAGTATGGTGAATGATAAAATAAATTACCAATAGTCAAAGAATATGAAAGATTGAGAGTTTATTGACATATTTTAAGTTCAAGAGAGGACTGCATGTCCAGGGCCAAAGGCAGAGATTTCTGTAAGAGTTTGAGGATGTGGAAATAATATCGGGTGATAGAAACAAGCATCCCAGAAGGCAGTCCTGAGGTCAGCCTGCACTTGGTTTACCTTACAGAAGCAACCTTATCATGCAACCTTATCATGCTCTACTTTCACAGTGACAATGTCTATTTGATATGGCCCACTCCTCTGGTTCTCACAGCAACCTCTTAAGGCTCCAGGGTAAGGACATCTAAATGCATTAATTCTGAGAAAGGAGTTATGGGCCATTGGGATGAAATGTGTGTTTTATAACAAAACCATATTTGCATTTACTTTTAAGGTAGCTTTATTTGTTAAGTTGACTAGGATTTGTGCGTTTAGAGGAGCCTGACAGTACAAGAAGCTAGGTTTACTGCAGCTCTACTGTAATTATAGATTGACTTGTTTTCTGCCTGTTCAGCCTTCATAATTTCCACCTCTTATTCCCCTCAGACTTACATATGTATAATTTTGCAGATGTCTGGCTTACTATACAGTACTGTCCCTGTGTAGACACTCGACCTCTTCTATTTGGCTTACAGAGAGAGTTTTTGAACTATTCTCTTTTAGCTTCTTCATTCTGTAGTATACACTGTGAAACCTGGATTAGATGATCTTAAAACACTTGTGTTATCATCACTAGTTCCCGAAGTGAGTTGTCCTGTGATGAACGGCAACTTGTGTTTTTGTTTGTTTGTTTGCTTTTTTTCTTGAGGGCCTTGGTTACCTATGTGGTCTTTGAGGCTGTGTCTCCTATCTCACATTCCATGTCTAACCACCTGTCTTTCAGAACTGATATAACTACTCAACTTGTAACAATCTTTTGAATTTTTCATGTTATTTTAGGTATTTTTTTTCCTCTTATGTCCAGTGAGATCCTATGTAAACACAAAAGCCTACATCTTATATTTCGCCACAAATGTGTTGACAACCCCTGGACAATATTCTATGGACAATATCCCTTTCATATCTATTTGCATGCCAATCAGTGATATCATTCTGTTTTAAGCCAGGACAAATAAAAATGAAAATGTAGTTATGTTTCAATCATCAATCCATAGCTTTGCGACTCAACACATCATAGGTGCTTATAAATATTTGATGAATCCATCCGTATAACTTGAATATCATTTCAAATGTTCATATATGTACAGCCGATACTCACCTTTATTCACAGTCATTACATATGAGAACCAACCAGAGGAAGCTTCAGGCAGACTAACTAGTGACCCGCCTTGAACCTCCTGTTTTATTGTCAGGTACTTGAGTAGGCAAATGAGATTCTAGAAACAAACCTTCATAAATATTCATGAAGGAACTCTGGCATCAACACGCAGAGAAGAAAAATAGCAATAAAACTCAGTAACTGAAAATTGATAATGCACTTTCTATATTGTTAAAATGGATTTTACGATGTTGAGCTTCTGTTCAAATCTGTTTTCTTGTTTTTAACAAAAATATTTAACCATAATAACAGTTGGATCTCTTAACAATAAGTACTATTTGTATTGTATATTAATGTGGCACTAGTATTGTCATTGAATAAAGGAAATTTAGAATGCATTTTAGTACAACCATTAAAATAAACAACATATACCATCCTGTGGTAGGGCTTGTACAGTAGGAATCACTTGCATTTTAAGGTCATGTTGAAATGTCATGTAGAGAAAGATGCTTTGTTGTTCTGTAAACTGAGTCATTGCTATTGATTGCTGCTTTTGAGCAAAAACTTGTGTGTCAAATTAATGTCTTTTTCATAAAGTCTTTTTGATGCTTGTGGTGCCCTTAGTGTTTCAGTTTATCCACAGAAATCTTCAGTGCACATTGGACCGGAGAATCAATCAACACCGGGTTCCCTGGAGAATGCTTTTGTTCTGTCAGGGTATTCTCCCCAAAACAGGAGAAACTGCACCCTTTTAATTTCCCTACCAGATATCCTTTCAATGTTTGAAAACAGATATGTCAAAGGCAAGTGACATAAAGGGCCTTTTCACTGTATTGTCTTTCTTTTTATAATATCGATAGTTTTCTCCATGTTTTGTGTGAAAGGCACATTCAATGCTGAAGCTTTTAAAAGTAATATATTCACATTACCAAGGGGATTCAATCTCTAAATAAACAGATTGCTTTGGGGTGACCTCATTTTTCTCTTGATAGGGCAGTGTGTGCATGTGTGTGTGTGTGTGTCTGTGTGTGCACACACTCTTATTACAACAAGGTCACCTTTGTGACAGCAGAATTCACTGCCGAACTTAAAAGTCATTTTGTAGTGACTATTCAAAATAACCTGAATAGAACAAAGTGTAATATGTTGGTGAGCTTGCTGCAGGGAGAGCACCACTTTTGGAAAAGTATTATTGTTGCGTATTTACAATAACTGGTCACTTTAACTTTATTCTCTAACCTGGCAGCACCTGCTCAGGCAGCAGACAGCTGGCAGTTCCCAGACTGAGAAGAGGCTTCCATGGAGAAGGAAGGCTGCTTTGCTGGAAGCCCAGGGGCTGGCTCTCTATCCTGGAAGCAAAAGAACACATGTGTCTAGGACACACGTTGTGGTAGACGGTGGATAAAATCCACAAGGTTTCACCACCCAAGGCTTAATTAAGCCTTCTACTTTCTTCTGTTTTACTTTTCCTTTCCTGTACTACAGCCTTTGCACTGAGCTACATTCCCAGCCACTTCTGTTTTAATTTTTACTTTGAGACAGCGTCTCACTGAGCTGCTCAATGGCTCTGGCTGGGCTCCAACTCACAGTTGTGTATCAATCACCACGCTGCTGCTTTCTTACATTAAACACTAAGAAAAAAAGGAATGCGAGCATTTTATTGCTACATTAATTTACTTAAGATATTTCATATTATTGGGTAAGTATTTTTACTTGAAAAATAATTTAAATGAATTTTTAAAAATAGAAAGCGTTTCAAGAAGCATGCAGAGAAAGAGGTGCTTTCCAGCATCTATGGACAGCAGCTGGTGATGAAAACACAAAATCCAATTCTCTGTTTCTCTTGTCCTTCTAATTTATTTTTTCTTTTTCTGCTTTTGTTTTCTCATAAACAGGAAATCAATACTCTTGGATTCATCTGTAGTTGGATCGAATTCCAGAACTCAGATTAATTAGAATGTAGCAATCATATTATTAAGACTTTCTGAGCTTAGCATTTTTTCTAATTAAAGGATGCGTCTTTGGTAATTGTTTATGCTGTTCAGAGATAATTTCTTCTTCTAGGAGACGGAAGATGCAGGTTGCTATTTTGTCCTTTGGCTGAATGAGCTTGGTGTTGGTGAGAAGGCAGAACATGTGACCATAAAGCCTGAAGAGCTTTAGAGCGGATGGCAAGGAGCAGGGAGGAGGTGCAGAGTCAAGCCTCTCTCCACCCCTCTTTGTCTGAAAGTGGGACGTATATCGATAAAAATGGAAGACACCTTGCTAATTGCTTTTACTAATGAGAGTGAAGGTTAACCACTTAGATGACTTATGCCGTTCTGGCCTGCAGGTGATTGAAACAGGAGTCTACTTAAACAATCTCAGCAACCGGGTTTTATTTACCGTATACTTGGCTTTTCATACGTTGCTCTCATTACAGGTTGAGCGTTCTTCTCCTTAGCTTTGCCTTTTTTTCTGAAAATTTACTGTTCTTTTGCTCTGTGAGATTCAAGTGAAGCCACTTTTCTTCTTTTTTCTTTATTTCTTCTGAGACAGGATCTCACCCTGCATTCCAGGTTGTTCTTATCCTCGCTGTCTATCCCAGGCTGGTCTTGAATTCATGGAAATGCTCCTGCCTTAGCCTCCTGAATATTGGGATTAAAAAAGCCTCTATTTTTAGAACTACTAAATTCATGGATGCTTCTTATTTATCTATTCGGAATAATGATACATGGATTTGTTTTTCTGTTTTATAATCTGTCTTTTATTACAGGCATACTTTCCAGCCAGCAAATGTTTTAAACTAAAGTATTTTAATGCTCATTATGACTGTTTTCTTTTGGACTATTACCATCCTTTCCTTTTGTGACCTTTACACGAATTCAGTGAAGTGTATTCAGCTTACATATTGTCTCATCCTGTCAATAAGGTTTTAAACATTTGAAGAACAGAGTTAAGTCTGGAACATGTTATTAAATAAAATTGTGAGGGATTCTGTATCAACTTAAGTTCAACAGAAGAGCAAAAACACGCAATAATTTGAAGAAGGAAAGTTTAATATAAAAATAAAATTATAAACATCCAACTATAATAATGAATGAAGAATGAACAATTTGACAGTAATTATAAAAGGACTAAATAATTAGAAAATGGCACATATAAAGAACAATCAGAAAGTGTAGAGCTGAGGTGGAGCTTTCACGAGAGATGTCACCTTCCCCCAAGACAACCTCTAGACCTTGAACGAGAGCAGGGCTCTGATTCATAGCACAGCAGGTAATGCGCTGCGTTTCCCCATCTGCTGGATCCCTGCCCTGGTGGGGTGTGGAGATGCTGCTCACAGAACGCTGTTCCAGTAGTCTACTTGCCTCAGAAGTTCCCAGTGTGGGTGAGAGGTAGCTTCACTGGCCAGGCTGAGACAGGAAGGAAGGACCAGCTGAGGCGGAGAAGAACGATCTTACTTCAGCGAAGACAGCTCTGCATTTATTTTCATTCCTTACACGTGTGATTTATAGCATGTTTTTGCTTTAACAAAACGGAAGTACAAATTCACTGCCCTCTTCTAGGGCTTCTTTTTATTTTAACCCACCTCTGCCATTCTCCAGGGCCTCTTATTAATAAAAAAATATTGTCACATTTATTCCATGTCTTCATTTGATACTAAATGTCCCGTGTCTCTCAAGATTATTTTTTATCTGTTGGAATGTTCTTGTATTTCCAGTGCCAGGACAGTTTCTTCACTGAAATGTTCTGTCTACTCTAAATAAAAAATATAGTCATATCTCACCAAGTCTGGTGTTGTAGGTCTGTAATTCCAGCACTCTGGGAGGCTGAGGCAGCAGGATTGCATGTTTCAGCTCAGCCTGGGTGAGTTAGTGACTGAGTGAGAACCTATGTCTCAAAATCAAAACCAAAAACTGAGCTGGGGATGTATGATGGTACAGAGACCCTGAATTCTATCCCTGGCATCACACAAAATTTAATCTCTCACCAATTAATTTCTCTCTTTCCATCTCCTAGGACAGACAAACCAGGAGGAAAGCCCCACGGCCTTTGCCTTAGTGCCTGCTCTTTGCTGCCTTTCTGGCTCACTATCCTGTCACTTTCCCTTGTTAGTGGAACAAGAGAACAAGAGGTGTATTGAAATAGGAAAAGTATATTGTGCCTGTGGCTAGCTAAACCTGGTCATCAGTGGGTCTTCTACGGTAAATGGATAAATTATGATTTCTTTCATGATCATCTTTTAGAGTTTCTTAAGATCCTTTCTCTCACTTAATATTGTGCTTTTTTTCTGTGATGGAGCTTTTGGATAACTTCTGACATGTCCTCCTAAACGCCTTGCCTCAATACTCCATCTCCTCCTCTGGAGCACTTAGATACAGAAGATGCACATTGGGGTGGAATCTTGACAGAGCTCGGTATGACCTTGAGCGTGTGACCCCTTTATGCACGCTTGATCTTTCCAATCGGAAGCACAGGCCACGCCCACATCTCTTCTCCCTCCCTATCCCCAGTTGTGGGAAGCTACAGTTAGCTACTTTTTATCAAATTCAAGAGAAAGGTCAGTTTTTCTCTATGTTCTTAAAAATTCCAAATGATCCTGTTAACTTTTCCAAGCTCTTTCTCACTGTGAGCTACTCTCATTGCAGTATGTGACAGCTTTTTATTTCTGTGGTTCAGCATATGTTCAAAGTGAGGGAAAATACACATCTCTTTTAGGGAAGTAATTCTCCCTAATCATACTGAGGGGTTTATTGATACTCATCTCAGTGGATCATAGAATTTAAAAATCATTTGACTTAGCCTAGAGAGAGGGGCATTCATTACACTATCTTGTGTACCTCAATGAGATTTCACAGCGGTGTGCTTAACGCCTGCGCCTGGAGCTGCTAGGGCTTTGCGTACCTTGCACTCAAGTTCAAGGCTAAAACCTCCCTGTAGACAGATGAAGAATTTTTAAAAGCATTACATTCATTTATCCTTTTATAAACACCTGTGTCTGAATGGGGATACAGTAGGAGGCATATGAATGTAATACATGCCATTAGGTCTAGGGAATTATGAAAAGGTTGTCAACTATCAAATTTATAAAATTAAACATTAGTATAATGAATGGCTCAGCCATGCTTAGTGTAAAAAATAGTCACATATAATATTGACATCTAATGCTTGGAAACTTATAATTTTTATACTCCTGGTCAGTAGTACTAGGTGTTATTCTAAGGCAGGATCCTCACATGTGATTTGTGGTTCCTAACAAAGGCCTACAAAGCGTTCTTGCTGAATTCTTAGTGACGAATGTCTTCACTGGTGCTTCCTTGACAGGGCTTTGGGTGAACTTCTTTTAAAACATCTGAAACATCTCTGGATGGTTGAGTGCCTTGATTGTAGCCCTCCATAAAGAAATTTAAAGCATTATTCTGGTTCTCAAGGAGTTTTTAGTGTACATGTATTTTCCCTACTTTGAAGACAAACTCTAATCCACCTTGATTGCCACAGGTGACTAGAACTGGGGATCGAAAACCAATATAAATATAAATGTGAAGAAAAATAGGACACCATAAAACAAAATTAATAGTTGCAACCTTCTCCTTGGGCTTCACTTTGTCGAGTCACCTGGCTCATCACCTCCTCCTGAGGTATGTTATTGGCGGTGGCACTGATGATGCTATAGTGCCACCTCTCCCCTGGGTATTATACAGAGCCCAGAAAGCTGACGCCACATGGAAGTCAGTGTTTGTATCTTTAGCTGGTATGTTGCAATGCTTTTTCATATCAGGAGACATAAAAGAAAAACGATGAGCTTCGATTTTATAGTAGTGGTTTAATGTCTGTGAAGATGTTCAAATGACAAACGATACTAGAATGGAAGGCACCAAGTTTTTGTACATCCATAAAAATTCTTCTTGTAACCCCAGGATGGCATCTTTATATGGTCATAGATAATTTGAAGCCATTGGAAATAAATAAAATTTAAACTAGATAGAGCCATGACATACTAATAGTTTCAAATATGGATAAGATAAAAAGCATTGTCCTAATTTTCAAAATATCATACTAAATATAATTTTCAATTTTTAAAAAGGACCTACCTTATAATGAACACTTGGTATGATCTAAAGCAAAAATGGTGTAGGCCATGTTAATAAACCTGCCAAATTTTCCATACTTCTGACTTTTCTATTATTGTAATATAAGGATAAAAAAGGGGAATGAAATAGACAAATCTTAAAAGAATAATGTCATTTTGTGGTTATTACTGTGGACTTTGACTGTGTTACCAGTTCAAAAAGTTCTTATCAGAGCTGATGAGTATGTGGCTCTCTTAAATGATTGATTTTTTTCGATACTATATTTGGAAGCAAATTTTCTATGAGGACCTGATAGAGATAGTATCGAGTTAAAAAGTAGCCTAAATGAGTTTTATCAGAGTTACAAAATACTGTTTTGTGTGACTCCCTTTTAAAATATGAATGCTAATAAAATCCCACAGCATTACATCTAAGTGTAATTTAAAATGTTCTTCCACTTGAAAAGTTCCTTCCACTTCTCTTCTTGAGTGCCATTTTAAAAAAAAATGCTCTATTTTGTAGAGAAGATTTAGGTTCACGGCAAGTGCGGAAAATGCAGAGATCTCCTATAGAACGTCTGTGCAGCTTTTCTCGCTATTGGCACCTTGCTTAAGACTAATACAATTGCTATCGCCCATATGGCCATAGCAGACAGGCCCTAATGCACATTAGGGTTCGGTCTTTGTCTTCGTTACTTTTTCATCTCTGTGACTCAATATCTGACATCCACAAAGTAGGTAGGAAAGATTTATTTTAGTGTACAGTTTCAGAAGCTCACAGTCTATTTACGTGCGGGTGGCTGGAATGTAATGGAAGCCCCTGGCAGGGCTGGAGGAGGGCGCGGCCGGAGCAGGGACAGGGCCGGACCCACAGCTCCAGCGGCAGAGATCCTCACTACACGGTGGTACAGAGAGAGACTGGGAGGAAGGGCGGAACCAACACAGGTCCCTCCAGGTCAAGCTCAAGCATGGGCCCCCTAGCAGCTGGGCCCCACCTCCCAAACCTACACTGTATCCATAGAAACGTAAAGCTTTTGGGGAACGCTCCAGATATAAACCGCGACAGTCTTGGTGTTGCACATTATGTGGATTTAAACATAAGTGTAATGGCATATATGCACTATTGCGGTCTCCTGGAGAACATTTTCACTGCTCTAAAATACCTAATGCTTCACCAGTTCACCCTTTCTTCCCACATCCACTAATAATTGATCTTTACATGGTCTCTATTGCTTTTCCTTTCCCAGAATGCTATGTGGTTGAAGTCACAAGGTTGGCTTTTTTTCACATGGTAATATTCATTTAAGGTTTCCCACATATTTTAAAAACAATTTAATATTACTTTTCATTTTATCACAAAGTAATATCCTCTCTACTATTTAGTTACTAAATTAACCTGTTGCATGGATTTCTTGCTGATTGCAAGTTTCAGCAATTATGAATAAATCTACTAAAAACATCTACGTGTACATTTCTGAGCTGACACCATTTCAAGCTCATTTGCGTACTCCACGAAGAGCGCACTTGCTGCCATGAGTGGAAGGAATGTATTTACTTTTGTAAGAAACTGCCACATTTTCTTCCAAAGTGACTGCAGCATTTCGCACTTCCAGGGCAATGGATGGGTTCCTGCTGCTTCGTGTCCTTCCTAGCAAGGAATGTCTTCAGCATTTCAAATACTCCCCATTGTAACAGGTTTGCAGCGATTATAACAGATATAACAGGTATTTAATGTGTAGGCAGTGATGAATTCAGTGATTTTTTCAGTTCTTCAAATACACGTTATTGAATATTTTTTATAGCCTTTTTTGTGACTTAGGTATCTCTGTGGCCAAGCGTTTGTTAAGACCTTTGGTCTGTTTTAAAATTATGTTCTTTTGTTTCATCATTGGGCTTTGCAGCACAGGCACAACGCCACATATGTACCACACACCTGTCGCTTCCTCATCAGAAGTGTTCTTACAAATATTTTCTCTCGTTCTGCTGCTTGTATTTTCCATTGTTTCCATAAAGCATTTAAAGGTAGTATGTCTCGTCAGCTATTTCTTTAACGGATCATGCATTTCGTGTTTTATTTAAAAAGGAATCGCCAAGCCAGACCATCTCCTTGTTTCCCACCCTCACCCCTTGATTACTCACTAGAAGTTTTATAGCTTAGTATTTTACATTTAGCTATATTCTCTTCTAGAAATTTTTATGTTTTGGTGAAAAAATACAAAGACTGTGTCTAGGTTCTTGGTTTCCTTTATTTTATTTACACCTTTGGGTCTTGCTGCTTGGTTTGACGGTGTGGATGCTCAGTTGTCCTGGTTGTCCACAGGAGACACCGCTGCTATTCCACTGCATTGCATTTGCTTGTTTGTCAAAAGTACTTGATTGCTATTTATGTAGACCATTTTCTAGACTCTCTGCTACACTGTTGTACTGATTTACTATCTCATCAAAATCTTGCTATTTTGGTTATTGTAGGTTTACGGTAAATTCGAATAGTAAGTAATGTCAATTTTCTGACTTTGGTCTTTCCTTTGAATATTGTGTTAACTATTCTTAATTTTTTTCCCTCTGCATATACATTTTAGAATTAGTTTGTCTGTATCAGAAAAATAGCACGCTGAAGTGGCAAGTGGAATGGCACAGACTGCGGAAGTCAATTTGGAATGACTGGAGGCTTCTGTCCTGTCCCTTAACATGGAAAGTCTCTCTGCTTATTAATTTCCTCCCTGATTTATTTTGTCAGGGTTTTATAGCTTTTCTCATTGGAGCTTATATGTGTTTTGTATATATATTTTGGGAGTTCTGTTATGAATGGTGCTGTGTTTTTGAGTGTACATTTTTTTTCATTGATACTGTGTAAGAAAGTTACTATATATTAAAATTATGTTATCTAAACCTGTTATAATCACTTGTTAGCTTTAAAAGATCTTTTAAAATATTTTGGGGGAATTTTCTGGACAATAGTGTCAACTGAAAACAATGATAGATGCTTTTTTCTTTCTTCTCTGGGAATTTTATTTTCATTTCTATTCTTTTATTGCATTACCTAGAAATCAAGCAGTACGTTGAATTAAGTGACAAGAAAGAACATCATTGTTTTCTTCCTACAGGGTGGCATATATTTTCCACATTTGTTCTACTTCATAGAAGCTCGGACTTACTTTTTAATCATTATACCTTACTCTAATAGAAACTATACAGATATGCAGTAACCATAAATTTTTTATTGAAATATTTGTCGGAGGTTAGGGTTTTGAGGAGTGAAATCACTCAAAACAGTGCCTAATGATCTGTATGTAGACATTATGTACGAGAATAGTACAACTTTTTACTTAGAGATTCATATCATACAGAATTCTAGAAATAAAGACATTACTTTTTTAGGTTGCCATTGTTAATTGACCTAAGGAGTCATGTCTTTTCACTATGTTAGCTTTCCACAAGGCACAGCCTTGGCTAAATGCTTACAAATAAAATTACCTCAATAAATATGATCAAAACATGAAAATAGTTCTTTGTTTTCATAATGTTTTTCTCAAATAAGTGAATTATGGGTTAGTTCACAAGATTTGTGTGTCAAAAGACTAAGAAGTACACAGAACAAACTCATAAAAATTAGTTTATCCAGGTTTTAAAGAGGACATATTTTTTCCTATGAGTCATCGAAAGTTGATTAGTTGGGGCTTTTAGAGTTACATATGATGCAATGTTAATCGAGTTATCTATTTGATTTGAAAGGAAACATTTTGGTTTATGACACTAGGAGTCCAGAGAAGTGAATATTATTAGTTTAAAGCATGAATGAATCCAATATTCTAAGCGATAGCATTATCTGAGATGGTACGATTATCTTTCTTCATTTTTTTTATTCTGCCCCATACCCCACATATTTGTGGTACCATTGTGCCAGGCAAGCACGATATCACTGGCCTACATCCTCAGTCACTCTGTATTGTATTTTTTTATGTCCATATGAAATCTTGACATGGAGTTCAACAATATCACCTGTAGTTTCATGAGTGTATTCTACTAGATGCTTATACTAACTTTAGAAGAATGCTTCTTCCTCAATAATCACAGTGAACAGCCAAATTTCAGTTTTATTGAGCTAATTTTAACTCCATGTCCAGCACCAGCATGGGTTTTGCCAAGATATTAAGACTAGTGACTAGTCAAACTTATTTTATAAGCCCCTGTACTAAATAAGGTGGAAGAATTAAGGATTGGAGGCTGGAATATGTCAGTTCTGTCTACACCAACCAAATGACTTGAGAATGTGATGGGGGATAATTCCCCTTTCAAAACTTTCAAATGGGAAGGTGAGAATAGATATGTCACCAGAAAAAATAAAGAATATTGACAAAGCAAATAAGATGACAAAACAAAACAAAATATTAGCAAAGCCAAACTGAGAATTAAATAAACCAAAATATTTCAATCAATGCATGAATACCACTTTACCTTTCCAACTCCTTTCATGGATGAAGTGATGAAGATGAAAGAAGCCAGCTGAGATTGACAGCTAGGATATATACAACTGGAATGTTGGGCCCTCCAAGTCCCTCTGTTTCATCTCTGGTTGAATTTTGAATTCTGTAATTTTAACATAAACACAAACACACACACACAAACACACACATACAGCTTAGCTACATTTTCATCCTGATACGCCCTCAGTGGTCCAACACCACACCCTCAGGGACCCACCACCCCCTTGACAATCCATGCCTCTGACCAAGCGTCACCTCCAAACAGCACCTGAAATACATACATCATCCACAACATCCAAATACACGAGACTATGGGAGACATTCCAGATCCAAACCACAACAACATGAAGCATAAAATTCTAAGATAAAGATAACCAGAACTGGCAAAGAATATATGTCTCTCCCTCATAGGAGGGAATCAACATCTGGCTGCAGTGCGTTCATATAAGTGAAAAAATTCATTGTTTTTTATCATTAGGAAAATGTCAACCATAATTTTTACCTTATATTATATCCCAAATAGAATTATTATCCCATTTAGTGCATTTTATATTTTTCTTGACCTTAAAAAGTTCAGTAACTATGTTAAATAATATTTTCACCTTTGTTGATTCCTTTACAGAAAATGATCCTTTGAAAATTGTGCATATTTTGCCATCGCAATTTGTAGCCAACATATTAAGGACAACAGAGCTTCCTACATATGTTCTACATTCTTAGTTATTTTGGGAAACTGATGAGATTGCTGTACTCACCAAAGGTTCAGAAGAGGATCAGATTTTTTTTTCTTAATGGGATATGAAATTGTAGAATAGAAACAGAATCTCAACTAGTAATTTGAATCCCGGTGTGAGTGATTTAAGATATAATGACGTTTGGAGTATGGAGCACAATTCCATGTTATCAGTCTCTGCCTCCTTCTATATCCTTACCTTACAGTTTTTAGTAGAACCCAACATCGTAAACTATGCAATATACAAACTCGTTTCTTCTGCAGGTTATGTGGGTACTCTTCTCACTATTCTTTCTTCCCTATAAATCATGCTGAATTATATTCCTCTGAGCTTCCAGAATAGAAGGTTTGTTTTATAAAACAGTTTTTGGGGAACTCCAACCGTTTGTTTATTCTCCAATTTTCCGAATATTCCCAAAGTGACAATGTTAGTTAGGCCACATGAGGGGAAAAAATTAGAAGCCTTTGCCTTAGATACACTTACGGTATCTTTCAACTCTTTGTTTGATGCTAGCTCAGGATACCACCAGAAGGTACAAGTGTCCATAGATTTTTTCCCCCTGAAACTGGTGATTGAATTCAAGGCTTTCATATTGAGTTTTATTATTATTACTACTATTATTTAAATTATATTTTATTGGGTCTTTTTAAGCTTAAAATTTTTATCTTCCTACTTCAGCCTCCCAGAGAGCTAGTATTATAAGTGTGTACCACTACCTCCAGCTTGTCCATGTTCTTTTTCTTTTTTACATTTTTTAGTAGAATATTATAAGTGGTTGTGTCTGTCAAGAAAATGTCCCCTATACATTGTATGGTTACTTTTCCATTTTTATTGTAGCTTACATCTTTGTGGTGTTGATTTCCCTTGTACAAACAATGAGAATGTTAAACAACATAAGTCAGCTTTCTAGTGTGAAAACATGATTTTTTTTTAAACAAGAGTGTTTAGTATTTTGGTATAATTAATAGGTTATGTCTCTCTCTGATTGGTGCTTCCATGCCTTCTGTGAGCCCTTGGGTAGGATTTCTGGATAATTTAATAGCTAGTTTCACCTAAAAGCAGCCTGTGCAGTTAGTGACACACCCTTTGGAACCACCCGGAGCAGGTGCAGTTCCATCTTCAGAACCGGTGATGTGGAATGCTGCTCAGGTCAGGAGATCTTGAGCCGCTCTCCCATGGCAGCATTTATCAATTTAAATTTATTGTTACCATTAGTGGATCTTCATAGACAAGTGCTGGAGATGACCCAAGCCATCTCATGACTCTCAAAAATAACAGTAGTGGAGGACATAAGAATTTTAGGGAAAAAAATATAAAGCAGTAATACAAAATTTAGGGTTGGCACAATTAATTTATTACACTAACTCTTCAGATATTCAGTGGAGTGGGAAGTGAGCCAGTTGCCTCTAGTGTGTGCTTCTGTCATTTGTTTTCATCTAGACTTTCTAGTGCTCCGAATTAACTACACAATTCAAATTGATTGAATTTTATCTTTTCTCATTAAAGGTATAGCAAATTTCTCCCCAATTTTTCATTAGTATGAGTTTCTGATACATAACAATTACGTTCGACTTGGTCAATTGGTGTCTATACTTCTGCATCTTAATCATCTCTACTTTCTCTTCACTCCCTTCTAGACTCCCCCTCCCTTAGGTCTTTTTCCCAACTGCACGAAGTCCATCTTCGCATTTTCCATTGTGACCCTTGGAGAGATTATATCAATTTGAGGTAGTCAGAAACTACGCCTGAGGTAGGATTTAGGAACCACACCTAAATTAGGCAATTAGGAAACAGCCTTGATTAGAGTATGAGTAATTCGTGGGCCAGTGAATGAGGCAAGAACACCCGAATGTGGGATACCCATTTGGGAACTCAAGCTGCATCAAAGGAAGGAAGAAGAAAGATCACAGCTTTTTCTTCCTGGGAGAGGATGGACTTGATGGGACTTGGGTTCCTGTTTGTGATGTTGTGAGAAGCTGTCTCCACCTCTGCCTCTGCCATGTACTTCCATTGCTGCTGGCCGCCTCTAAGTGGACTGTGACCTTCTGAAACTGTGAGCAAAAATAAACGTTTCCTCCCATAAATCTGTGGGTGTTGGGTATTGAGTCACAGTAAGGAAAAAGTACCTAAGACACCCATCATTTATTTTCTTCTCTTATTTATATTTTATGTTTCTCATTTGAGAAAGAAGCAGGCAACACAGTGAACATTGTTATTTTTCATACAAGTCTATATTAAGCAGATGTTTGTCTAAGAAACTGGGATAGACAAACGAGCTTTCTGCTTAGGAGGCATGCTACTTTAATGTTCCAGAGAAGGCAGTGTCCCAAGGGAGCTAAAACACCTCCAGGAACTGACATCATCATGGCAGGGATATAATCATGAAGCAGTACCTTCTCCATCGATGGAGAGAGGCTCTGTAGGGGAGACATGATCTGGGTTCCCCCCCAAACTATGAAGATTGTTATTTTGCATGACTTGGTGTTAAAAAGTAAAACTCATATTTCTCTTGGTTATAAACAATTATTTTTGGCATAGCCTTAAAGTAGTCTTTGTCAGGGATCTAGACACATTTTCTTGCAGTACAGGTAAACGCAAGGGCTCACAGGCAGGGTGGTCAAACGTTCATAATCCAGACAGACCAGCATTTCTGGACCGGACTGCTAAAGGATCCGGCCTCAAACAACTTGGTGAGGGGTTTTTATACTCACAGTATAGGGAACAAGAAGGGGGACACACATATATATTTTTTTTGCAAAACAGGGGGTGGTGGGAGCAGTTGACAAAACAAAAAAGAAATGGGCATACGTTGTTTCTACATCAGGAAGTTTATGCGTTTATTTAACGTCAATCATTTAACCATGGCAACCTCCGGGTACACAGAAATATATTGTGGTCGTTCCTTGCACAGGTGCAGAGTTAGATCAAAAGATGATTTTTCTCAAGAGCTCAGGGGGAGGGAACGGGTAGGCAGAAAGGAGGTGGTTAGCAGAAGTATCTCCATTTTGATTTTGTCTCTTTCATCCCCCCCCCCCATTTTATTGATATGTATAAATGCAAATTTTAAGGTTTACAATGAAGTTGAGCATTTTGTGCACATACTAATCTTGTCTAGGTGACAAGGACTTTCCCTCTCTCCTTTTGTCCCTTCCCCTACTTAACCTACCTGACCCCCCAGGTTCACTTTGATTTTCATTTTAGGTTCCATGAGATCGCTGTGGTCTGGGTCTCTCATATCAGAGAGACCATTCGATGTTTCACCTTCTGCTTCTGACTCATTTCACTAAGCATGATGTTCTCAAACTTCTTCCATTTGCCTGTAAAAGCCTCCACGCTGTTGGACTTTATAGATGCATAGTATTCCATTGTGTATAAATACCACAGTTTGTGTACAGATTGGTCTGTCGATGGATATTTTGGTGACTTCCATATTTTAGCTATTGTTAGTTGTGCTGCTATGAACATGCGTATACATGTAGCTCTGTTATGTGTTGTTTTAGCCTCTTTTGGATATATTCCCAGGAGGGGTGTCGCTGCATCAAAGGGGCTATTTATTTCCAGTCTCTTGAGAGCTCTCCATACTGCTTTCCAGAGTGGTTGTACGAATTTACTTTCCCACCAGCAGTGCAGGAGGGTTCATTCTTATTACCTTTGAAAATCCAAGGACCAAGTGCAGTCCTACTAATTCTTCCATCTAGATGTTAGGTGATGGATACCTTAGACACGACACCACATGGTTTTCCTTAACTCATCCAAGAGCTTTGTGTATATATGTTTCTAAAAATGGTAAAATCAATGGAAAAATGAACAAAAGAATGTAAACTGTGAAAAGCAATAAATAAGAAGCAACACTATTTTTTCAAATATTAAATTAAACATTGAAATAGAAAAAATAAAATTAAAGATTTATGTTGGAGAACTCATATATTGTATATACATTTTACGTTCCAAGCATACTGCTTAATTAACATATAACTAACATTCTTTCTAAAGATTTGTGGAAATGCATTTGGAAATTCAAAGAGTAAATTACTGCAAATCATTTATTCCACATTTTAGGGCAGGTACAATATTCAAGCTCTCTTTTAAGACAGAATTTACCAGGTGTTGTGGTTTAAATATCAGCTGTTTTCCCAAAGTCTCATGTATGGACGACTAGATCCGAATGCAAGGAGGTTCAGAGGTGGGTCCTAAGACCTTGGCATTAACAAGCAGAAATTACTCCACTGAAGACTTTAGAGCTCAACACGCTTTCCTCAGCAAAACATGGGGCCCAAACAGGGATTGGGTCACTGAGATGACCCTGTGCAGGGCATAACGTGGACCTCACCCTTCCTTGTCTCTGGCCCTTTCTTCTCTGCATCCAGGTCACCAGAGGTAAGATTTGCTCCACCCACGCTCTCTCTACTCTGAGGGTCCCTCTGATCACAGTCTCAGACTATATCCTGCAACCTACAGAAGAAGGAGCCCAAATTTGCAAACTTTTAATAGCTTGTTATTCTCAAGTGTTGAACCACAGAGGCTGTGAGCTAACACATACAGCAATGCTTGTTATTGTCTAGATAATAACCATAGAGCTTTTCATTGTAATTTTCTATGCATTTATTTAAAGATAATTAAATGCTTGCATTCATAAAACTACATATGCTGTGTGCATGATGTCTGATGAGACTTTCCTGACCTGACCACCTCACTTTAACAAGTGAGATGTGCGTAAGAACAAAGAGAAGAGAAGGCGTTTTTGGTTGGCTTGCCAAGGTCCTGGGCTGCTTTGCTTTTACATTGAATGCATATATTTCCCAGCATGAATTAAATACGCAGTGAGCCACAACACCTAAAAAACTTTGCTCCTATTTAGATACTAATTTAAAAACCATTTCCATTTTTATGAAGCTATAAATGGGTCTAATTTTGATGTCAGTGAGAGAGCACCCTACTGCAAGGAACAGTGCCTTGCAGCTACATTTAAAAAGTAATTGTATGCGTTTTCTAAGAACAAAGTAAGACTTTTAATGTAAAAGTGACAAGAAGTCTTGCCTAGGAGGTAAACGCACTAAGTAGAACTCATAAATAAGCAGAAAAAGTTGTTTCACATATTATTTATATTTAGGATCATTTCTACAATATCCTTGAAGCAAGATTCTCAAGTTATATAAAAATTTATAGAGGCTATGAAGCCCAGCAAATGTATTTCTCGTGTCAGGCCAAAACTAATGCCTTATTTGCATTAAAACCCCAAGTAGTATAATTTTTACTCAGAAGATAAAACATTTCGTCAAAAATCTTACGTTAATCCGGATATTTTCATAGTTTATTTAAATGCATAACTCCCTGGGTTTGATTCTGCGCACCACATATGATGCAAGCCTATAATCCCAGCACTCAGGACAGGAGCCCGAGGCAGGAAGATTGCCATGGGTTCTAGCCTAGCCTAGCATGTATGGTGAGTTCAGAACCAGCCTGGACTAGAGAGGAAGACTATCTCAAAAAAATGCATTTGCTGGTACCAAATACTTAAACATACCTTAAATTAAAGCATTTCATCTTGAATGGCTTGAACCCCCATGACTAGTAAAAATTCTGAAATCTTGTATGAAGACAAATTTTTAAAAAGTATTCAATGGATTAAGATACGCATTTATATGTCTGTTTTTTAAAATTGAGTATATGTTGGTCTAGTTTGGATAATTGCTTTTCACAATTATATAAGCAAATAAAAAAGTTGCTTTTAAAAATTTTATATGTAAACATGAAAATGATGCTGTGATAAGCTGATTATTTTGGCAAGTATGAAGGCAGAAATTCTCTTAATGATAGAGAATGACCCAAAAAGTAATTTGATAATCTTATATTTTCAGGGTTGAACATACATAGTATGAACTATAAAGCAAGGCTACTTCCATTTCTCATGGCAAGATTGCATGAGGAAAAACAAAGTCTGAGGGTGATGTAAAAGATTGAGACTTTATGTATATGTCCGTTATTGTTTTTTCTGTCATAAAACTATACTAAGTAGTACAGTTAGATATTTTTCATTAAGGACTGACAAGTGGACCAAGAGCATTTCATTCCTCTACACAATGCAAAATAACTTGATATTTTAATATGAAAGAACAGCATTCAAGATTTACACAAATAGTGGGAATACAGTAATAAATTTTTCTCTTTGACTGTTTTCACTGGTTGTCTTTTCAATGCCAATCCAGAAATAGCTCACACATAGACATGAGCAGTAATTCATGCATACAGATACACTTGCTTTCTGTAGGTACATTAGTCCTTAAGACTACAAAAACCCGTGACACCCACCCAACCAGACTGTTATGTTGGTGACTCTTTAATTCAGTGTGTTTAGTTTTACTGTTATTATTTTTTGGTACTGGATATTGAACCTAGGGCCTTCACCTACAGCTGTAATCTCAGTTATTTCAAAAATTCATTATTTTGGGGCAATGCCTTGCAAAGTTGTCCAAACATGGTTCAAACTTGTGATCCTACTGTCTCAGCTTTCCAGAGTGCTGGGGTAACAGGTATATGTCATTTCTCTGACTAGTACAGGAGATTTTAAAATTGAGAAACCAGTCCTACTCTCATACATAATGATAATAAAAATTACACAATCCGAGATAAAGATGAATTTTGAAATAGAATGCAAAATCTCATTGAATTTTTAAAATAAATTCCAGGCTCTCAAAGAAACACAAGATTTGGGGCAAAAATGAATGGTTGAGGTGACGCATTCAAGTTCAGCATATGTCAATTACATATCTTCTGCTACTAAATTCTGTAGAAAAGTCATAAGAAACATCTAGAGTGAGATTTTAGTATAGTCCTTATTAGCTTTTCTGATTTTTTTCTAGCTTTGTGAAAGTGTGATGGAAAAACAAAAATCATGGGTATTTAAGATATACAAGGGAACGATTTGATATACATCTATATGGTGAAATAATTATCACATTCAATCATGTTTGGTCTGTTTTATTTCACTTAATGTCATGTTCTCCAGATTCTTCCATGTTGTCACAAACAGCAGGCTTGCCTTATTTTTAAGTAAGAATAATAGAACAATATTTCATTTTGCAACATGTAAAATACAGCAGAATATCCTATTCTCCATTTTCTCTTTATTTTTTTTCTCCACATTTTCTCAATCCGCTCCTTTGCTGATAGGTAATTAGTTTGTTTCCTCTTCTTGGCTGTTGTGAATATTACCGGAAAGAAGACGGGGGGTGCACATTGCTTTTAAACACAGTGTTTTCATTACCTCTGAAAATCTACCCGCAAGTGGCCATTTTGGGTCACAGAATAGTTCTGCTTTTTTTGTTCATATTTTGAGTAAGTTCCATATAGTTTTCACACAATGACAATTTACTTTCCCATCAACAATGTGCAAGGACTCCCTCTTACTTACCATCATCATCATGACATACAGTAGTTATCTTTTAAGTATTGGCCATCATACCAAGTGTCCAGTAATACCTAGTGGTGGTTTTGTGGTACATTTCCTTGATAATAATTGGTCTTCAATTGCACAATTTGTGGTAACATTTTAACCTTGGTACTTAATGTGCATACACATACAAAATTAACCTTGACAGTTTCAGGAACGTTGAACGTTTAGGCAATGATTTCAAGAAACTCCCAAGTTCAGAAACTTTTCATAATGATCTTGTGATTTGTATCGTCTGCTCTGTTGATATTTGGATTCACATTGACAAAGATTTTTAGGCAAAATCTCAGTTTTTTTTTAGATAAATCTCTTTTGCACAAAAGAATGTGTTGAGTTCTGTGGCTATTAACATAATGTTCACCATTACATACTCCAGCTAAAAGATGCTGTTTCATTTGAAGCAGTAATAATCATTTCTTACATTAAATATTTTTTGTGTTTATATCTTAATTACTGATAAAATATTTCAATAAATATTTAATAAACCAACTGTGTTGAAAATGAGTATATATGTACAATGTGTCTAAATACAAAACATTTGTTATATTGTATGATACATGATTCCAAAAGATGATCATGGAGACATGGGTAATTGATTTCCATGCAAATAAATAAAGTCTGCAACTGAAACAGGAAATCACTGAGAATGCTGTTTCAAAGATATCTTTCAATGGATAATAAAATATTGCGTAACTTGAGTTTGCCACTCTGAGCTTAGTATGTTTCCAAAATTTAAGGAATTGTCTGATGATGCCACTGTTTATATTAACAAACGTGAACTTCTGATCTTACCAAGACTCTGCATCAATTATCATCCCAAACACTCATTATGCTATATTTTTACTAATTATTAAAAGAAAATAACATCTGTGATTTATAAAATAGGAATAGATAAATATGCATTGATTTACATTTATTAGAAATAATTAAAAATTATTACCAAATACAAAATATTATGATTACAAAATATTTTTGAATAATATTTGCATGTGAAAAATAAATATGCAAATAAATCTATGATGGTAATTGTTTTTTCCCCAATATATGCTGTTTAGTTAGTAGTTTTGTCTTCTTTGGCAAAAACACTAGGTAAGACACCAATGAGAAATGAAAGGGTCATTCTCCCAAGAGTGATATAATTACAGCAAATGTCTCAACAGAGAACCCCGGTTGATTCTATTTTCCGTTAGGCAACTGAATAATCTTCATGGTTTTCTACCTCATTACCGCTTTAAGAAAAAGCTTTCTGTTTCCTTTTTCCAGATAAGTTATGTAGCAGGTTTATTCCAAGCAGGCAGGGAAGAAGGCAGCCACTGTATGAGAAATAAGATTCATTTAACCAAGTGGTGTCACACATTTTTTCCACTACATTTTCTGAGTAACAGGATGATTGTGCAATCAAATCTGTTCTTGTGTGTCCCCTGCTCTTAATCATTTTGGGTGAAGTACTTAACCAGAGATAGCAACGTGTCATTTGAATTTCACAGCTACGTTCTACTGGATGCTTAGGTGCTTTCACAATAAGTGCTTCAGCTGTGGTAATTATGCTCACTAGATGTGTAAATAAATGGGTTGAATCTAACGCAGTCATGTTTCAAACTCATATAATAGTTTGAGCTATCGATGGATGGTAACTATAGATTTCTTCATTCCCAGAAGAAAAATTTCTAAATGACGCTCAAAACAAATTTCTTCATAACGCCCAATATGCAAGGTGTTATATAATACAAGTGGAGTGAATTTGTGCACAGCCATGCCAGAGAAGGCAAATCACTATGACATAGCATGCACCGATCACTGCTGAAAGTCATGAGCCAGGGACTGTGAATTGAAGGTCACAAAATACATGTATTTGGCATGGCTCATGGACTCTAATTTTGTAGCCTAGTTGATAAAATAATCACTGTCCTTGAAACCTATGTGTAACGGTGGCTACATGCCAATCCAAGTGTTACAAAGGAAGAATCCAGTGGACATTTGTTGTCAGATTTTATTAAAGTCTTTTTCTTCCATTTCTTCCATTTATCCTCTTTAGAAATTTTGTATGTAGTCTCATTTGTAATATATATGTGTGTCCGCTTTTAGTGAAGCACTAGAATGTATCGCATATGTTAAATATATTGACATTTTGTAAGATTCTAAAATCTATTCTCATAAGACAATACACAGTACAATTGCTTGTTCTGTGACAATTATTATGCTATTTATTTTATGCTACTATGTATCAACCATGAGAATGTCTTTCCCACTGTTTATCTACATGATGATTGTGATAGGCAGAAAATGCTCCCCCCAATATATTCTTCTCTTAGTCCCCAGAAGGTGAGAATATGTCAGCTTACATTGTGAAAGTGATTTGTAAGTGTAATTACGAATATTTATACTTAAGCTCAATGTAATCATTGTGTATTTCATACGTATACTAACAAAATAGGTAAAATGAAGAGGTCATGTTAAAAAGGGGTATGAATGGAGAAGTAAGGAGATTGTTTTGGATTATCTGGGTGAGCTCAACATAGCCACTTGAGTCCTTACAGCAGAAATCGTTTCTTGACCCAGTCGTAAAGATGTGATAGAAGAAGCGCCAGCTTTTAGAAGCTCAGAAGATGTTCAGGTGACACTGGCAAGAGAAGAGGGATATCTGTCCTACACTTGAAAAAGACTGAGTTTTGCCAGTGACCCAAGTAAGCAGAAAATCGAACCTCCCCCAGAATCTCCGGAAAGAAATACAACTGTTTTCAACAACCTTGATTTCAGCTTCACCAGACCCTTGTCACACTTCTGCCCTGCAGAAATACAAAATCTTTAGAATCATTAGTTTATACGTCTAAGCCCCAAAGTTTGTTATGGCTTATTTTAGAAAATCAATACCTTTTTCTGCCCAACTCACGAGAGATATAAAATCCTTGCACTGGTCACTTTGCAGTAAAAATTTTGTGGTGATGCACATTGTAATTTTCTCTTTCCAAATAAACAGATTTTCATATGCACTTAATGTAGAAGATAAACTATTTTAATTAAGAACAATATTTAATATGAATTTGTAGCTAGCAATATTTTTTATTCCTTAAAAATCATGTCTACTGGTTGAACGGACGTCTCAACCCTGCTTGTACTCTCTGGGTCAAGTCACTGGGTGTAGCCAGGATTTACATTATGGTCATTGACTCCGATATCTCAGCTAATACCTGAGAAAACATGTGCTGAATACTTGATATTTAGTTTTGTTCCCCAAGGATTCTGCATAAATGTACCGAACTTTACATTAAAAGGTTTGTTTGTCTTGTCAAGAAGAAATGTCCTTAATGGATTAAGTACAATGGAGCTTTGAACCATCCTCTTTGATTTTATAGAAGGAAAAATAAATTCCTACTTCAGATATATCAAAACTCCAAGTATAGCACTTCACTTGAATACTTTGTGCTAATAAATCTTCTTTTATGGGACCTTCTTAACCCATAATTTGGAACAGTGTCATAATCAGAACTATTGTGAAGAATAATTCAGCACTGTTGCCACGAACAAGGATCTGAAGAAAAGATGTTTTCCAATTCACCTGTCTAGAAATATATTTTATTAGTGTAATCAGTGGAAATGACACAAAAACCTAAGATTTCCTATAACAGTATAAATATTAAATTTTAGATTAAATTTGATTTTAAAAGCCAGTTTTTTTTTCTCACTGGGATGATGGTGAAGGCTTATCATTACAGTTAATATATTCAGCTAACTTTCCCCCCCATTTTATAGATATGTACAAGCCCAAAATTTAAGATTAATTCATTCACAAGAAATGTGCTCAGTAGCTTGAAGTTAGTCCTAGATTTTTCTTTGTAGCAACACTAAAAGTAGACTGCAGTGCGATTATACTGTTTTTATTCACCATTTTTAATAATGAATATTATTTAAATAATATTAAATATCTGGTGAGCACATAGCTGGATTTTCCTTGCAATTTGGTGGTGTTAAGAATTTACATACAGTAGCCACCATGACCTATTGGTTGGCTCTTCCATGTACTTGTCGTTAAGATGGTGCCAAGCCTTTTTGACCCTTCTGCCTAATTAACATCCCCTGGAGTGCTTTGGTCAGAGATTAGTATGATTAGTCTCAATTTAACATATTAATTGTTTAGTGGTGCTATGAAATAAAAGAAGTGCTGTGGAATCAGGACACCAGACAGGACAAGTTTTGGGGATGACCAGAATGCTGTGCTCCAGTTACATGTGCCATTAACAGTGCAGGTGTGGGAAGGAGGGGGTATTCACATTGCATGAAAAATGTTTTTTCTTGAGTAAAGGATTAGAGTAAAATTTATATTCACTGGAATGCTACATTTTTGCTTTGAGGTATTCTTATAATATTTCAGTGACCACAATCTTTTTTATTTTATAGTACTTAACATATCAAATTTCAAAATATAAATGTGCATAAAACTCTTATTTCTGCTAAGGAAAGTGACAGAAAAGTATAGTTTGTATCTTTCGTGCTTTTCAGAGTAATATTCCCATAGAATGCTGCCAGGTCAAGTTCACACTGCTACATTAATTTAGGATTGTTGGATAAAACAACACTCAGGCAAACATCAATTTCAGAGAGATAATAATAATATTCCATACAATATTTGTGGCATTTTTATATTTAAATTATATTTTGATTACCTAAAAGTGAAACTAAGCTTGGTGACAGTCTATCCTAATTTCATTTTTTTGTGTGTGATATGGGGGATTGAACTCAGGGCTTATACAGGGGGAAGCTGTCTACTCATCCCACCTTTTGTTTTTACTTTGAGATAGTGTCACTAAGTTGCGGTGCTGCTCAGGCTAGGCTCTAACTTAAGATCTTCCTATCTCGCTCAGCCTCTTGGAGTTCAGGGATTACAGACTGGGGCCACCAGGCCTGACTCATAATTTCTATTTCAATCTTATTTCCTAAGTGACTAATAGAACATTATTCTTCTTGTTTTCTTTGGCATAATGTGCTCAGTTTTATTCTAAATTTTCCAGTAAGATGTTTGAAGATAGCATGGGATACTTTTTAGCTATTCATCTGGGCTACAAACTATATAAGAAATCTCCTGTGTCCAAAAGATCCAGAAATACATTAACAATTGGGTAACTTACATAAGACAGATAAATTAAGAGTGTTAAATATAATGAACTCATTTCCTCTGTCTCATCATCTTTTCACCCACATTTCTTCTGGGAGACACTTAACCTGACTTCCACTGATGCTGGGGGCCTCACCTGTTTCCTTTGTGTTTCCTGGCATATTGTGTGTGTGTGTGTGTGTGTGTGTGTGTGTGTGGTGGGGCGGGGGCGCAAGTGTCTATTCAGTCTATGTGGCAAGTCTTAAGTAAGAGCAGACATCTTGCCTGTGGGGAATCTGTACCGAGAATGAGCTGAGTATCTTGAAACTAGAAATCTTGCTATGAGCCGAGGGGAGGATCAGCACCTAGGGGCCGTAGGTCTTAGGAGCGGAGCCAGCCCACGTGAATCCTGGGCATCCAGTCAGGCATATATCTATATCTATATCTATATATATGTTTAACCACCCTTTACTACTGGTTTGATTATTCTGTTATTCTGGGTTATATGAGTCTCAAGAAACCCACTGCAAGAAGGCCCGTTCCTCTGTCCAGACAGCTGCCCTGATTGCTCCATAGCCTGCTGTTAGCTTTACTTTCTCTGTTTTATTTTATTTTCATTGTAGACCTTGAAGTTACAACACACTAAAAACAGGGCTTACCTAGAGTCAAGTTGTCATTTTCTTTTGATGATAGGCTTACCAGCAAATGCATTTTTTTTTTGCAAAGTTACAGATCCCCATAAAATCTTGGAGGCTGTCGAGAAAAAAAATGACGTCTTGATTTTTTCATATCCAAGGTCTTCAGAAAAGTTCTGCTCCAGGCACTACATTTCTTAATATTTAAATTTCAACACTTCTCCAAGGCATATTAAATTGAAATATAATTAACAAATTAAAATAAGCTTTCATTTTTTGTCTGATGAATTGCTTCTTTTTTAAATGGAAACACCATACATCTTTTGTGTCAAGGCACCTTTTAAACTAGTGAGAGAATAGAATTAATTAACTGTGATGTATTCATTCCAAGGCTTTTGAAATTGTACTACATATAACCTCACCTGATTTTTAAAAATTTGAATTCCTAAAATAACCTGGTTTTAATTTTACATATTTTCATTCATATTACATATTTTCATTTTTAAATGGCAATACAAATAATGACTGACAGCATTTATCACTGTTGCCGTATTTTTTGTTCATGACTCGCTGGATGTTTTGATTTGGGAAAATAAAAACAAAAGCATAGTATTTAAATACATACTCACAATTATTTGGCTCATATATTTTGGTCATAGAGATATTTAAGCATTATGACATCTTAATTGAAAAATATGATTAAATGGAACCATTGAGATAGTCACAATATTTAAACAATTAAAATACCCATCAACAGACCAATGAATGCACAAACTGTGGTATTTATACACAATGGAATACTATGCATCTGTAAAGTCCAACAGAGTGGAGGCTTTTGCAGGCAAATGGAAGAAACTTGAGACCAGCATGCTTAGTGAAGTGAGTCAGAAGCAGAAGGTGAAACATTGAATGGTCTCTCTGATATGAGAGACCCAGATCACAACTATCTCATGAAACTTAAAAGGAAAAACAAAATGAACCAGGGGGGTAGGGTGGGGAGGGAGGGACGGGTGGGTAGGGGGAGGGACAAAAGGAGAGCGGGAAAGTCCTTGTCACCTTGACAAGATACGTATGTGCACAAAGTGCTCAACTTCATTGCAAACCTTAAATTTTGTGCTTATACGTATCAATAAAATGGGGAAAATAAAAAAAGAAAAAACAAACAAAATGAAAAAGCATCTCATTTAGTTTGTTCTGTCATCCCTTGAATGCTACGATCATCAGCCTTTCCTTGTTTCTACTTACCTGTTGTCTATTTGTTTTTGGCCTTGTTTTTGTAAGTGATTCCTTGTGTTACAGTATTTTATTTGATGATGTCATAAATTCTCAAACTTCTTTAGACATAAATAATTCATTTTAAAAGGTTATTTATTTATATTGATGTCCAACATTTCAGCCCAAATTATTGATTTCTCATTTCTTTCTTTAATCATTTTTCATTGTTGAGGCACCTGTTCTATTTTTAAATTTTTGCCCACCATATTTATTAATACATACATATATATGCAATACATAATGTTTATAATGAACTTGAGTATTTTGTGCACGTACATAACACATCACTATTAGGATCCCTTTACCTTCCCATGTTTGGCCCTCCCACAGCCTCCCCATCCCTCCAGCCTTCACCATTACTCTCATTCCGCTCTATAGAACAGCACTTTATATTTTTTAAACAGTAATACATTATATTATTCTTTGTTCATCTGATAGTATTTCTTCAGTAGTAATTAATTTTTTCATGTTTACTCTATTGAGGCCTAAATAAAATATTTAGGACAAAAAGTTGATTACCAAAAACTAAACTTCTTATATGCCCTTGAGTTGGTTGTAAGAATATGTTAATTCATATATATATATATATATATATATATATATATATATATATAATTAAATACCACATATACTTTATCATTGTATACTATATATAAGCAGTATATAGTATAGACTATAAACATATACATATACATATATAAGCACACACACACATGTACATGTACTCTTCAGGCTTGAGCGTACTATCAGCACAACTCTGGACGGCAGCATTGTGATGCCAGCCTGCTGGGCTTCCTGGAGGAGTTCTGGGCGCAGTGAGATCAGCTCTGGTTATGTGAAAATCATGTGAATGGCAACTGCGAGGATTAGGTGGCAGGGAGAGTTGACCTTCGAGCAATTGTAAAGTCTTGATTTCCCACCCCTAATCACAATGTAAAGATAACGATCTGACTTTTTTTTTTAAAAGAAAGGACTTTGATATAGTGCAATAAAATTTAAAGGAAGTGAAATGAAGGTGGATTCGTAACAATCCACAAATTTGTGAGATGACAGGTGTTCAAGTAGTTGAGGCGCACAAGAAGGTGCAATGGCTTGCTAGCCACGGGAGTAATGTATACTCCATGGGCAAGAAGCTTCTTTGTTAATAATAATTTAAACAGGAAGAGAGACAGATTGAGAGAGAGAGAGAAAGAGGAAGAATTGGCACACACCTGTAACCCTAGCATCTGAGACCCTAAGGAAAGATACTTGTATCCTGAACACGTTAGCTTCTGAGAATTTATCTCAAAATCATAACTAAAAAATAGACTGGTTCAGCTGAGTGCAAGGATCCTGCGCTGTTGTTCCTAGTACCACAGAAAGAAGGGAAGAAAGAAAGGAAGAAAAAAAAGAAAGAAGAAAGAAAGAGGAGGAGTTGTGTAAAAAGGAAGGAAGGAAGAGACTCCCTGCAGACTAAGCCCAAGTCTCAGTGCTGGTCACTTCTGCACACTGTGGACTAAGTCCAGATATCCTCGCCCACCTCCACTATCACCGCTATAGCTCACCTGGGACCATGGGCCTTATCTCCATGCCCTCTTCTGCCATTTCTTGCTGTGGGGATAGTTGCTAAATCCCTCCCTCTCTTTGTTAACTCTCTGAGCCCCATATCTAAAGCATTCTGCAGATCTGGAAGCTGCGCTCTGCCCAGTTCCCTCTCAACTCTCCCCAACTTATTTGAATTTTGCTTATGCTGCTCTTCCCTGTTAATTTCAGCCTGGGGTAGAAGCACTGACAGTTTGTTCACGTGCTTATAAGTACCCTAACCCTTTTTAATTAATCCCTAAAGCTAAGCTCTAATTATAGTCTGCTCTCCACCCACTGCAATACCCCCTATAAGTAGAATTGTTAACTATCAATAATTAAGAATCATATCGACGGTGCCCCCTGACCCCCACCTGCACATCATAGCCTGCACAGCTGGGCCTAACCTCCATTCGCTGCGTCAGGGCATGCTGGAAGCATGCAGGTAGCTGGTCCAGACACCCGTCTGCACCTCAGAAGGCCCCTGACTGGGCCTACTTGGCAATTGTTGCTGATATACGTGAGTTCTTGCTATTTAGCTCATGAAGTGTTCTCTTTTAAATTCACGCATTTACCAAAAGAGTTAACTTTTATGTCATGTGAATTTTTTTAACCACAATAAAATTACGATAAAAGGGGAAATGAATAAGGAAAATAAGAAAATATTTTTTAATCTCTGAATTTTTTTTTTCTGACTTTATCTCTTAAAAAGAGCAAAATACAGGCAATAATCACTAAGACTTCCTGAGTGAGTGGCTGTGTTTGGTTGTGTTCAGTGCCATTTTGTGCCTTTTGTGCTGGTAATAGGAGTGCCCGTGGGAGGATCGCTGAAATGCTCTCTCATGTAGGTCTCAACAAAACATCCTTTCCCCCTAAATTTATGGCAAATTTAAAACAGAACACCTCATGAGCTAAATACCAAGAACTGTAATGGACTAACACTATCAGGTAACGCACTGAGACAAAACCTGCATGGTATATGATCATTTATTTATTTATTTTTTTCACAAAGTGTATCAGTGGATCTTAGTAAGTGCACTGACAACAATCAATATTGAACAAAGTACTGGGCTGGGGATATAAATCAGTGGTAGAAAGCTTGCTTAACTTGGGCTCAGTCCCCTACACTGCAGAAAGAGAGAGAGAGAGAGAGAGAGAGAGAGAGAGAGAGAGAGAGAGAGAGAGAGAGAAGAAGAGAAAAAGGGAGAGAGACAGATAGACAGACAGGCAGACAAGAAACAAGAAAGTTGCCAGGACACTGTGGTATTTGAAAATGGTGAATTTTGTTAAATATGTAACATTATATGTGCCTTACTGTAACAAGAATTTTAGTTAGTGCATATGTTGTCATAAAAACAAATGAAAGAATTTGTATTAACTTTTATTAACCAGAAGAAACACTTAAAAATTGTGTGTGTGTGTGTGTGTGTGTGTGTGTGTGTGTGTGTGTGTTTACATGCATGTGAGCATTGCTTTGTTTAGTCAGGAAGTTTTATGCCAAACTGTTTACGGAGAAATCCTTTATCATTTGATCGATAGGTAAAAACTCATATAAAACATAGAGGAATAATAGTAAAAAATAGTTGCAAGTTGAACTTATCTAATGGGTTAAAACTGCATATATTTTCAAGTAGAAAATTATCACATTTTTAGTGCCTGATTAGAATTATAGTAAACTATTTAATTTTCTACATGAACATAACTTTCAAGTTTTAAATGACCTAGCTTCTTTTGTGCGAATAGCTATTCATAGAGACAATTTATTTTAAAATGGCATTAGCTAATTTTCTTAGATGGATCTAGACTTACCCACAGGAACCAGTCTGAAATATTTCCATCAAGTTTTAACTTTTTGCTTCATCAGCTTTCAATTGCATGTCAGTAATAACCTTGAGTATGTGTTTCATGAAAGAATGATAGAACCATTGAAAACTCACACAGCACCCAGAATTACTGAAAATATGCAAAAATCTTTCACTGACTTATATCAGATTTGTCAATAAAATGGGGCTATTGTTTGCCACCTCAATACCATGATTGATAACAACATGGATCTTGAGTTAAGTAAACATATTTGAAGTGATTCCTGAGGTACATAAAATATATTGGAAGCTATTTTTTTTCCTAAAGAGAATTTTGTCTTTAAAACAACTTCTCAAAAAGAAAATTAACACAATACTACAAGATGGAAAAGTTAGCTTTAAAAGTATTGCTAAAAATATTATTTCTTTTGTTTTTGTGCCTGGAAAATTACTTGCAAGTGCATGAAAAATGTACACAAACTGCAAGATGACATGAAATTACATTGGCACACAAAAGATGTTTTGAAGCAAAAATATCTTTTTAGTGCTGAATAACATGATATTTTCATTTAATAAACCGCCCCCCCACCCCCCAGGACCTTCCATGAATTTCATACTGGACTCAGTGGCCCAAACATACAACTTGGGAACTTCAGAGGTTGAGGAAAAAGAATTGCAAATCAGAATCCATCTTGACAAACAAGTAAGATCTTTCCTCAAAGTTTAGAGCTTGAAAGGACTGGGAATGTGTCCCAGTGGTAGAGCAGTCTTGGGTTCAGTCCTTAGTTCTGAAAAAAAGTTCATGTGTAACTATAATTTTTATAAGGAGCCATATTTGGATTAAAAAATTAAAGCAAAGTCTAAAGATTGATTAAAGAAAAATTTCCTTCATTATATGGCTAAAACTTTTATAATATGTCCAGTATTGACAGTCAATAATATTACTGTGTTAATATTTAATAGCTTTCATTGAGTGGCAAACTTTACTCCAACATTATTTTCATAACAAATTTTAATAAAGCATTGTTCATGTGTGCATTTTGGAGGTAGGTAGCCTCCTTTTATATGGCACCTGCTTTTGAAGCTATTATAATAATTTTCAGTTCAATAATTTAAAAAATATCTTTTTAATATAAACTACATCAAAATTTTTTTTAATTTTGAAGAGAAACAGAGGAAGTAATTCTTTGCAGAATGAGTACTATTGTACAAACAATTTCACTTTACAAGATGTGGAAAGTTTATGCTTGAAAGCAGATTGAAGTGAAGTCATAAAAGGGATTTAGAAATGCTAAAGTCACAAAAGTCTGTGTGAGGCACAGAAGTAGTAGCTGCATTCTCTGTCTTCACTATGGTGATGATTAATGTCTATCTTTGCTGGTTACGGCCCATTAAGCACACTTAAATCTGAGGAGCTATAAAAAATACACCTCAGAAAAGACGATTTTTAAAAAAGATTACAACATGGCAGGTTGCAAGTAGCTTTCCAAATTCTTACCCTGAGAGATAACACAAGTATCAACCACAGAGAAGAAGAAATTTGAGTCATTTCTTGAGATCTTGAGATCATACTATTAAGTGAAGAAAATTAAATAAAGTTAAATATCATATGATTTCTCTCAAACAAAAAACTCAAAGTATAAACGATTTAAAGAGTGAACTGCAAAACAGCGGACAGGAAACAGGGAGGTGAACTTCGTGGGAGTGGGAAAGACATATAGGAATGGGAGGAGAGGGAAAAGGAGGAAGTGACAGGTGAGGGAAAATTGATCAGCATGTGATATGTTATAGGTTCCAATACTCTAAGATGAATGTAATCAGTATGTACCCAAACTCAATGCTAATTAAGAAAATAGCAGCACAACTAACAATAGCTAAAATATGGAAGTCACCAAAATACCCATCAACAGACCAGTGGATACACAAAATATGGTATTTATACACAATGGAATACTATGCATCTATAAAGTCCAACAGCGTGGAGGCTTTTGCAGGCAAATGGAAGAAACTAGAGAACATCATGCTTAGTGAAGTGAGTCAGAAGCAGAAGGTGAAACATCAAATGGTCTCTCTGATATGAGAAACCCAGATCACAACTATCTCATGGAACTTAAAAGGAAAAACAAAGTGAACCAGGGGAACAAGGTGGAGGGAGGGAGGAGGGAAAGTAGGGGAGGGACAAAAGGAGAGAGTGAAAGTCCTTGTCACCTAGACAAGATACATATGTGCATAAAATGTTCAACTTCATTGTAAACCTTTCATCTTACACTTATACATACCAATAAAATAGGGAAAAAAGAAAATAATAGTAAAAAAACTGACAAGAAAAAAGTACATCAATAAATAAAAAAAAATTATACTTGGATAATCCAAGCTATAAACCCTAGAGCAATATTGGTTCAGTGTACGAGTTTGTGTGTGCGTGAGTGAGAAGGAACAACATGGAAACTGTACCTTCTCACTTTGCAAATATTGTAAAAAAGTTAAAGATGTGGCTGCGTGTTTGAACACTGACTCACTCAACGTGCATGAGACTCTCGATTCAACTTCAAGTCCCCCCCTAAAAAATGTCCCACAATCTGTTATCTGTAAATGGAAGAGCCAAGGAATTATTCAGCCCAAGTCTAATAGTCCTAGAGCAAAGAGAGTTGATATCATTAATATTCTTTAAATTCTGACGGCCTGAGATCAAGTAAGCTACTGAGGTTATGTCTTTGAGGACGGAGACTTGGGAATCGTGAGCTCCCACATTCAAGGGCAGAAGGTGGATGTCTCCACTCAGAAAAAAGAGCGATTTTACTTTTCTCCAGCCTTTTTGTCCTTCTTGGGTTCCCAATAAGTTGGATCTTCTTTATGCCACTGCGTATCTATTCAAATGTTGATCAGCAAGCACTCTCAAAGATACAAACCCTAGGGGAATGGCTCAGATGTTGAAGCACTTGCTTAGCAAGCACTGAGTCAAGTGCCAAGAACAAGAGTTGGATTCTGCAGCCTCACAAAAGCACCGTGGGTAGTGCATGTCTGCAAACCCAGCACTCAGGAGGCTGAGTCAGGAGGATTGCTGTTAGTCCAAGGCCAGCCTGGGCTGCATAGTGAGTTTACGACCAGCCTGGGATAAAGAGCGATAGATTCTCTGCCCCCCGTAACCCCCCCCCCCCCAAATAAAAAAAAAAGATACCACCTCTAGAATTGCTTGTTAGTGTCTGGGAATCCCTTAGTGTATGCAAAGTCAATCCACGGAACTGTCACAGAGTCATTTCTCTCCAAACCCAGATGAACAAAAATCCTAAATAAAGAGTGGAAGGGTTGAATGAAGTTCCCTGAATAGAATTGGAGCCAAGCCTAAAGTGGGAATTTGGGATCCAAAAACTTACTCAAATGATGATGCATGGAAAGGCATCTGTCAGGTCATACGGCATGGGTCAGGGAAAACTTCAATAGCTGGATTCTTTTCATTTCTTGTTCAAGAGATATTTTGAAGACTTCTCAATTGTCCATCAATTTCTGAATTTCACCTCCACTGAGAAGCTGTCCAGAAAACCTTCTTGTCTAAAATGTTCTGTTTCATTGAATTTTCCTCTCGTTTATGAGCTGTATTTGAAGTTCCACAATCATTACTTTCTCAATGCATTTGTGACTCTTTATCTGCTCCATTTATTCTTTTCAATTAATGTAAAAATAATGTAGACCAGGTTGTTGTGAAGAGTAGTTTTTCCCCCACATTTTGTTGATATGTATGCATGCAAAATTCAAGGTTTACAATGGAGTTGAGCATCTTGTGCGCATACGTATCTTGTCAAGGTGACAAGGGCTTTCCCAGTCCCCTTTTGTTCCTCCCCCTACCCACCCCTCCCTCCCTCCTCCCCCACCCTACTCTCCTCTTTCATTTTGTCTTTCGTCTAAAGTTCCGTAGGTGTAGTGACCAGCAGACTGGCAGCTTGAACTAAATCAGAAGTAAAGAGGGAAGACTGGCACAGTTTCTTCAGTTGGGAGAGCTTCTGCCCTTTCCATCATCGCTGGACATCTACAGGTGCTTGTGCCCACTGCATGCTTCTCCACGGACTCGCTCCCAAGTTGCATCATGGATCTTCACGGCAGAACTGGACTTGTGCCTTGGTCAGAGATAAATTACTACTAGAGCAGGCCTAGAAGTCAGAAAAAAAAAACAAAAACAAAAACAGCTAATTGTATTTTGTTTTACATCTCAAGAAGATTTTCATGTTTTTGAGTAAGAAAATACTAGGAAATATTATATATATGAAAACACAAATTTCTTTCTATTGTCTTCCAGGAGTAAACCTTTTATAGGAATAAAAGCTCAGGTGCTAAAATTCATTTAAAAAATTAAGAGCACTTAAGGCTTCCAAATAAAAGTATATCTGAAGATGAAGCATTTGTCTTCATTCTACAGAAAAAAGTTCATATCATGGAGGGTAAAAAGTCCCAAGGGATTGAGCTATAAAATTCTTCTTCTAATAATAATTTCGGTTTCAGGTCAGAGGAAAATAATTTGCAAAATGAGAATGATACAGTTATAAATAATTAAATAATAGTAAAATAAAAATATGATTGAAGATAATAAAAGCCTAATGATATTGTCTATGCAGAACTTAGGAACTGAATGCACTAAACTTGAAGAAATTGAGCAAACAGAGACTTTTTATAGAAAAAATAATAAATTTATTTCTTCTGATTTGTAAAGGGTTTTCAGCTATACCAAAAGTTGATTTTACTAAAATAATTAACTATGTCTTTTCCAAAAGACTGATTGATGTCTACTTCTTTCCGCTATTCATCTATTTTATATTCAAAGCATTTTGCAAAAATTTAGAGAAACAATTAAGAAACATGTAATCTTTAAACGTTTAGTTGAAGTAGAAAAAAATTTAAAAATGATGAAAGCTCAGGTTATGATCACTTTTTGATTTTTTATTAATAAATGTTTAAATGACCAAAGGTACTTATGAGAAAAATTATCAAGACATGTTTTAACTTCATTTAAATCAAAAGAAAATTATAGTCTTTAGATAACTTCTTCTTTACTTATATTTCTAGATAGCTAAGTATATTTAAAAATTATCTTCAAATACTCTGTGTCTTATCTCAAATATTGATGAGTTAGTAAGACATTTTAAAATGAGAAACCTCCAACATAAATATTGGATTCATACATATTTGAAATGTCTAATTGACAATTTATAAACGGGATATTATAAAGATTATTTATTCCGCAACTCTAAGTTAATGAACGATTACCCTTAGTACTGCTATTTTTTCTAATAGGGCTTTTAAACGTCTCTATTTTGAAAAGCATATAAAAATTAAAGACATCTTAAAGCATAGTTTTATTATAAAATTCATTTATGATATCTAATGGAGTGAAATAAGTAGGGGAAGTATTTTGGTTTTCATTTAATCTGCATATTTTTATTACCTAATGCATTAAGATTTGTAATAGAGCTAAAGCTTTAATTAAATTTATAAAATATTCCATAAATAAAAAGTGAGGAAACATGAAGCAGGCTCTAAGAGCCCAGCAGAGCATACTTACTCGATTGCGGAAAACAGACCCCCTGTCTTACTTATAGGAATGTAGTTGTCTTACCTATTTAATAAGTTAGCACAGTACTAAAGACACGATATTAATAATGTAGCTTTTCCTCAGAGAATTTTCTGAGTATATGCATCTTCAAATTTGCAATGTGTGTAACTTTTGTTTTAACTTTTCCTCAAAATGCTTGGGGTTACAGCCTTTCCCTGATTTTATTTGTTGCTTCTATTGAATTCAAAGGAATTTCAGTATGCTTATTTTACATGTGTGATTACAAAAACAGTAATTTTAAGAAAGAGTGCATTTTTATTCCTATCTTAACAAGACATTCTAGAATCATTAACTTTGTTCCAAATGTAATTAAATAATCTGCTTTATTCCATTCTGGAGATAAAGTGGACTCAGTGATACATATATATTCAAAATTTCTATAGTTTTTCCATGAATGACTCATGCATGTATGACCATAGCACTTCCCTTTCCTCATAAAGTTCTTAAAATTATTTCTCAGTTGATATTAACACTCTATATACTTTAAATAGAAATTTTTATTGTAAATTTAAGAATATCCCATCACTTAAAAATGAAAAGATTTTCTAGCCAGAGCTATAGCCTTACTGAGAACTTCATGTCTAAATGGTGACACGAGTCCTCAAATCCAAGCAGTTAATGTATTCTCACTAAGACCTATCCTTCTGACCCCGCATGTTCTTGAGCAGTGGGGATAGAATATTACCAAGAGTTGATCAGAAGGTACATTTCTTATTGGCTTCCAGCCACTATTCTGCTCTTCTTCCAAAAACTTCATTGTTACTTCTTTTGATTCAATCTTGTAGAAACTATAATAAAATGTCATCCCGAGTAACATTAAATACAAGGCTCCACTAAAGATTATAGCAAAGCAAAATTTAAAACTAATGCAAAATAATCTATTGGTAAAAGGATTAATGCAAGAGTCAGTCATCTTAATGGCCCAAAGAATCAGGCCTCTAATCAGAGTTTTATTACACAATTGCTACCAGGTCCAAGCCTGGGACAAAACAAGCCACATCACTATTAGCTGAGCTCTTGAGAAAAAATGGACTCTCATGTTTGATCTAAACATCGGAATCTGCATTTTAATAGCATTTCTTCCCAGGTGATCTATGTGTATGCTGAAGTTTGAAAAGCTACTATGTGAAATCCTTGCTCTTATCTATCAGCCAGTAAGTTTTCCTGAGCACCATTTAAGTGTAAGATTGTATGCTGGGCACTGGAGAGGTTAAGATAAGTTATTCTTGCCCTGAAGAGTCTCACAGGCTTATAGAAAAGACAGGATATGTTAATTAGAGTCTTTGTGTCTTTCAAAGCAGTGCATTTCTATAACTTTTAAAGATAAAATTTAACAGAACAGTTCTTTGACAATCATGTATCAAGGGAAAATACCATCTTCAAAAATATTTAAGAATAAATCATTTATTTCATCAAAATAATTAATTGATATGCTATTTTTAAATATTTAATTTACTTAGTAAAATAAATATAAACTTGCATGCTAGGTCTCAGCAGGTATGAATTTATTAAGCAGAATAATTTCATTGTGTTTAATAATAATATATTTAACAATAGTATGTTTAATAGCAAGCACTTCATGCATGTCTGTGTGTACATCAACACATACATTGTGATGGAAATATTCAGTTATGTGTGCTTTTATTGAAGCAATTTGAAAGGATTTTAAAATGTCTCAAACTATCAACTATGCAATTTTACTTCAATGTAAAACTATTTCTGTGAGTAGAATGAATGGCCCGACCCGTTAAAGGTGAGAAAAAAGTGAAAAAAATTGGTCCACTTCACGATCGCAACCTCATGTTTTCTTGTGCTGGTTAAAAAATCATCGTACTTTCTATCAGTCCAGACAGGCTGTCATTCCTGCCTTTCAGCAGTGCGTGGGCGTGGGTAGTAGTGATCCCCACTAAGTTGAGGATTGATTAATACGGGATTTCTTGAGGTGGCGTTACAGACGGAGAGCTGGGCTTCACCGACGCAGTCCCACACGCCTGTGCATGTCCTCCGCACTCGGCATGCAGTCTTAGCAGAGAGAGCAAAATTATTTTCATCAAACTTCAAGCTTTATCTCGCTCCTCTCAAGCAATATGTGCACATATTACTAACTATAGTATTTCTAGAAAAGTAGCTTATGATTAAGTAGAATAGAATATAGTTTTAGTAAGAGATTCATGTGTTTATTAAAAATGGCACAGGACTTTCATCTCACTGAACTACTATGAAACTACTGTCGTGATTTTAGTTACATGCCACAAAACATTATTTCAATGAACATAGTAGATGTTACTAGCTACGATTCCCTTCTTTACACAAAGTTTAAATAACGCCAATTTTTGAAAGCATAAAGTGGACACAGTGATTTCATTAACAGTAGGAAAATATTATGAACTCCTTTGTGAAAAATTTGATACCTTATAGATAAATTCCTGGACAGACTCAAGTTTTTGAAAAACTGTCTAAATCTTCCATTAGGCAGTGACCTCTAGAGGTGTGATTTAGTAGGCCAAAGGGATTTTAGTAAACGTGGCAAGAGCAGATAAATAAAAAATGTTGTTGTCCTCGGTGCTTTGTTGGGTGTGGAAATCTTACGCCATCAGCTAGAAGAGTGCAGGGCCTGCAGGAGTGTGTGCACGTATGTGGAGAGAAGCCGAGCACCTGGGAGGGCAGTGGGCCAGATACTCTGCAGGTAATTGAAGATGCTGCAAATCATCCAGCGCAGACACAGGCTCAACAGAACCTCTGAGGTGACCTTGGCCACAAAACCACTCAGTAACACCTAAAATGATGGAATAATTTAACGTCTTCTTATTTTCAATGACTAAGGTTTGAAAAGATTTATTATAAAGAATAGCTAATCCATTCAACAGTATCATTTAACAATCTATTTTCTTCTTGATATTCTCTTTACTAAAAAACCAAAATGTTACTCTGCATATGCTTATAAATCATCACTTGCCACTGCCTGATTAAGTCAATAAACTGGATAAAAGCTAGTTTTTTCTTTTCTGTTTGTAGTTGGAAGATGTTAAGTCTAAATTGGAAGTAGAGGGAAATACCAGGTTAAGGGATGAAGATCAAAAGATGAAAAATACCATGCAAAAATTTGAATTTTGTAAAAAATCAAGTATTTTCAAATACTTTCATGTAGGAAATGACCCATTTGTAGTTATGTTTGTGAAGGACAGAGAGAGAGAGAGAGAGAGAGAGAGAGAGAGAGAGAGAGAGAGAGAGAGAGAGAGAGAGAAACACCAGCCATAAAGCACTCGCAATAATGGGAGCAACGGTTACAAGAGTGCAAAATATGGTGTGCTTTGGGGATTAGAAAACTGAAATGGGTTCAGAGAGACTGTCTACGAGCCATTAGCTTTTGAAAAATGCTATGAATATTGGACTTTAACACAGCAAAGCTTAATGAAGTAATTATTCCTGTAAAAGAATCGGATCAAGATTAAGTGAAATCTTCCAGAATAAGAAAAAAAATTAGTACACATTACAAATACCACTTTTGATTTTATATTGGAATTGGATCTCTGTAATATTATAAACTTTCAGAGCTTTAATAGTTTTCCTGTTCCTTTACTCTTGACTTTTGTGTTTTTCCTCCTTCTTCTTTTTCACCTCCCAGCCTTCCTCCTCTTCCTTTTTCTTCCTTCTTTTTTACTGTGTTCTTCGGTTCTGGCATGATCTACCACCCTGTTTTCAGAGAACTGTGGTAAGTAGTAAATCACAGTTTTAAAGAGAACTTCTTATGAAGAGACCAATGGTAATACCAGATCAAAAGTGTAAATTACATGTCTCCCTGGGTCATTGTGATGGTGTAGGGCACATCACTCCAGACATGCCCTGGATTGTATGGCAAATATTTGTTCACATGTCTCTGTGAGATGTGGAAGGCTTTTTTTTTTCTTTTTCTTTGTAAACTTACTTGATGCTCTTTTATAGTTTGTACTCAATCATTGGTTGAGCAATACAAATGCTTTTGTAGGAATAGCTCACAAGTCAATTACCTGCACAACTGAAAACAATCATGCTTGATAATTCAGGAATATAAATTTCAGGAAATACACAATTGCTTTCAATTTTATCTCATAACCATACAAACTCAATTATACTGATTTTCATTTTGAAAGACTAATTAGGTTTGCAACAACTACCGTGTTTTCAGTAAGAGGTCTCATAATTGGAAGTTCAACTTTTAATTTTTAAGTGTCTATCCTATGATTTACTGCCACATGCCAGAATATTTTAGAATACCTTTTGAAAAATATTTCTTAACTATTTCCATTGAAATTGAAATTGTGGTCGTTGGGGAAGGAAGAGCAAAATTGCTCCAAAATATTAAAAACTCAAACAAGGCAGAAAACATATTTGCTAGGATGCAGAACTTTTAAAATTCTTCCTGTTGCATTTATTACCAGCCTTCTGTGATGTTCTTTTTCGACAAAATGTCCCACTACATTTCAATTTTGTCTCAGTTTTGGACAAATGTGAAGAAATAACAAATCTATAAAGTAAATAAATAAGTGTCAGATCGGAAATGAGCGAGGAGGAAAGTACAATGTTGATAATATGTCATAATTAGTCTTATCTCCAAAATTGTTATGTTTTTAAATTGTGTATTATGACTATAGCTGAAGGGTATTGCAATATATTTCAAAGCACAAACCCCATCTCGTGTTTATACCTCCTTAAGCAGAGGGCAGGTAGAGAAGGAAGAGATAAGACATGAGCGATATCTGATCAGAACCCAATAAATCTACAGATAAAAGTTGTCAAAGGGAAAAATAATTGTAGCTTGAATTGGGTGAATTAATTTGCCTTTCCCAGAGCAGATGATAAGGTCAACCTTTGTAAACATTTTCAACTGTGAATTTCGGAGTCAGCTGTGAAGACTCCATTTAATGAGACAAAATATTTGAAGCTTGTAGATTCACACAGACTTCCGTATAAGAGTTGATGCATACAAGTGGTAAATGGATGATATTTGAGTTAAAGTAGTTTCACCTTTCCTGACATAGCATAAATCTGAAAATACCCAATTTTATGCTATAATTAACTCTCTGGGAATGTTCCTTTCTGAATAAATAATCAATTCAACTAATTACAGCCCTTATTATATGTAAAACTGGATATAATAAATGTCATATGATTTTGCTTAACTTTCTTCTGATTAAACTAAGCTTATGTTTTGTCACAAAGCTTAACCCAATCCATTTAGAGATGCAAGTTGAGTTTATTAGGGAAAAAAAAAGTTATTGGGATAAAGAAACTAGTAGCGTACAAAGAGATAATAATAAATTCTTGGTGTATGTACACTTTCAAATTTATTAAAAATCCATCTTGGATTTTAAATAGTAATGTGCTTAACTCATATTTGAAGTGACGATTTTATTTTGTTTTTAATCTTTTATACTTAAAATTAAAATTGTAGGAAAATAAACTGTTGTCGAGAAGAACCTCGAACACATGGTTTTGAGAAGTTTGACATAGATAAAAATGGTTTCTAGAATTTTCTAATTTTCATAATATAGACGCTAAAAAATCTGTGATCTTGTGTTAATACTTGAGTATCTTGTTCTCGGTAAGTACCATAGTGATTTATTATGGCTCCTAAATATGTTTTAAAATTGGAGAGCATGATTTCTACAGCTTTGTTCTCTTTTATTTAAAATTTATTTGTCCATTCATGTTTTGTTTTTTTATATGTTGTAGAATTGTCTATTCCTATAAAAAATAGCATTGGGATTTGAGAGGGATTTCTTTGTATTCATAGATTCTTTTGAGAAATATGTAAATGTTGACTTTAATTTTTCCACCACACTTGAGGACCTGCCTCTTACTCAATTTAGTAGCTAGAGTAAATGATATCCATTGACTTTTTTTCTCTTTTTGTCACAAGCAGCTTTTAGATTAACTTAATGATTTGGGGACGAGGTTGAACAGGAAGGAGGGAGTACAGTAGTTTAAAGAAAAGAACATTAGGAATATAAAAGAAAAATTCTAAGAAACTAATGAATTTCTGTCCAACAGTGCACATCATGGGTAATCTTAAACAGATAAGTTAATTCTGACCAGGATCTGGTAACACACGTGTCATGTGGTCCAAATGATCTGGTGTCATCAGAGCAAATGACTGAATATTGGAAGGTATATTTCCTTCTCTGTTCCTTTTCTCTGCTGTCATTATACCACTCAAGCTGTCCTATGTTTTTATTCTTAAATAAAACATGAAGCATAAGATTGAAGAACCACCATCTCTGGCCAACCTTTAGTTCATCTTCCCAGAGCCCTCCTCAAATAGATCTCTGTCTGCCTGTTTGTCCTTCTTCACCATGAACGGTTTTAGCAATAATTCTATATATGGTTGTAATCATGGATTGAAAACATCCTGACAAAATCGCTTTTGTGTTGAATGAGTCAAAGAAAATATTTTTCTCTTACTGTTCCCTAGACAACACAATGTAATAGCCATTTATATAACACTTAGACTTTATTAAATAATCTAAAGATGATTTAAAGTGCACTGGATAATATGTCTAAGATTTATGCAATGATTGTGCCATCTCATAGAAAGGACTTGATGGTCTGAAAATTATATTTCCTGCAAGGATCCTGGAATCGATCTCCCAGAGATATGGAAAGATGACTGCATAGGTTTTAGTATGTCAACAGCAAAGAGATGCAAGATATGCCAACCATGTATTCTTGGCTTCTCAAATTATAATTTTGACATGATAGTACAAGCCAATTGGGAACACTGAAATTTCTGCTGTACTTATTAAATAAAAGTCGTAATTGCCTTTACTCTTTTCTTAATAACATTCATCTACATTCCCCTTCAAAACTCCTTTCAATTTTCTTATTAGTCTCTGTTATTATGAACTCTCTTCAGTTTGTCTTTGATCTCATACGCTGACCTGCTTAGATAATACTATAATAGATCTTAATTGTACTCAGAAGAACAATGCTATTGAGGTAAAGGCAAGACAGCTGCATTCCTCTCAGAGAAAAGTTCTCAGGGTGCACTTGAAATGCATCCTAACCATCTGCACTACAGCCACAAAAGTTCCATCTGCGGGATACGTGTAGTGGTACAATATAATTAATAGAGCAATAACTTAAAAACGTAGAACTGTTTCTTCACTGCTTAAAAGGCAATAACTCAGTAATAAATCATAATGCAATAAATATAAGAGGGTATGGTTTTTTGGGTATGACCAAGTCATTTATGATTAGTCAGTAGCCCCCTCAAAATAACTTATAAATCTATACTAAGGAGACAGAAGCAAATAGTCCAGCATGCTAGAATTTAGTCAAAGGTGTAGGAAAGTCTCAGAAGCGTTGGTCTTTAAAATATGCTGAACCTCAGAAAAAATCTAATAGAGAACCAGAGGATTAACTGGAAACTTGGTTTATTGAGTGAAAGTTCGAAAAGATAGGTTTGTGGATTAAGAGATACACACGTACACACACACACACACACACACACACACACACACACACACACACATTATATATATATGTTTATTAATATGTCCATAAAAATACACAAACACAAGTACACACAAATAGAAATGACTAACACGATCTTCCCAGGACAAAATTGATGGCGAATTTCTCCTCCCCTAAAATTTTGGGGAACCCAATTGCTCATGTGCAGTAGATGAGGTCAGAACAGGGTTAGAAACACCACATTAGGAACTTTTGTAGAAAGACCAAAAGGCCTGGAAGAAACAAGCATCAATTTTCTCTGCAGGCAGCAGCAAGACTTCCCAGAAGTGACACTTGGCAAACTCTTGAAGTGGAGAAAATGAATATCTGAGGTAAGATGGGTGGGGTGGAGGGATGGAGGGCATGAATTAAATCAAAAGAAAGATGCAGAGACATGAAAGGATTTGGGAGGGCATTGTCTTTAGTCAAGGTATACCAACCATTGTAGCAGGTATTTTAGAATAAGCAGGCACCAGAGGCAGAAGGTGTTTTTGCCACCTGTATAGAAAGGCAGTATTGAAAGTATTGCTGATTGGTGTGTATTTTTATGTGCAATTATTGGCATCTCTAAATGCTACTTTGTGAATACAGACAGGTAGGATTTGAGGTTGTCATAACAATCCAATTAGCATATATGAATCTGTTGTCTTGGAGCTGTTATTCTCAAACTTTGGTCATGAGGATTCTTTATGGTATTAAAATATTAAAGGAACAAAAATGTATTCCTTTATTTTTCTTCCTACATTTTGACAAATTAGAAATTAATACATGCTTCTAATAATACGTAGTTTTCATTACTTTAGTGTGTACAGAAGAAAAGCAGTACAGATTTGTTTAAATTTAGGAAAACATAGCTATATTTTTCCAATTAAAAATAAATCAATAAACAGAGTGGCATTGTTTTACAACTTTGTGATTTTTTTTTTGTGTGTGTCTGGTTCAATAAAACAGCTGGATTCTCATTTCTACTTCTGTATGCAAAACAAGTAATCTTGGTTTGGTTGAAGCATACAAAAACAATTAGTCTTATCTTGACGTGAAGTAGAAAAGGAAGAAGTGCATTAATAATCTTTTTGAATAATCTTGAATATCCTTCTTTAATCTTACACCAAAGCTTAACTGATATGCCCTAACATTTCGATCTAATGTGGACTCCGAAACCATTTCAGCTTAAAGATTTTTATGCTACTACATTAAAACCTTCTGGCAGGCTCCAACCGTTACGGCCCCAGGTTGGGTTGAAGGCAATTCTCAAAGGACAATGGGAAGAATGGGCGTCGGAGTCAGGGGTGGAAGGGAAGGTGAAGGAACTCGTTATACAGGAGGTTTTGGAGGTTAACTCTACAATGGTAAGCAACAGCTAGAGGGGAGCCGGAGCGAAATTCTGCTCTGATGAGATCAACAGCAGCCTTAGAACCTAAAAGGAGCATGCTGGTAGGAAAGGGAGTTTCCCTGGTGCTCACCTCCTGCTCACTGCTCATCTGTCCTAGCACCAAGTCCTACCAAGGGTACAGATAGGTTCTGATCCATGGTCTAGATGTTGGAGACCCCTGCTTTAAGTGATATTTTCACCACAGATGTTTCTAAGTGATCTTTTAGCCGTGAATGCTTTCAGTAACATAATGAACTGATCATTTAGCAAAATGATTTCATTGCATTATCGATATATTACAAATATTAACATATTCCATTTTGTAATATTTTAAAAGAATTTATTTTTTGTCATCTCTGATCTCATTGAACCCAGTGAAATCAGAGATCGAAAGTGAGAGGAAGATTTATTATACTGGGGAGTCACTGGCTGGATCACTCCAAAATGGCGGACTCGAGGCTCAGGGGCAGGCTTCTTTTATATTATACTTCTTTTAGACTAGCCAGCAAGCAGGGCACACAGAAGCATCCATGCACTTTTGCAGAAGCATTTTCATGGTGTTACTCAAAGTTCATTGCACTGAGGCATTTTATAGGTTGTGTCGGCCTGTTCTCCTCACCTGACTAGCAGACTCTGTCTGTCCTTTCTTTGGGAACCAGCTTCAGAGTTTAAATGCTTCAGGGCCAGTTAATGATGGGAAGGGGTAGGTGACTGCTTCCCCAGAAGTTAACTGTTTCATACCCCATCAAAGGCGCTCCTCTTCTGGAGATTTGCTACAACGTTATCATCTGTGATCTCATTCAAATAGTTTTTAAGACTATGAAGCAATAATCTCGATGATGGGTGAATATGAGTTTTCTTACAACCTAACTTTTAGTGAAAGGCTCAAAATTTTATCATTGGCAAAATAGTATCAGTTACTTGAAATTACAGATTCTATGTCATTCATTTTTGGAAAACAAAAAACCGCATGACAGATACCCAAATCTGAATAAGTAGCTTTTGCATCAGTTTTCCCATTTAGTGAACATGTCATCAATAGAAACTCAATCACACAACGGTTTTCTCCCTGATTGTCATTGTACTTGAATGTTAGACAGAAACATTTCAGATATTCTTCCTGTTTTCTTCTACAGAATATTGAAAGTAGAATGGTCAATGTTAAGTCTTAATTGCATCAAACTTTACTGTTTGACGAGGTGCATCTTTAGCAAAACTTAAAAATTTTTCCTGAGAGTGTGTGTGGCATGGAAGAATAAAATGGCCAACAGTGTATGTTACTGGCATTGTCTGATTGTTTCTAAGCAGCCAGTGATTTTATCTACTCTTGGTTTTATACCATTAATACTAATATCAACACAGAAGAAAAGATAAATAACATCATTTATTGATAAGAAGATTATTTTGACCTCTGAACTCCTTGGAAAAGTTTCAAAGACTATAAGGAGTCCTTAGGAAACTCTTGAAAGCAAGAGAAAAATAAACACTAAAAATAAATGTTAAAATAGATTTACACAGATAAAACTTAAAATAATTGTATTTTTATCTACTCAAAATGGCTGTATCCATGTGTTTGAAAACCACGATACAGGTTTTTTGTTATTTTTTTGTATTCCTTTTTTAATCTTTCACCCCAAATTGTTCTTTTTGAATTGCATTCAGCTTGAGTTACAAGTTAGAGCTTCGCCGCCATTTTTGTTTGCCTTTCCCTCTTCTTATTCTCTCTTATCTCCTCTACAAAAACGTATCTGCATCTCCCGGTATAACGTTTCTCTCTGAGTTACACACTCACACTTTGGGGAAGAGCCTGCCTTTTTCTCTAATCGTGTTGAAACTGTAAAAATGTTGACTCTCCATGAACTATGCAGACCAGTACTAGTCTTTATTAGTTTATGGCACTCAGAACAGATTAAAGTTTTAGACTGGAGATATGTATTCTCAGGTAATCTAATGTTGCCACATGAAGAAGAATTTATATTGTTTTAAATTATTTTGAAACTGAGAATCTTTGGCTTTTTATAGTAAAATAGCAGCTAGTATGTACTAGTCACTTTTCCATTACCGAGGAAAAAATATGTAACATCTGCAACTTAGAAAAAGAGATTTATTTTGCCTCAGCATTTCCGTCAATGGCAGGCTCCAAGACAAAAAGAGTATCAAGGAAGGGCCTATACCAAGGGAAACCGGGCAACTTGTAGCAGCCAGGAGCAGAGGAGGAAAGGAGGGACGGGGACAGGGGAATCGCTTCCAGGTCCTGCCTCCAGTGACTCACCTCCAGCCAAGTTCTACCTGCCAACAACGTGTTCCGCTTCCGAATTCATCAATGAATGAATCCACAAATGAGTATGGTGTCCCAAGCTTCCAGTCACCTGGCAAGACTTTTAAGGGACATTTTAGATCAAATTGTAATATTCAGCTATATTAATTAGTTTTCCATTTAATTATAAAGAAAGGAAACTGAAGAAAAATTTGAACTTCTATGGTAAATGAAGACCTCAAGGTTAATATCTTCCCGAGTGTGTGTGTGTGTGTGTGTGTGTGTGTGTGTGTGTCTGTGTATCACTTTAAATACGTGCATTTTTGACTTGGTAGGGCTATGGAGTTTACATATTATTATAACTTGAGCTGGGGTGGAAGTAGCAATAACATAGAAGACAAATGACTAAAAAGAAGCAAAGGCAATTTGATTTTCTTCTACGTACATATTGTTACAATTCAACTTAAGCCATAGCTGCATGACCTTGACTTTATTAGTTAGTTGCTATACACCTCAAGTGACGATTTATAAAAAAGGAATTAAAATAGGCTACTTGCCAGCTTTTTTCTTTTTTAACAACTTACATGTATGATCATGGTGACCCAAGTGATTACATTAGTTTGTGTAGAATCATATTCCACAGTCTATTGTCAAAGGAGAGATCAGGTGTTTGGTTACCATTGTAATGTTGTGCTGGTAGTTTAATCGTTTTCTTGACAGATTTTTTAATATTTGCAGTTATAATCCTACATATAATTGTCAGGTGCTGGTTTTATCTTTTTAGAAAATGTAAATATTGCAATTAGATTTCTATCTTCATTTCCCCAAGAAAATAATGGCTTAATTTCTATTCTTATCTCTGTTCATTATTGACTTTGTTGTTTATTTCCTTCGCTAATGAAATTTCCAAAAACAACTTGAAGAAATACATTAAAATTATTTAGTCAGTATGTGACATTTGAAGGCACAGGATATTCTTCAAATTTCATTCTTTCATTCTTAACTCTATAATGTCATGAGAACTTAGAAGTGAAATTTAATGAGAAAATAGTAACAGCAAATTATGATTTAGCAAGAATATTTAAATATGACATCTCCATTTATGCAAAAATGATTCATCTAGTGACTCCAGATGATTGAGCATAAATTAAGGATAGCTCTTCTTCCTTCTGGATGGATAAAGAGTTTTAAGTAATTTATGGGAAGATTGAGAATAATTTAAAATAGAGTGAGGAAATTTTATGCTTGCAGTCTACATTATGGTCTCCGAATAAGCATTTGTAGTGCATGTCCAAGAAACCATGAGGGGCGAAGGCAGGAGCCGGAAGCTTCTTCTCCATTTTTATTTCTCTGTTCTTTAAATCTTCCTTTAATAATTGGCCTTCCTGGCCCTGTGCCAGAGGTATGCAATCCTAGCACTCTGGGAGACTGAGGCAGGAGAAGCACAATTTGAAAACCAGCCAACATAACTCAGCAACTTGGCGAGATCCTCTTTCCACCTCACACACACACATACAGGTGAGAAGGGATGCAGCTCAGTGTGAGGGTCCTGAGCTCTATCCCCAGCATCACCACAGCCAACCAGCTAAACCAATTATGGCGAAGAAAACAAAATCGGTAGTTGGTCTTTTTGACTGTAATATGCACTTGCTAGTCATTGGGAGAAAAATAGGCTCTTCTTTCAAAGATTAGCAAGGAAAAAATAATAAAAGAAATAAAGATTGGCATTTCCAGCCCTGATCAAAGTGGACTGAAAAAAATGTGCTCTGGAGTAGCAAAAAAGCTTTTGCTGCATTTATTTGTACAGTTAACCTGTAAAATTATTTCATCTCTCAAAGGAGTGTGTAGTGGCTTTTGTTGATGGGAATATCTGGTATTTTTGCCTACTTGGTTGCAAGTTCCTCTCTGTGCAAGGAACCCCTATTTTATTTAGTGGGAAGCATTTATCCTATGTCGGGTCCAGTGTCGGTGTCAGATTCTGATTGCGGTTAGACCTGGGCCAATCAGTGCATCCTCTAGAAAATGCTGCTGCTATGTGGAGGGTTTCTGACATATTTTGGACAGCTTCTCACCAGGCCCTAATTTAATCCGTAGCTTTTGGGACGGCTGTATCTCTCTTTTCTACTGTGGTTGCTGATAAAATAGGATCAGAGGCCTAGAGCTATCCTAAATGTCTTTTCCCAGGAGACCAGTCAGCCTATGATGAAAGGAACAGCAAAGTAGACGAGGTCAGTCAGAACTGAAATCACTCACAATCAAAACCAAAATACCTTTCTAACAATTTCAAGCAGTGAATCTTTTAAAGTTTGAAAATCCCATACCATATGAATTTCTACTATTTTTACCTTCTTTTTTTTAACGTTGTGCACAATCTTTACGTAAGATTTTACTGGTGTTAAAATTAAACATTTATGTTGTGTCTCTATAAAATGATCATGCATGCAAAAATATTTGTGTGCATATAACAGATCATAATTGGGCATCAAGAGTCTCATATCTGTTATGAATACAATTGTATACTTCTAGTGCTTTGTTTATTTCTGTTAAAAGTATGATTTGCTATCAACTCTTAATTGTATTCTATTTTTATATCCAACTCAAGGTCTAAAATTTCATTTTGAGGATTATTCTGTGTTCAATTGTTTTTGAACTTTAGTATGCAAATAACACATTAAATACAATAATACTTCAGAAAACCATGGGGGGGGGGAGGCAGGAACAGAGGGTCCGACATACACAAAAGGAGTTTAGATGAGTATTACGGCATGTGCATGGACATGCCATAAGAAATGCTGTTATACAATTAATGTGTGTTGATACAATGAAAACTTGGATAATATATTTGGATAATATAATTTAAATAAAAAATAAAGTCATAGACAGAAAATCGGTGGAAAAGAACTAGTGGACAAGGAAAAGTCCTATAAAATAATTTAATTAGACCTTTTTTCTCTACCTTAAAAACAGATTCTGATAATTATTATTACTTATATAAAGTTATTGATAATCTGACGAAACTTCCAGCTCTACTGAACTTCTATTTAGCATTGACCTTGAAATGGTTCTTTTTGTGCCAAGAGGAGGTTTATGTGTATTCTAAATGCTGTAGCTTTTTCAGGCTCAAGGAAAACATTTCCTCTGAAACCTCTATTATGGCATTTTCCTTGGGCTGGAGCAATATTTTCTGACATAGTAATTGGAGAAGTAGTTATGTGTTGATATCAGATAGCCAAGGGCTTTAAAGACAGTGCTAGACAAATGCTTATTATCTACAGTCTCCATGAGCATGATGGGAAGAAGCTAATCCTATATCTCTTTTTAGCAAGATGAAAGTGGTAAAGATGTGGAAATCTTCCTCCTTGAATGCAGTTTCTGATTAATTATGAAACAGAGAAACAGAAGTTAGTCTTTATATCATGGTGATGAGCATGGATCCAAAAATGGTGGAAAAATGATTTAAGAAAGCACATCTGTTTCTAAAACAAAATGTTTAATATCATATAAATTTATAAGTGATTATGCTCTTCATTTAGAAAAAAATTTCTCAAGAAATGTTCTTTAGGCGAGTTATACCAAAATACCTAAGGTACTTGTTAAAATATTATTTTTTAGCCTACTTACTGTCAGATTATTTAATCATATTACTGGAGCTGGCACCAAAGGACTTCAGTAAAATTTGAAGTTTGAGAACTGGTGAATAGGAGTTTGAAGAAGTCTGCAACACAATTTTTAGATCATGATGAGAACTAAATCTTTATTTTTTGCATTAGTGTTCCAATTTTCACCAACTCCTTACACTACGCTTACAAAAAAGTTATGTAACAATAAACTTTGACTTTTATATACTAGCTGATAAATATATATGAAAATCTACTACATGGACTTACAAGCAAGAGTTTGGTGTCACTAGAGCCATTTTTAAAATTATCACAGTATTATTTGCATAGTTATGGGACTATTGTTCATCCAATAAATAGTGAAACAAAAATGAAAAACAGAGTAGTGAAAAGGCAGTATTCTCAGTGAAAAGTGATGCAGATATAAAAAGAGACTATAGCCTTGATATCAAATGATAACTTTTAACATTATTATGCTGTAAATATCGTCTTACACTTGTAGAAAAATAAAACAAATAAATGAATAACATATACAACATGTTAAAATATATTTTTAAAGCAATATCTAAAAGGCTAGGTATAAGTGGGGATTTTAAAAAAGCAGTTTGCAGTTGAAATATATTATTCATATACACATATCTATATATGAATACATGTAAAATTCTAATTACACACATCTTCCAGGAATTCATGTATTAGTTAATTATGTATAAATGAATATATACTTAAAGTATGTATTACATTTGGGGATTGCTCCCATATTTAATACTGTGGTATGCATTTCAGCGAATGTTTACCAAACCCCTTGTGCAATAATGGCATTATAAAAGTTGTACAGTTTAGAGGAGAAAAAGGAAAACTCAAGCTCTCATATGATTTCCATTCAAGAGGGAAAGAGGAGACAATTAGAAAATAATTTATCAATAGTGTTCTGGTGATCAATGTTACGAAGAAAAATAAAACCTACAAGCGACATTCTATGTATATGTGTATATATATCTGATACTCAGAACAACCTGAGGACTGTTGTCACGAAGACAAAAAAAAAGCAGGATAAAGGTTCACAGGTTTGAGCTTCTACATAGATTCAAGTTTCTATCTTTTCCCAAATCTGCCCGGGTTTCTACAGTATAAAAAGTTAACTTCTCTCTCTCTCTCTCTCTCTCTCTCTCTCTCTCTCTCCTTTCCTCTGCTCTTTTTTCTCTCTGCATAGGTGAAATAATGTAAACTAATACAAGTAACAACTTCACACGAACGCAGCATTCTTTGATACTTAGACTTTTACATTCAAAATTTTAATTTTGTACAGGATACATTAATCAAAAGCTTAAAAATCTGTCTTTAACAGCAAATAGTAGGTTTTTTTAATGCCCTGAAAGCAAATTATAATCACAAATCTTCCAAGACTGAATCATGCATGCGAGCATAATAGTTTCTAGTTTATTATTGATAAATGCAGTTCAAAATGCAATGTTCACCCTCAGAGAGAGAGAGAGAGAGAGAGAGAGAGAGAGAGAGAGAGAGAGAGGTATATATTCCCGTGAAACAAACCCTTCACTTGTGTTTATTTGCCACTTGGAATTGTGTTATTTGAATTCGAAATGAATCCACTAGATGGCTCTCTGTATCCTGAGTTACAGAGAAAAGGCAGGCTCTCAACCAAAGTTTCGAATATGGTGTTAGCAACGCAGTTTAGCTTCCTGGGGGGATTCTTTGCCTTCTGTGTCCTCTCTTCTCTTCCCCTTTACCCCGCTTCTCTCTGATGCAAACAGCATGTAGATTATGTTATGAAGGAGAAAAAAGAAAAAATAATCCTGTTTTCTACTAAATGTGGACTGCTATTAAGAAATATGACTTGCGCTGGAGAACTGATCATAGCGTAGAAGGCAACCTAAACGGACTGTCAAATGAATCTTGTACAGCGATGTATTTAATCTCTCTGATTTTGAAAATGTTTGGGTTAGAGCAAATTAAGACTTTATCTAGTTTTAATATGTGCTTGATGTGATCCCTAGAATTGCAAGAATTACAACAAAGGTTATTTGGTGCCGCGATAGTCGGAAATAGCTTGTGAATGAATATGGATGCACAATGCAGGTTTTGAAACACTACAATTGCAAGAAGAGAAACCAGGGAAGCAAGTGACGCTGGGTAATACCCAGGCATGCTCGAACCTTGAGGGTGTGTGTAGCCAAAGGAGTTGTGGGGCTCTTGCGGGAAGTGCAGTGGATGCGCGGTGGTCATGGGTTCTCCCAGTGCTTGGAAATGAGGCATGATGTCCTCAGATACTGAGTTCCTTGACCATATTCTCTTAAATAAGCATATTCTAGCTTTCCAAGTATTTTTTGGTGTTTTTAATTATAGCAATTACCATTTTATAAATACATGATATTTTCCGTGTTGACCCACTGTCTGTTCTTATCCATTAGCTTTAAGCTCCAGATGAGATGGAAACCCAGTTCCACATTTTTTTTTTCTTGTTTGTCATCGTATTGCCAAAGTTTACAGAGTGGCATTCAATTGTCGAATAAAAGAAAAATAAATAAGCAAATAACTGGTATGCAAATAAATCACATAATTACATTAGAAAGACATGAACAACCAACATACCCTACTGACAATGCAATAATATCCCCCTTCAGAGGTCTTATACATGTTTTTGGTTAGAAAACATTTGCCTGTTAACAACTGTCAGCAGCATACTGTGCATTTTGAATTCATTTAAAAGCAATACATAGCAAAGGTCATTTTATATTGCATGTTGAAGAATTTGGGAGAAGTAAACAGTATAGAATACTCCGTGCGGGGACTAGGCAGGCAGGTAGCCTGCCCCCGGGGATGTGCATGGGAGAGAAGTTTAAGAGGTGAGTGTGTTTCTGAGTGCTACACTTCACACAGCCACATGTCACCTTCGTCCCGAGGCAACAGCGTTTGAAGACACAAATAAGGCTTCTTAAAGCCAACTGCCGCCTTAAGGATTGCTTTAAGTTCCTGCATACGGATTATTTTCCCTATAGAAGGGAAATCACCACATTGAGGGGCAAGGAATTTATTTATAATGAAGAGATAGTGGGGAAAATGCTGCAGGGAAAAATGTATCTTAAACAAATTCCAAAAAGGACTAGATTTTGAATAAAAGAACTTATCAAAAATCAACACAGCTGTCCTTGAAGTAAGCACCTTTGCAGTAGTTTAGTTTATGGGTAAACATTACCTAGCCTCGGAAAAGATAAGTGAGAATCTAAAGAGAGTGTAGGCAGAAACACCCTCGCATCGCACAGCAAGCACATATTAATTGAATGAGGCATAAAGCCTATATGAGTATTATAATCCATCTACAGAGTATTGAGAAGGTCTCTACAGCTGTGAGTTTTACGGTTTGCTTGTCTGCTCTGACTTTTGTTTTTGTTTGGCAAGTTCTCACTAATCCACCAAGTTTCCCAAGCTGGGCTTGAACTGGGTGTCCTCCTCCCTCAGTCTCTTACAGCGCTGGGACCTCAAGTGTGTGTCATCACCCTTGGCATACACACTTTTAACATGGTAAGTACAGCTGTGATGCTTCCAGATGCTTTTCTCTTCAAGCTGACAGAAGAGCTTCTTTGTTCTTTCATTTAAAAAAATAAATAAATATTTGTTAGAGAACTTTTTTCTTGCAGGTAACTTTTAAGTACTAAAATGCCAAAGGTAAGCAAGAACGAATTGCATTTATATGAAGCTTGAAATGGAAAACAGTCATTAAATAATTAATTATATATATATATGTCTTTATGAGTATAAAACAAATATAATACAAGAAAAAGACAACAGGAACTGAAGTAGCTATAAGCACGCACATTGCAGTGAGTTGCACGATCAATAAGCTGAAGCATCATAATGGCTAAGCTGTCTTGTCAACTTGATTGACCACTGGGAATTCTGGCAATCAGAAAAGGCCACTCTGGGTGTATCATCACCATTAGGTCTACATCTGGCCCTTTGCTTGTTCCTCTTTGCAGCAATTTCCCTGCCTGCTTCCCTGCTACAGTGAGCCAGGAAGCTTTGCTCTACTGCATCCGTGCACCATGAGGTTTCTGCCTTAGAGCCAGTGGCCGTGGACTGAGTCCCCTAAAACCATGAATGAAATTAAATGACTCTTAAAATTGTCAGTGCAAGTATTGTGTCTATGTGAATGGAAACTTTTTTTTTTTGAAACAGGATCTTGCTTTGTAGCCCAGGCTGGCCTTGAACTCACTATGGAGGCCAAGCTGGCCTTGGATCCCAGTAATCCTTCTGTCTCTGCCTCCCAAGTACTGGGATTACAGGTGTGGGCCACCATGCTCAGCTTATGCGGTGCTGGAGAATCGAACTTGGTAGTTAGCACTTGACTTAGTACTTGCTAGGTGAGTGCTTTAGCTGCTGAGCCATTCCCCAAGCCCCTAAAACTGAAAATGGTTACTGGAGTGGAGTTGTTGCTATAGCTACCATAATAAGCACATGGCTCCAAATCTTTTGCAACTGGTTTGTGGGAGAACTGTGGATAGGTTTGGAGATACAGGCTGTAGACATCCTACAGTTCTTCAATAAGAGCCCACTGGGTAATTCTGGTCAGAGCACAGAAGACTAAACTGCTGGTAGGAATGTAGATAGCAGGACAGGCCCAGGATGTTTCATTTAGAGCAAAGACTTTGTGGATGAGATGCTACATGTGTTTCATCTTGGAAACAAATTTATGTGTTTTGTCTGTTTTCTGAGACTTTGTTGGACACTCAGATTAAGGTTGTTCTACTCAACGATACAGTGGAGAAAATTTCAGGTCAGTCCAATATCTGGTTGTGATGTGTATACTTCTGGCCGCTTTCAGCCAGATTTAATAAGAGACTTGAGGTCAAAAGCAGAGCCAAAGAACAAAACAAAACAAAGAAACAAAAAATAATGGTTTGAAGAAAACCTGCATAAAGTAAGACCAAAGAAATTGTGATTGCCAAAGAGATTAGTGCCTTAAAGAGTGAAAGTACTTTGTACCAGCGCAAGAAGAATGCGGCCTGAGGGAGTCTCAGAAGCCAGCCAGACACTACCCATCACAGGTGCAGGGTGCAAACGTGTAAACATTTTACTCAAGAACAGTGTCTGGAAACCCTGCTCCAAAGGGCCGGCTAGGAATTGTTTTCCCAGGATTCATTTCACTACACTCAGTCAGTCATACAAGCACTCAGAGACCAATACAGCCATTGTGTAGAGGGGCCTCGCCACTCGTCCTACTTTCAGTAGATTTTGTCAATGTGCATGAGATTCTGATTTTGCTGGCATTGCTGGCATGTGTATTATAAGAGTTTTGGAGTCAGGAAAGATTCCACTCCAATTTCAAGTTCTGGGAGGCCTGGCAATGTGCTGCTGGGAAAGGGATGTTTAAGGCTGTGGAGACAAAGCCAAAAGGACTGTGGAGATTCCATGAGGTCAGAATGCCAGGAATCTGGAATTTCTGCCAAGAAAACCAAGGTGCAGTGAGCACAGGCCACCTCGAGAGAGAGTTCATGTGGGGTACAGCCAGCCACCTTGGAGAAGTGAGACTGCTTCAGCCCCCTGAAAGCCACATCTCACTACCATATGGCTCAGAACTTAATATTTGTCCTGTTAGGTTGGGGTCTTTCTTTGATCTGATTTCTTTTATCTTACCGTATCTGTCACCTTTATAATGAAAATGTTTATTGTATCTTGTGATTATATAAGTTGTGTTTTTCTTTTTATAGTTTCACAGCTAGGGGTTTGTTAAATCTCAGAGGAGACTTTTATCTGGACTGTTAGTAGGACTAGGTCTGTGGAGACTGTGGAGAAAACATTACTATATTTGTTATATGTGGGAGACTTGTATCAATTAGGCAAAATTCTGACTGGGTGCAGATTTGGTGATTAATCAAGGTTTAAGGAGATATGTTTGGATATCAACTTTGCAGGGGTTGGGATGTAACAAGCTGGACTGCTAACTTAATTGGATTGAAATCTATTTAAGGGATCAGTGAAGCACACATTTGAGTGGATCTTTGTTACTGATGACTTTGGAGTTTGTCTGGTGCCTCACCCCTTTGCTCTCTGCTGTTGTCACCTTGCTCTGCCTTCTGGTCATGTGGACTAAGTGGCTTTGCTCTGCCCTGTCATGATACTTCTGCCTTGGAGCCAGATTACCATGAGCTGGATCCCATGATAACACGAACCAAATTAAACCTCTCTAAAATGGTCAATATCAGAAAGTGTTAGTCTCAGTTGTGGGGAAGTTGATTAGGGGAAGGGATTGTAATGTTATCATATATATATATATATATATATATATATATATATAGAGAGAGAGAGAGAGAGAGAGAGAGAGAGAGAGAGATAGATATAGATATATTACATATTGGGGAGAAAACAAAAACAAACATCAATAAGTTAGTATCATCTCTGAGGAAAAATAGATTTAGTGGTATGTACCTGAAAGACCTCTTTTCTGCAAAGTCCAAGAAACATTCTTAGAAAACAGGGACAAGAATATCCGGGAATTATTATCAGGAAGTATCTGTGAATGGAAAAACTACTGTTATCTGTAAGGCTTGCCTTCCTGCCCATGTGTAAATCACACATGCCTTGAAATTTTGGTTATGTAGTGGAACAAGAAAATTTGAAGATATCATTGTAATATAACTAGATAAGTTTAGAAAACCAGTGCAGGTTTGCTGCTGGGCAATTAATCTAACTCGCTACTGCTGAACCTGCAGGGTGATACTGCTACTTGATATGTGGCTCTCATGAATTTTTTTCTAATGGGTCTGTTGACCAGGAAATGATATTGGACCTGTGAGCACTTCTTGTGGATCCTTCCTTAAGAATAAGTTACATTTAATCCTTTACAGACTACCAGTTAATGCCTGTTATCCTTAATAAAACATCTGCGATGAAAGCTGTCTTCAGATATTTTCTTCAGTCTCTTGGAAACCACCACTGCCTTAGCACATCTGTACTGAGACAAAATTTAATTAAATTAGGTTCTTAGATTGTCATAAGTTTATTACACATATGTCCAGAAAGTTTTTAGTAGCACTCTGCTGGGTTAAAGAACAGCTGTGCTTGGTGTCCTGTAATCTCAGAATTTGGGGAGGTTAAGGCAGGAGGATTACAAGTTCCAGCCAAGCACAGAAAAATTATATGTTTAACAAGGTCCTTTTTCAAATAAATAATAAAAAAGGGTGAGGGGTGTTCCTCAGAGTAAAGGTTCTGTGTCCAATCCTCACTATTAGAAAAGAAGAACAAAGAATATTATTTGGTCATTTGTTCAAGAAAAAGTTTTAGTTGAATGTTAGTTCCTTGTAACCTTTGAAATATGAAACAGTGGTACATGAGCAGAGTATAAAAGGGTCTGTTAGGGCAACCAATTTACTGTAGAGTATGACATCAGCTTGATTGTTTTCGAGGAATCTAATGAACATATTTGTGTTGGGCCACTAATGGAAACAAATTGGATTTTTTTCTAGCTGAACATCACCTTTCTTTAGGAATAAAGCAATATTGCATAACCAATTTTGGGCAGCAGATTTTAAAAGCCTATCATACATTGAAAAAATAAATTGCATTATTTGAAAATGTTATGCGTTTCCCAGAACAACTGAACACAAAACCATTTGTCTATAACTTCCTATATAATTACTTACAAAAGTAGGTTTTTCAAATACACAGACAAGTTTTTGAGTATGTGTTCTATTTAATGATAAATTATTTTAAAAATTTAAACATTTTAAAATGTATTACTTTTATTTCTGATTGACAAATAATAAGTATATACATTTACGGGGTTCGGTGTGATGTTTTGGCATGTGTGTGTAATACAGAGTGATTAAATTGAGCTAATTGACTTCATCTTGTATACTTACTTTTGATAATGAGCTACTCGAAGGTTTAAAGCAGTGTTTGATGAAGATGTGGAACAAACAGAATGCCAGGTGTTGTTAATCAGTGTGGTACAGGATACAGCCACCTTCAAGAGGACGAAGGGCACGCGCTAAGTCTAACACAGCATGCCCTGCACTACAGGAAGAGAGGCGAGGTGTAATCAGGGCAGGGATCGGTCTGCGGAGAGGGTAGAATGAGACGTCCATTGAGCCCAGTCCATTAGGCACAGAAGAGTCTCAACAAATGACTTGCACCAGGGGGTAGGTATTTGTACTTTACTCCTTAGGCTAGAAACTGCTTAGATTTGACATATGTAAACAGGTATAAATATTTGTCTGTTATTTTTGGCAAACGTCAGCTCAGTATAATGAAAAAGATAGACCTGCATTTAGTTGCGAGTGGTGGTTGGGGCTCATGGTGAACAAAATTTGTTAGCTCCAAAAGACCCCAAATCCTGATCTCATCTTCAATCACATCAAACATCTCTATTTTTGATGGTTTTTAAAAATGCAGGATAAAAAGGTTTTTAATTTAATGATATTTATTAGAGCAGTTAGAGTAAAAGTTTTCATCAAGCCTGCAGGGTGGTTATTGGTAAATGATTTATGAAACATTTTTTTAGTGGATTAAGAGGCACTAAGGGTCCCTGTGCATTTTATTTCATCTACAATGGAGCAGGCACGCGTTCAGCGTAAGTGTTGGCGGGCACCACACACTACAATAGTATGTATCAAATACACCCACAGAAAAGAAACACAGATCCGGTTCACACTCTCAAACTGGTTGCTTTTCTGTGCTTGGATATTGACTCCCGCAGGAAAGAAAGAAACAGAACCTCGTGCAGAGAGAGGAAAGATAACGACCTGACAATAGAAAACTACTGGGTGCCTTCTGGGAGAGAGAAGATTAAAAATCCAGGTTCCTCATGGGTGACAAAGAGCGAAACCACGGCTCAGCGTTGTTTAGAGGCTGATAACGCGGCAGCATAAAGCCCAGGTAGCTCAGAGTCAAGCGTGACTAAATAGTGCAGCGAGCCAGCGACAGAACTGTGCCACCGGGAGCTTGTTTCATTTTGGGTATTTTTAAAACCCGAGTTGTCAATTAAGTAAACCTTGAGGAAAATTATCCACTGATGATACAGAATTAGAAATCAGGATGGAAGAGTGGGCTTCTCATAGCCATAATTCACCAGAGGAAATATCGCAACACCCTACACGCTCTTCCAGAGATCTCACGTTCATTAGCAGGATTGACATTAGATGTTTGTCATCCTTTTCCAGTATTATCAAGTCGTTTCCTGCCATGCTGAGTACGGAATTTGATTTTAATACTAACAACTCATTTTTGGACACATGCAAATGAAGTAGCTGTCTTTATATTTACATGTAAGTTTTTTTCGGGTGTATTAAGTGATTAAAAACTGCAAAATAAAGTTTATAGTGAATCATTTTGTGAAACAAAGTTACATGTATTCTTTGTGCGGTAAAATAAGAAAGGTGTTATCCTTCATCGTGTCACTAGAGAAGCAACAGCAGACATGCAGTGCAAGATGGAAACCTTTTGCTAATAATCCTACAGATTTCCTTTTGAAGCAATGGCCTAAGGAATCTTTATATGTAGATTTCTTGAGAGATCAAAATTATTTTCCAATGCAACATAAATATGTAAAATAACTTTAATGAAATCAAAAGGGATAAGGTACTATAAATATTAATATCTAGACATTAATTATAGGGTTAAAATTGCAAATCAGAAGCTGATGTTTCTCCTATTTGAAATACTGTTATGTTCCATTATATCTCCTAAGAAATTGAGAGTATTCACAAATGCCCAAGACCTGGAGGTTCCTTCTAAACAACAGAAGTTTATTTCTTATGGTTTGGGAATCGGGGAATTCCAAGATCAGGCTACCAGCCACTTCTGATGTGTGGTGACATGTTCACAAGTACTTCCCAAGCTGGGCACTCTGAGTTCTTTTTGGTCAAAGGGCACAACACTTTTGAGCAATCCACCTCTCAGACGTAGTCATTTCCTGATGGCCCCAGAGCCTAATTCTATCACATCGGCAATTAAGAATTCAACATATGGATTTTAAGAAAATACAAACTTTCAGCATACAGCATTTCCTATATTACAACCTAACAATTTATATACTTTTGCAATCTCAGAACTTTTATTTCTCTGGGAAATCTTGCTTCTTTCCTCCTTGTGGTATTTTCAGGTATTATCTATATTATTTTTTCTTTTGTTGATGCTTGTTTACTGTAAGCACATATGAACTTCTTTCCTTGTTTTCACACCAATTAATCATAGCTTCGATCTACCATTTTTGTTTTGTTAATATTTTTCTATTTTAAAAATATTTTATTAAAGTATGTGTATGATACAAAACAATTATATTCATTCCAGGTAGTTGATATGTATACGCATATGCAGAATACTTGATGCTTGTTCTCCTCCTTCCCCCTTCCTTAGCCACTCTTCTCCCCCTCTCTAGTCCCTCTCCCAGCACTCTACCACCTTTTCTTTCTTTATCCTTTCTATTTTTGGTTTCTCATGTAAGATAAACCATTTTAATATTTGATACTTAATTTTCTGTTTCTGTTTTATTTTATTTAATACTGGGGTATCAAGACTCATCCCTTTTCTTATAAAAGACATGACAATTCTTCATGCCTGAACAACCTTCTGTCCTATATCTGCACCACATCGTCTTTATCCATGTATCCATTGAATGGCAGCTATAGGCTCTTTCCTGAGCTTAGTCATTCTACATGTGCTTCTATAAACACAAATGTGATTTTACTATGGTAGTATGTTTTCGTTAACTATTTGGGGAATATACTCAAGAGGGGTATAACTGATTCAAATAAAATTCCTGGGTTTTTTAAAGAGAAATTTCTGTACCGTTGTACCAGCAATTGTACTAATTTTCAATCACATTCACAGTGTATAAATATTTATCTCCCACATTCTTGCTAACATATTTTTGTTGTTGTTGTGTGTATTCTTGATGATAGCCATTCTTAGTGAAATAAGATGGAATCTCAAAATGATTTTGATTTGCATTTTCCTATTTGTAAAAATGATGAACATTTCTTTTATATATGTTTGTGGGTGATTTGTACTTCCTATTTTGAAAAGTATCTATAAACTATTGATTTCATTTTTTTTGATTTGATGATTGATTTTGTTTGGTAGGTTTATACTTCCCAGTTCTTTATACATTCTAGATATCAGTGCTCCACCAGAAGAGCAGCTGACATTTTTTTCCCTATTGTGTAAGTTATCTGTTCACTTTGTTGATTCCTTTGCTGCGCAGAAGCTCTTTAGTTTCATATAATCCCATGTGCTGGTTCTTGGCATTCATTCTTTTCATTATTTCCTGCTTGTGGAGTTCTATTCAGAGCGCGCTTGGCTGTGACCATGGCTTCAGGCATTCCCTGTGTTATCTTCTAACAATTCAGTGTTTTTGTTTTTATAACGAAAACTTTCGATACATTTTGGTTTGATTTTATGCAGGATGAGAAATGTGGCTATGGTTTCACTATTGTGCACATGGTTAACCAATTTTCTAACACATATGTTAAGAAAGGTTTTCAGTTCACTATAGTATCTTTTTTTTTTTTTTGTCCTTTTGTAAAAAGTCAAACAACCAGGGTGCCTGAGACTGTCTGTGTCCTCCATTCTACTCCAGCAGCTTCACGTCTGGTTTTCGGTGCCAGTTGCACTCCGTTTTCCTCATTGCACACCTGTAGTGGAACTTGAAGTTGCGAGTGGCCTCATTTCCTGATTTGCTGTTTTTGCTCAGATTTGCTTTATCTAGTTTGGGTCTCTTTGGAGTCTATATAATTTTTTTCTATTTTCTGAAGAACATTGTGGGTATTTTTATAAGATGCATAAAATTCATATACTACTTTTGTTATTATGAGTATTTTAATATTAATTCTGCCTATCAAGGAGCAGAGAAATCATTTCCCTTCCCAGTCTCCTCCCAATCCCTTTCTTCATAGAAATATAGTTTTGGATATACAAGTTTCTGTCTCTGGCCAGCTTGAAATTTAAGTATTTAATTTTTCCCCATTTTATTGATATGTATAAGTGCAAAATTTAAGGTTTCCAATGAAGTTGAGCATTTTGTGCACCCAGGTATCTTTTCAAGGTGACAAGGACTTTCCCACTCTCCTTTTGTCCCTTCCCCTACCGACCTTTCCCTCCCTGCCCTACCCCTCTGTTTCACTTTTTCTTTTTAAGTTCCATAAGAGTATTTAATTTGTTTTTGAGCAACTATGACTGGGATTGTTTTCTAGGTTTCTTTCTTCATGAATTTATTAGTAGTAAGCAAGAACACTATTGATTTCTGTGTATTGATTCTGTATCCTGGTACTTTACCGAATTTGTTTATTGCTTAAAAGCAGTGAGTAATAATTCCAGTGGAATTATCTGGATTGATAAGGAGAGTCCTATCATCGACAAGTAAAAATAGTTTGATTTTTTTCTTTTCTTACTTGAGTTCCTTTTATTTATTTCTCTCGCCTGATCACTCTGGATGAAGTTTGAAAGGAGAAATCCATAAAAGTCAACATTCAGAAATCATATCAGTATCTTAGGAAGCTAACAAAAAACATTTCCAAGTTTTAATTTGATTTGTGCATTTATATAATGAAAATAGTGGTGACAGTGGTACCAGTTTGTCATTCCTGATTGTGGAGCAAGTGGCTTCTTCCCCCGACCCCCCATTTAGTTTAATATTGACTGTGTTTATCATATATGGCTTTTATCAAAGACTTTTTGTGCATCTATTGAGCTAGCTAAGTGTTTTTTCTTTAATTCTATTCATGATGTACATCACATTTATAGATTTACGTACATTGTACCTCCCTTGCATGCCCAAGAAGAAGCTAACTTGGTCATAATTATAATGTCTTTAATGATTTATTGACCTCTATTTACAAACATCTTGTAGAGGATTGTTTACATCTATGTTAATCAAAGATATTGAGCTATATTTTTTATTTTTTTCTTTAGTCCTTTTCTAGTTTTGATATAAAGATCATGTCTTTGTAAAATGTTTTTTGAGCTCTCTGGCAATAGGAAACTGACGCTCTTAATAAATGTTTTCTAAACTAAAATTAAAATTTTGTTCTCTTTTTTCAGTGGTAACATATACAAACTAACTTATGCAAAAGATAATACAAAATAGTGCATACTCACAAGTTAGTAGACAGTTTAACCAAAGAAAGTAGCACACATTAGTATATTTACTCACAGCATAGGCCCTTAACTGGTGGTGACATTGTGAGTGTAGGTACATGCTGTTAAATGTTTATTTACTAGGAATATGCATATTAGGAATGAGCCTCTGGCTACTTTTAAAAAAAAGATTAATTAAGCATTATGTTTTACGATAATCTGTTAGTGTGTTCTTACCCAAACTCCAAGCAACATTTTGTCTCTACTTGTCATTACCACACAGGATTAATGATTAGGAGCACTGGCTGAAAATGTAAAAATAGTATATGAAACACACTCACACGATATAAGTTTTAATTTATTGCATTTTGAATCTATTAAAATGCTGTGCATGAGAAAGAAATTGCAGATTTTAGATTTCCAGAATACATATGTACATATATTTTATTACAGTAAAATTAATGTGGCATCTTAGTGAATAATTAACCTTTACAAGAAAGCCAAGCAAAGCAAATTACTACAGAGAACATTAAAAACAAAACACAATAAAAGTTCTTAATATTTTGGTTGACAGATTAGCTTTAGTGTTTAAGTCAAATTTATCTTTAATTGATACATAAAATCACAAATTATTAATGGCACAACATGTGGTGTTTTAATACATATCACACTTTGTATAAATTTTAAATCAGGTTAAACACCTATATCTTTAAATATTTATCATTGGTCTATAACGAAAACTTTCATAACACTTCCAGCTTTAGGAAAAATGCAGAGCTCTTGTTATCTGTATTCACCGCATGGTGTAATAGCACAGCTCAGCTTCCGAGTCCCATTTAACTGTAACGGAATAACCGCTGATCAACACTTCCCGTTCCCTTCCTGTCTCTCCACTCTCTACTGAGCACTTGAAAGAAATGAAGCCTAGATGACTTTAAGAATACTTATGCATTCTTACCAATGTAGTTAAATTGAAGAAACCAGGTGACAGAACATTGACATTGAAGAAATTATTATAGTTGCTCTTCCACAAATATTTCAAAGTCCAGCACAAGTTGGTAAGTTTAGGTGGTTACTTGCTACATTTTCTCTAGTTTTTTATATTTAAATTGAAGTGTTGAAAAAAACTGAGATAATTGTACCTTCCTGTGTTGCTGCATGCACCTTTTGATACTGACCCACACACCTGCTGCATTCAGCTCCTGTCCTCCACTCCGCTCTCCACCTCACGCAGTGGCTCAGTGGCTGCTGCGGCTCGGCTCTGTAATGTCCTATCCCTGCCTTCCCCTCCAACTCACGCAAACAGCAGACACCTGGAAATAGACCGCAGGGACTACTTTTATCATTGTTCTGTTTTCCTTTGGTTTATGTGAGCATCGTGAACACCCATAAACGCTGAAAAAATTGAAATTGATCATATAGATATAAATGTTCAAGTCAAATGAAATCTTACAAATGTTTTTTCTTAGCTTCCTAAGATATTGAGGTGATTGATGAATGTTGACTTGTATGCTTTTCAGAACAAGAATCTACATTTTCCAATAAAAATAAAAATGCATATTAATCACTGTGATTGTTAGCAATATTAATGACATATTTAGAAATCCCAAAAAAATTTGCATTAAGTTTGGGCCAAGTGTGTCATTCTTTAAATAAGAAACTAGAACACAAGAAAATGGTATTTGTGTATTTTCATTTATTTAATTGTAAACGTGCTACAAATTTAGTAATTATTGCAGTGATGAGAAGCTGAAAATATAAGTCTATCATAGTATTTGTTTACATTTCCTTGGGAAACTTTTGGCATGTCTCTCTTTTATTATTTAATTTTGTCTTATAATATAGAGACCCTTGTTTTCTTCTTGATGAAATTCCACTTATGCTTGAAAACTATGTGTATTAATAAAAAGATTGTGATTCTTCCAGACAAGGCAACTTAAAACAAAAATGAGTGGTTGCTACTTTGCTGGGAACCGGCATACACCTCAGGGACCTATCTCCTTGATTTTCCATGTTGTGCATTCTTCTGGTAAGTCACATTGATGTTGGAAATGTTGTCTTTCTCTCTGTGTTCGAGCACCCAAATTGTTCATTCCATTTGATGTGCTATGCAGTCACAGTGCCAGCTGCTGTGTTCTTCTGTGGTCTTGATTCTGTCACTCTTGATTAAGAGCATTTTTACTACAGAGACCCATTCGAGGAATAGGAAGCCAAGTTAGAGTGGTGACTTAAGTGAAATGATTTAGGTGCGGAAGACTAATGTGTTAAGTACTGTAGAGGTTCTCTGACTTGGAAAACCCAGGATACAGACATTCTATAGAACCACATGATGTGATAGCCGGAGTTGGGGGAAGGGATAGGGGAGGGGTGGGAGCATCAAAAATGGGAAGGGATTGTAAAGTTGATATAATACATATGTGCACAAAATACCCAAATTCCTTGTAAACACTATGTATTACATACGTATATTAATAAAAATAGTGGGGAAAAAAGGAGCATTTTTAGTGTGTTCCTTGCTTAGGAATTGGACCAATCAGCTTATGTAACCACTTCCCTGACCTGTGAAAACTGTTAAGAAACTGTTTAGGGGGCTTGGTGGTATATACAACTAAATCCAGCACTCTCAGAAGTAGACGATCACAAGTTTGATACCAATCTGAACAATTTAGTGACTTAGTGAGATTTAAAAAAAAAAAAAAAAACTCGAGGATTTTGCTAGCTCAATGCAGAGAGGCCAAGGACCTAGGTTCAATCCCTAGCACCATTAAAAAAGAATGACACTTCTTGACTGTAATCTAAGGTCTTTTTCTTACTGGTCTTATTTTAACATGTCACGTTCATCAATGGTCATGTACAACCATGTCTACTGGGAGGCTCTTCATTTCTAACTGCATACCCAACGCATTTCTAACCTTAACATCCAGATGCAACATTAACTGCCTCATAAAGTCAGTTTTGGTATTCTCAGATGAAACAATGGATCGCACACTTTAAAGCTCAGTGAAATCTTCCTTTACCAACCTAAAGGCTTAAAAAATAAACCTTCCTATCATTTTTTTTTTTAATGTTAGGCCAGTACTTCTGAAAGAATAAAGCACAAATGCTTGCCAGGAAGTATTTTAAATCCACATTTCCGGTTCTTATCTCCAGAGGCTATATCAGATTCTGAGGTGGGCTGGGAGTTTGTGCATATTTTGACATTTTTCTCATGATTTACATGTCTTGTTTATTTTCTTTCTGTAACTTTTCATCCAAATTTCCCCATATCAGTATATGCTTCATTAGTAGTAAATTTGTCTGATTTAGTTTCATTTCCTTACTATCTATGACATATTTTTACCCAGAACAACAATAACAAATAATTGTTAAGTGACTAAATTGATATTCAAGAGACAACAAAGTCCAAATGTCTGGTCCTGAGGTCAGATATTATTTCTCTGAATATCCTGTTTTGCAATTTTTTTTTTACTCTTTGCTTATGATCAAAGTTTTAAATGAAATTTGACAAAGTTAAATTTTAATAGCAGTGGTTATCTTAAGCTCTATTACTTTGTTTTTCTTTGGGTTTTAAGTAACAATGTAAATCCTTAACCTCCTTGGCCTTATTTTCTCCTTACAGCATGTGATCACTTTAGAAAAAATGTTTAAACAACTTTTGAATAAGCCAAATAAAAATTTTAAGGGGTTGATATTTTAAAAAAAGATATAATAGAAATACTCCTGGCCCAATTTCACTGCAACAGAAATAAGGGCATAAAGGAAGTCTCAATGTCTAAACAAAGCATCAAAATTTCCAATAATATCAACTTGCAAATCGATAGAGGAAAGACCATACATACTATTTCAGTGACATACCTGTCTTAAAATACATTTGATCTACAATTTGTGGCATTATGTATAAATATGTTTACTTTCAAGTAGCGACATTACTGATGAGCTTGATAAGTCATGATCTGCATGTATTTCAAACACTTCTATCAATTTCAGATGTTAAGGTGAAATTCTCACCAAGTATGTTAAGTGCTAATCAGTTGCTTTTATAAGTCAAAATACCATATACAAGAAAAAAAATTATCTGCAATATGCCTCTATTCTATAAATATAATACCCAATATTTTAGAGATTGTTTAAGCTACTTTCTCATGGCTGGGATATCATGCCTATCACTCACAAGTAAGTGAGAAAAGGTTTACTGTAGCTCACAGTTTTAGAAAACCTTAGTTCATTCATTCATAAGCTACTGGCAATGGTGGAAACATGAGGCAGAGGCCTAGCCGGAGGCAACGATGTGCATGATATGGCAATTGGAATCTGAGACATTGAGGAAGGACAGAACTAGCTCTCTGGAATAGCAGAACTATTCCAGATCATGTCCATTTTGAGGCAAGCCCCAATGATCTACCCCTTCCAGCCAGGCCTTACCACTTACAACATGGACTCCATAGCTATCCCACAATATCCAAATACATGAAGATTTTGTAAGACGTTTCAGATCTGAAACATAACATCCCATGCCTGGCCACCAACAGACTCGTGTCTACACCATGCAAAACCGTATAGTCCATCTCCAGGAGTTGTCAAAGTCTTAACAGTTCCAGTACTGCTACAATTTCAAGCCCAAATTATCCCGAGACCCCAGGTAACTCTTAGCTGTGAGCCCCTGTGAAAATCAAAGAAAAGCTAAACACTCCCAACACACAATGGCACAGGGTAGACCATCCTGTCCCGGAATAGAGGAATAAGAGGATAGAAAACAATCAGACCAAACCAAGAACCAAACTCGTGTCAAACACCATATCCTGCAGTTCCATTGTGTCTTGTAGCACCAACAGTTTTGTTTGGCGCTGGCTGCACTCACAGCACGTGGCCTTCCTAAGAGGATTCATGTTCTGGCCTTTCCAAATTTCTGGAGTCTCCACCAAACTTTCTGCTTCAACTTTTTAACTCTATGCTCTGCTCTTACAGGGATATACTGCTTCGCCTCCAAATCCTTCTTCTGAATTCTGATGGAAGCCTTCCTGATCAAAAACTCTTTTTCTTAATGCCTGTGAAACCACCACCACATGTATGACATCATAGTCAGCTTCTGACATGAATACTAGCCTAGCCCCTCAGGCCATGGCTGCGGAAGTCTTTGAGGTCTTAGATGACTGGACTCCATGGCGGCTCACTATCCTAGGCTGCTTTTAGGATGCCTTGGAATTCTCTTTTCAAAGCAAAACTATTTGCTTTTGCATTTTTTCATGGGTAAAAGGAAGAGTCTTGCTAATTCCTTATATACCCGCAAGATAACTTTCATAAAGCCCTAATTCAGAGAACTTAACCTCCTTTTAGTGATAATCTCTTCAGAATTAACATTTTTTTTGAAGCAAGCATTTTTTTTTCTGTAATGTGTTCTTTATTATCAAATTAGCCATCATTTTCTTTCTGGCAAAAGAGTGAGCTTTGCATGTCGTTTTATTATGCCTTTTCTTTTATTTCTGATTTTCACTTTAGAGCAGGTTAAAAGCCACAGGTAGTACCCATGTGAGAGCATTAGATTGCCTCCTTGAAGGTAAGTATTCCATTGCTCTTAATTTCCATTTTATTTCCCTTAATCTCAGTATAATGGTAAAATACCAAACACTTTTTGCCGTAACATAGCACACCACGGTTTCTAGACCAATAACAGAGTCCTCCTTCCCATCTAAAACCTCTTGAGCTTGTACTTTATAATCCATGCTTCTATCAGCATTCTGGGATTCTGAGTTCCAACCATATTCTCCCATCAAGCTCTGTTCATAGCGTTCTAAGTCTTTTCTAGAAAACATCTCTAAACCTTTCCAGACTCCTTGGACAAACTATTTGGAGAGGCTTTTAAACCACATTGCCGGGCAAAATCACAGCAACAACCCCATGTCTGGTAGCAGTATCTAACTTAATTATTTTGTCATTTCTGGGCTGCAATAACCCAACATGCATAACTCATGTGAGAAAAGACTTATTTGAGCTCACAGTTTCAGAAAGTGTCAATTAATTCATTTGTGGGTGGCTGGGAAAGGAGAAAGAGATATCATAAGCCTAGATGAAGAGAAGTGCTTACAGTATGATAACAGGATGCTTACAGGGTGGAGAAGGGTGAGCCTAACCCATATCCTTCCACCACAAATGGAACATTAATAAATTATTAGAATATTGTACATATGAAAAGAAAGATATCTAACCTTTAAGATGAAATTCTGAGATATAACTAAAAGTCTTTGATCATATTAGAGAGCTATCCTGCTATTCTTACCAAACCATTTATCTCATCCAGAAAAACAGTTTTTATTCTGTTAAGACAGAAAAGAAAGATTCAACACCAATGGGATCTGTGGCAATTTTCCCCATTATATTAGGTAGTGTTTAAACAATCTCCAATCCTCTGTCTTGTATTAAAATAGACGATCTCAATGCTTCACAATCTCAAAGCACCAGTTTCAGTAAGTTCTTTTAAATGCTTAACCAACTAATATTGTATTCATGACTTGATAAAAATTTTAAATGTAAGGAGACACATATTTCAAAAATATGTAAATTTTAGTCTTAAAAACATTAAGTGCACTTCATGATAGCACACGACAGTTTTATTATTCATTATAATTGCTTTCATTGCAAGTGCTCACTTCAATGACTTTATTTTAATACTCCTAATAATTTTTTACTGTAAGTAAACATTGAGTAACCCTTTAATGACTTCTATACAAAATATCTGAAACATTTTTATTTCTTTATTTTTATCCTACATATATTACTCTTATTGCATTACCTTTTTTTCTCTCTGCATATTTAAGTAATTGCTACTGAACACTACTTGAATTCATTTTATTTCAATCATTCTATTTTCACTTTTACCTTACTAAAATGTAGCTATTCTAGAGACTTGTATATTTTATTATTTAATATAACATCCTTCACCTTCACTATTGAAGATTAATTTATCTAAATCTAAATTGTCATCCAAGCAAAAATTTTATATTCAGCTTAGTACAATTTCACTGATTGAAAATGTTTCACTCTTCCTTTTATTTTATCTTGTTGCTTAATATATTACTTTCCAGTGTGTCATACTATATGGAGAGTGCTCAGATCTGAGACCAGTTATGTCTACAGATTTCTCCTGTTGACTGTACTATTTTCAAAAGCTTTCTGGCTTATTAGCCATTCTTTCTGATTTTTTGATTTTGGTATATGACTCAGAAATCAAAGAATAATCATCTCTTTTTATTTAGCACATACAAATTTGACCTTCAAAGACATTTTCTTAATTAAAATTTTTTTTTCAGAATTCTTCAAGGACGAATGCATTACATGCATTCAGAGTTTCTCCTTCCCTTTGTGAAAATGTTGATATTCATCAAGTTAGTTGAAAAACTAATAAGAAATCGATGTGAGGAGTATGTTCCAACAGTATGTATTAGTTCCAGAGAAAAGTGGATAGGACAAATTAAGTTTGATGGTAGCATGAGAGGTGATGGAGGCTTCAAGCTGTTTCCTTCAATGGGCTAGCGCTTCCAGATTGCTCAATAACAGTAGAGCTGAAACTCATCTAAAGATGATTTCTAGCTGGTGGCAAGAAAGGTCTTTTTTGATCCATGGTCAGTTGAGTTATGGAAAATTTGTATCTAATGCCATTCTTGGTCTTTCGTATTAGAGATGAAAATGGTTCTGGTGAGGTTGGAAAGATCATAGCTGATAGCCAGTTTCTCTAGAAGCTTAAACTCTATCAGGGCAACAATTTTCTCAGTAGTCAGATGAGGGAAGCGGGATAGGAACATTTCTTATTCCATAATTTGGAAACCAAGAGATCCTTAAGTGGGATAGAGAGTGAACAGTTGTCTCTTGTTCTTCTTGTACACAGAACTTTCAGAGGGTTTTTAATCTTTCAAAAGGGATCCCTGAAAGTCAGAAGTGAAATAGTATGTGTGTTTGAAGATGGGATGTGGAAGACAGGAAACGAGAAAGCCTGGCCAACTGGCTTTTGGAATCTTTGAGTCCAGTGCTTAAGTATCTCAAAACCATCCAGGCAAAACAAAACCTTTACTTTGGGTGTCAGCTGTAAGTAGGGAAAAAGGGATCCTTGCATTTAGTTTGGGAGATTGTACTTAATGATGTATAAAATTCCTCCAGGTTAAAATGAGATTTATCGTAAAATAATTGAGGTCACCTTGGTAAGAAGGAACACCTTGCTATCTGGAAATTTTTATTTGAGCAATTAGAATTTTGATATCCCATATTCATATTTAAGAAAATGGCTTCTCTCATGATAGACATTATAAGCCTTTTTGCATCCTGTCAGGGAGAAAAGTGCAAATAGGTAGATATATTCCTTAGAAGCTTTCTGAATTTATTTGTGGACTTTGACCTTAATGAACTGAGTGTGGATGGATTGTCTAGAAAGTTGGGTTTTATTTTCTTTTTCACAGGTCCAGAATTTTAGTTGCATTCTTAATGACTGGAAGCCTAACACTCAGAGCTCTAGTTAGTCTGTGAGATATCTTTACTCTAACACCTGGCTGGACACCAGGCTAAAATGCAGGGTTCTTCATGCAGACAGGTGTTTAGATTTATAGAACCACATGCCCAAGTGTTTTTTAGAAAATGCCAAGACAAAAATCATATTTTGCCACCCCTGATAGCACCGTATTTTTATTTAATCCTGGGCCCTACACATTTACGAAATTAGGAAATACATACTTTTTCTTTTCAATTTTTCTCCTAGAATCTTTCCTTGATTGAGAATTCCTGGTTTGGCATAAGAAAAATACCCCCACCCCTAAATTATGTCTTTTGTGTAACTATCGTATCTTCAAAAGTAACACAGAGAAGGGAAGGCATTGTTAGATATAACAACTAGAGACGTAAGACAATCAGTAGTTAGACCCTTTCACAAGTCTTGAGTAGCTACATTACAATCATTGTGGTGAAATAGAGTTGTGGTGAGTTCAGGACCCGCCTGGACTGCAGAGGGGGACCTTCCTGGAGTGGGTTGGAGAGAAAGAGGAATAGAGCCACGTGCATGCTTTTCTTCTTAACCTCTACTGTGCTGGTGAAGGGTACAGAGAGTACATCTCACATTGGAATTTAGAGCAAAGAGCACAGTCCCGGGTATATTGTTACCATTTATTGGATACACGATGTTCCTTGCTTTCAGTTTTATTTTCTTAATGAATACTAGAATGTATTTTGGAAGGGCACAATAATATTTTAATAAGATGACAATGGAAATGTTTGTTTATACTCTTTCCTCAAGACTACTACAATAGGAGAACACACTTATTTTTTAAAAGTATCTTGCTTTATAATATTATTGTAGCTAGCAGGCAGATTTCCATTGCTAAAAGTTTTTGATATTGATTAATTTTTTCTATTTTAATGCCAAACTTTCAAGAAATTCCAAGTTAAATTCTTCTGTCAACATATTATTAATTATTTAATTTTAACACAGCATTTGATGGTTCAAAATTTACCATTTATGTTAGAAATATATGAGAATATTTGCACTTGTAATCGCTTCGTGTTTGTTAAACATGAAGCATACAATTAATAATACTGCGCTAGTCTCCACTGAGCACCTACTGGAATACATCACTGTGGTCAAACATAACTCAACAATTTGTAGCTTGGTTTTAAAAATAGAAAAATTTGATATAAAATTTCATGCAACAAGATTAGACACTACAAGAAAAGTCAGGTTGTATTCAAAATTTGGTTGCATTGAGACTTATGCTTATCTTTTGCTAGAGTTAATATTTATGTAATGTCCACTTCTTCCTCTTAATTTCATTAAAAGTATTGCCATAATTTTAGTTTTAAAGTACCATACAGTAAAAACACATTTTAAAACAATCACATATGATTTTATTCAATCCCAGAAGTCCATGATCTCAAAACTCAGCATGTTTTAGTACTCAAGTACAACACAATTCTACCCTTTTCTCCTACGTAGCTCTAATAATATTATGAATATGACTTTTGGAATATTCCCATCAGAAATTGGCCATATTTGAATCCCTTTGTGCAGAGAACATCGTCGCTGAAAGTTAAAAGCATTAAAAGAAAATTCATGGTGAAGAGTTTCTCAGCAGAAGTTAAAACTATTGTTTGGGGACTGAATTAAAAAAAAAACCTCTATTTTTATTTTTAAGAAACGTATATAGCATCATTCATGATTCTTCAGACATGAGTGTTACAAAGCGAACTTACAAATAATCCATATTTAAAAATCTAAAACTCCGTACAAAAGTGATACTGACTCAAGAATTTACAATGTTTTATGTCAATTAAAGGGAAACCCGTAATACTGTTCCTGGATTTCTGTAGTAATTAGCGCCTCCTTTATGGTAGCATAAAATGCTCTGATGGTAATGTGGTGAGAAGTCATTTGTTTTTTTTATCAACTCCTGAAATTACTTCGGATGCTGTCACTAAAAATAAGCAGATATATACAGCTGTGCTGGCATTTACAGTGCCCAACTCGCCCTCACCTGCCTGAATCCGATCTCCCTGTTGGGGCCCAGCTTAAAGGCTAACTCAGTCGTCCTCCCTTCCATTAGGGGCCATCATTCCTTGACATTCAGTTGATTCTAGAAAAGTGAGAAAGCAGGAGTGCCTGAGGGAAAGGAGACCCGGGTGGGGAAGTGACAGAGGCTACAGGAAGTAGGAAGACACTAGAAATACTGTGCTTCACGTGTTTACCACTTGCTCAACACTAGTGTCAAGTTTCCTAAACGTAACGAGGAGACACTTATCTTTTCAAAGTTATTAAAAGCAAGGTAATTTTTCAATGATGCTTTTGTACAATGCTAATAAGCCAAATGTTACAGGACAGAAAAAACACAGCAAGACCAAAAACTGAGACTAGTTTCTCTTTAGCTTCTCAAAATAAGCTCAAAATTTGGAAATTTGCTGATAAAAGAGAAATGCTTTTGGTTCTCTTGTGTCTTATACTAATTACATCTTTTTGAAATATTTAAATTTATTGCGCGTCATCAGATTATTCTGAATGACAAAGAGCTCTCTGTAGCATGGACGCTGCGTTCATAGATTAAATAAATTGATCCTGTTAAAATGCACTTACTCCCCAGAGTGACCTAAACGTTCTGTATCTCTCTACTAAAATTCTAATGGTATTTTTCATGGACAGAGAAAAGTCAAGCTTGAGATCTGTATGAGGTTATGAAAAAAATTTCCAAATAGCCAAAGTAATCTTGAGACAAAATTGGTCATGTCACGTTTTCTATTTCAAATTCTGGTATAATTTTTTTGGTAACGAAAAAAGCATTTTCCTGGAATGAAATGAATAAAGAAGCCAGAATTAAATCATGCAAGGGCAGCCAGCACATTTTTAATACGTTTAGTGATTTTATGATGGAGGATGGATATCTGTAGTATGTGGTGTAGGAAAATGTGTTATCCACATGAAAAATAATAAACTGGGACTTTTCTCATCTAGCACTCTAAAAATGGACACCAAGTGGTTTAAATAAAGAGTTAATTGTAGAAAGAAACTGTAAAACTTCTAGAATAAAACACAAGAAACAGCTCCAGGCCAGTCATCATGGTGATCCTTATTTGGCTAGGACGACAAAACCATAGGAAACTCGGGCAAAAATAAAAACAAGCGAGACTACATCAAACCTGAGAGTGGATGTGCAGCAAAGGAAACGATAGATTGAAAAGCAATGTTTGGAGTTAAAGACATTGTTTGCAAGCTGTATATTTGTTAAAGGATTAATGAACAGAAAATGTAAGTAAACCCATGCAATTCAGTAGTGGAAAACAGTTCAAATAAAAATTTGCAAAAGAAGTGAATAGAATTTTTTTTTTCCACAGATGGTACACAGGTGTCTAGTAGGTATGGTAAAACAGGAGCAAATGCTAATTATTGAGGGAACGAAATAAACATAACAACAAGGTAGGAGATACTGTCATTTGCAACAACATGGATAAGAATTATGCTTCGTGAAATTCACCATGAACAGAAAGGAATCTATTTCCTGATCTCACTTATATATATTTTTATTATTTATTTATTTATTTTGAGACAGGGTCTCACTCTGTGGTCCAGGCTGGTCCTGAACGCACTTCGGAGCCCAAGCTGGCCTTGGAGTCAGGGCAATCCTCCCATCTCAGCCTCCCGAGTGGTGGGATTACTGGCATGCACCACCACGCCCAGCTTATGTGGTGTTGGGGAATCGAACTAGGGCAAGCGCTTTAACCACTGAGCAATTTTTCCAGCCCCTTATATATATATTTTTAAAAAGATGAAGTCAAATACATTGAAACAGAATAAAATAATGATTACCATGAGAAAGAAGTGAAGAAGGAAATGGAGACATGCATATCAAAGGAAATGAAGTTACAGATATGTAGGATGGGAAATTCTGAAGATTTACTCTTCAACAATGGGGACTGGTATAGTATTAGACTGTATGGTAGAAGGTATTTTTACCCCACACATGCACACAATGCCTATGCAATGGTGGATATTGTTATTTGCTCCAGTGTAGTAGCATGTCTTTCTGTATAATCACATCAAAACACTATTTTAGATACCATATATACACAATAAAAACTAGAGTATGCCATGACCTTGGATCTGTTAGTATGGTTATTAACAAAGATAAAAGCTGTTGGAAAGGGTAGGTGAAAGTGGACTCCTTGTCCTCTTGGCACATCCACTTAAAAAAAAAAACTGCGAAGATTGCCAAAAATTAAAAATAGAGTTAATATATGATCTAGTTAATCATCTTCTGAGTATATATCTAAAGGAAATGAAATAAGTATCTATGAAATGTTTTCACTCCCACTTTTATTGAAGCATTATTCATAGTAGCCAAGATTTGGTAATAACCTAAACTTGGTAGAAGAATGCAAAAGTAACCTTTTGTATGTGTACAAACACAAGGCAAAATTATTAATATTCAGTCTTTAAAAAGACATCCTGCTGTTTGTGATAACATGGATGAACACACAAGACATTTTCATAAGCAAAATCAGGCAGACACAGAAAGAAATGTCCTACATGCCTTCTCTCATATGGCGAGCCCAAAAAGTAGAATTTAGAGAAGCAGAGGCAGAGAGAAAATAGAAAGAAAACATTGGTCAAAAGGTAGAAAATTTATTTCATGAAACTTGAATAAATTTTAGAGATCTAAAATACAGCTTTAGGATTATTATATGAATAATTTTCTATTATAGATGAGAAATTTGCTGAGAGTAGGTTTTAAGTATTTCTAATACATGCACACATGCACACACACACGACAGAGGAATAGAAGCTATTATTGCATCAGGATTTTCATAGTCATTAGAAATCAGAGAATGACAATTAAATTCTGTGTTACATAGAAACTTAACACGCTACTGAGAATGTTTCAAGCAATCAAAAGAAAGTGGGTAAGGAGAAATTATCTTCTTTCTCTTCACCATTGGTGGTCTTCATTGAGTCAGATTCCTGTTTTATTTTTACTTTATGACAAAGGTACTTAGAAAATTGGATACTTCCATCTATGGAACTGGGGATTTTCCTAACAATGGAATTCACATTTTTGGCTCTGCATATGTAAATTTTGATTTCCCACATATAACATGATTAAAAAGTATAGCTTTGTTATTACTTCAAATTTTGGAAAGAGGGCTACTATTAATTCCTGTAAAATTCACTGTTTATAAACATTTGAGATCATAAGGAAAACTTATTTACCATAACTATTCTTTTGCAAGCAAGAACCTTATTTTAAAAATTGATGTAAATAATCGTAAAATATATCTTAAGTAATAAATGGAGGACTTATAGAAGATATTGCACAAAAATGCATATTGAGGTAACCATGTTGTAGTATATGAATATGGTGACTGTTCATACATCTTCATAGATCTCCTTCAGAGACCCGCCTTTATCCTGTATTGTGCATTTTCCACGGGGATCTCAAAATTCTATTAGCTTTCTTAATTATATTGAATTGAAGAATTATAAAATTATTGGAGAGTAGTGGAATCCTGCCTTCTTCTTTCCTTAATTTTATATTTTTCATATTGGACATGGAATTACTGGAATGATAGACTATTTCAAAGTCATCTAGTCTAGCGAATTGTAACTTTATTTTGCAAGCAAAACTCTTATTTACTTTCAAATAAAATTGTATACAGAACTCAAATAATAAAACACACAGAGTACAGCAGCTGTAATTCAAAAACAAAAACAAAAACAAAAAACCCCAACACAACAATAAACAAAACAAAACAAAACAAAACAAAACAAAACAAAAGTTTAGTCTTATCCTTGTAGCGAAATGCTGGAAGTTCCCCAGAGCACAGCTTGCTGATTATTGGCCAGGGTTGTGTTCCTAGTCTTCTCCAAATCTTTCCTAAATCTTCTTTTTACAGAAGGTAACAGTGTATATCTTTTAATACTTTTCAATATTTCCACCACAAAAAATGGTAACTTACAAGACAGGACATTTTTCCTTCTTTTTATTTATTTATTATATTTTTAGAACAATAACTCTTCATTTAAAAACAACGAATAGAGGGGAAAAGCTCTCTCTATCAGAGAAAGTGTTCCCAGATGGTTGTTTCTAGAAAGTTTTTTTTTAAACCTTTATTTCCAACTTCCAACTAGCCCTTCTTTGCTTTACTTGTGTTCTCTTTGGTGATGACTTGATGTAATTACTCTCCAATTATCTGAAGACACCTTAGCTCTCTAAACTCTATTAATTTGTGACAAAATCGATTTATCTAAAATTGTTCGAAAATTTCTTCTAGGAAAATGAAAGCCTTTCCTGGAGTTGTTCTCACCTTCCTGGCTGATGCTGTGTTTAGAAGTAGTTACTGTCTTGATTGCGTCCACACACACACACACACACACAAAAATGTACAGGAAGAGGTAGGTGAAGTTTTGAAGTTTAATTTCTGACTTAAGCAGCCACAGGAAGATATACTGTTTAATGTTTTCAAATCCTTAACACTAGAGATTAAAAAAAAAGAAATATCTAAGGCAAGGAGCACCAAAAAAAATCAAGTAGATAAGACAAAGACAAGTAGTTTAAGAAACAGAAAATATAGCCAATGTTAGCACATTACACAGAACTTTTTTTCCTATAAACAATGTGTGAAATACAACATTTAAGTGTTACCTGACCAAGGATTCTAATATCAGTGTCTGATGAAGTTTCAAAGTTCAATGCAGCTGTCAAAGGACATGACTACTACAATTTTTTTTGGTGTAATGACTTTTTGTTTGAATTGTCATTTTTAATAAGATTTTTTCAACATTTAGAAGCAACTAGTTCTGTCTTATTTACTTTTTATTAAGCATTCGTTGCTGTCTAAACAGGGAGAATGATAAAAATTAGGATAGCTCTCCTGAGTAAAAATTCATCACAACAATAAACAGGAAGAAGTATAGCACAGAAGAGATGTGACAGTGTTAACGGTTGGGGAGATTTTGACCAAACAAAAGAGAGAAATGGTAATACTCTCAATTACTAAAGAAAGGTAATAAATACAACAGTAAGCCAAACTGAGGAGTAAGCAGTCGTAATAATGCTATTAATCAGGTAGCTGAAGTGAACTTTTTCCAGGTACAAACAATATACAGAGACCATTTATTCATTAGATCTTCTAAAATTTAAAGGTTTTCTGTAGTGTTTTTTTTCTTATTTTTCCCCATTTTATTGATAAGTATAAGTGCAAAATTTAAGGTTTACAATGAAGTTGAGGATTTTGTGCACATACGTATCTTGTCAAGGTGACAAGGACTTTCCCACTCTCCTTTTGTCCCTCCCCCTACTCACCCCTCCCTCCCTCCCCAACCTACCCCCTGTTTCACTTTGTTTTTCATTTTAAGTTCCATGAGATAGTTGTGATCTGAGTCTCTCATATCAGAGAGACCATTGGATGTTTCACCTGCTTCTGACTCACTTCACTAAGCATGACATTTTCAAGCTTCTTCCATTTGCCTGTAAAAGCCTCCATGCTGTTGAACTTTATAGATGCATAGTATTCCATTGTGTATAAATACCACTGTTTGTGTACACATTGGTCTGTTGATGGGTATTTTGGTGACTTCTATATTTTAGCTGGTGGGAATGTAAATTCGTACAATCACTCTGGAAAGCAGTATGGAGATCTCTCAAAAGACTAGAAATAAATCTATGCCTCGATCCAGCGACACCCCTCCTGAGAATATATCCAAAAGAAGCCAAAATAACACATAACGGAGATATATGTATACCTATGTTCATAGCAGCACAACTAACAATGTCTGTAGTGTTTTCAATTAGCGTCTATTATTTTTTACAGATGAATGGGCTTCATTTGCTATCTGTTGTGAAAATTTCCACCCTGTCTCTCCATTATTTCTCTCTAGGTTTTTGTTCATGCCTTCTAGCCAAAGACCTCCACCAACACAACTGTCAAACACAGTGAAGCGCAGTAAGTTGCAATCATTAGTCTATCAAGTGAGCGAGAGCACATGTCATAGAACACATGTGCTGTCTCACAGGAGAGGGTGAAAGGGAAACCGGAACAGAATTTTGAGTTTGCCTCACTCATTCCAGAGAGGTTCTGAGGACTTCAGGAATCTCAAATAGATATGGCTTCTAAGTAGACCCAGCGTATGACCGAAGTCATGACTGGTACTCAGCTAGCAGAAACAGGGATGCCTCATAGGTTGTGGGAGGCACAGTGGTCTGGTTTTTATTTTTAATTTTTCCTCTTGTTCTCAGAAAACTTTGTGAAGTTCAGTTCCTTTGTCTAGTTTAATCTCATCTATAATTTACTTGTCTAAATAAAATTGCATGAATTTGACATGCTATGAAATAAATTTTCTAGTAAGGGACTCAAATGGTCCACTCTGCCAGCAGCTCCTGAATGCCAGGGCTGTGGTCACATCTTCCCTTCATTGCTTTTTCTCACGATTTCTACCCAAGCCTCTCTCTGTAATATATCTATTTGCTCTATTCATTTGCTATTTCTTTTTGCTCCTATTTCTTTCATATTTTTCAGGACTTTCTAAGTAAGTAAAATTTATATGCTGCAGAAATGTAATTTTGATAACATAAATTATATGAAAACTGAAAATATCTCACATCATAATATATAGGGGGATGAAGTTTATTTCATGTGAATACCAAATTATTTAATACAATACTAAATAAATAATTTATCTTTGAATATATTAGATATATATTATATGTAGTATATATAAATTAATATATCATTTGAATATATTTTCTATTTCTTCTAAAAATCAAGAAACAATTCTAGATAATAATTTCCTCACAGCTCAGCTCTAAAGGTAATTGTTTAGAAACTGTCACTAAAATCCATATCTGCATTGTTTTTAAAAACATGTAGCTGAATGTAATTTTTAGTAAATTCCCAATTATTAATAGTATAGATATAAAAATACAATGTAAGTTATTATAAAACTTGACTAGTTGAGTCAGTTGACTTAAATCTTTGTAAGTCAAATTCCACAGGTATTTGGATGACTACAAATATCATTGTATCATAAGCAATATTTAAAAAATTACTTTCTTTTTAAACCATCTTTTTCATAAAATTTTTTAAAAATAGTTTTTATTTTTAGAAGTCTTGAATTTACAAAAGCATTGATAAAAATATTATAGAAAGTTCATATATATCCCACACCACACAGTTTGCTAGGTATTTTTCTTATGATGAATGAACAAATATGCTATTAAAGTTGAAAACTTAATCAAATTTCTTTACTTCTTGTCTCGTTCCTCTTAGGAGTTTCAGTATTGCATCCAGTATAGCACATTACGTTTAGTCATCATCATCATGTGTTTTATGTTCCTCCTGACTGTAAAACTTGTCCAGGCTTCCTTGTTTTTGATGACATTGGCATTTTGAGAAAACTTGGTCAGGTATTGTGCAGGATGCTGCCATTTTAGGAGGAGTCTAATGTATTCCTCACACTTGGAATGGAATCAGGCATTTTAGGGAAGGATGGCACAAAAGTGAATTGCCATTTGTAATTGCACTACAGCAAGGGCACTGTGGTTTATCAGACTGATGTTATTTTAAGAGCACAGTGTGGTTGGTGTTTTCTCAGGCTGTTTCTCTGTCAGGTACCTCTCTGCCTCTGCTCCTTTCCACTCTACACCCTTTTGAAGGAGGTCCATGCACAGGCTACTTTTAGGAAATACAGGGTTATGATTCCTCTTAGAAAGAAGGTTATCTACGTAAGTTAGGTGGAAATTCCTCAGGTTGAAAGACATATCTTTTTTCCCATTCTATTGATATGTATAGATGCAGCACATAATAGGAAAATATGTCTTCTTTTCTGCTTTCATTTGTTTATTGAATAACTTATATATATCAATTCATGAATAATTATTCCTTATTAAGGATTGTTATTTAGTATTACATTATTTGTTTTCTTGCTCAAATTGTTTCAGCTTTCACCACAGAGCTCTCTCAGTTGGCTCCCGGATCTCTCCTATTACCCATCACCGTGTGAATAGATAGGGGTTTTAGTGCACCCTGGCATTTTTCCTGTATAAGACATAACGGCTAATTTGTGTATATCTCATGCCTGAAAGTGAAGCAGGGGGCCTATGATCTTTTATTGAGAGATGATATTAGAAACCAAGGTCTGAATGCTGGGTGTGTGGTTTACTGACTGAGATGTTAATATTCCTAGATTCTCTCAGATATAAGTAAAAGGAAATTAAACCATATGCATTCATAAATTGATAAAGAGCTGTGTATGTATCTAGAAGCATTTCTATTAAGGTAAGAATTAGTACAGAGTTAATGTATACAATTCTAATCCACTACCACACTGATATTTCTAGACCATTTGCTTTGCTTATATGTGAATTCTCACCCTAGCAATCAGAAGAGGGCTCCCAAGATCCACAGTGCATTTTCTTGACTTGTCAGTTCCAGTTTACATATGCAGCAGTATCAGTATTTTAAATCCTCACCAGTATGAGAAGCAACGTTCTCAGTTATGCTTATGTTTGACAATTTGCCTCTAGTCTCATGGGATCTGTTCACTCCCAAACCTAGTAAAGTTAGTAACTTCCTTCTTTTTCTCAACTTTCTTCTCCAATGGTGTTTCTCAAGTTTACAATGCAGACTGACTCTTTCTCATAGCTTAAAGTCTTTCATTAGATTATCTGTATTCTAAAATAATATTTTTCAAAATGTGCGTTTGCCAAAGTTCAGCACTTATGTCATATAGTTTTAAGTGTTTGGCAAATGCAAATATCACAGTTATCATTACAGTACTGTGGTTTGTCACCCAAATGTCTCATGTTTTTGGAGTTTATGGATTATCTATAGAACTCAGAGTTGTTAAGACATTGGAACTTGGTCTGGAGGGATGGATTATGGGTGTGTGGTGGAAGACAGGAGTGTGGTAGATTATAGATTACAGGCGTGTGGCTTGGGTTACAAGCATGTGGTGGGGGATTAGACCTTAAAGGGGTGGAACATTGAGATTGGACTCAGAAGTGGGGGAGCACTGGGACAGGATCTGGAAGTATATGTATGCTACTTCCTTCCTTGCTGAATGGGACTTGGCTTGACTTGCATTGGCTTCCTGATTGCAATGTCATGAGGAGCTGCCGCCTGCCGCCTGCCCCCTGCCCCCACCTCCACCTCCACTTCTGCCATGGACTTCCACAGCTGCTGGCTGTCCATGAACGAACTGTGAGCTTCTGAAACTGTGAAGTGAAGTAGACACTTTCTCCCCTAATTTGTTTATGTTTGGTGTTGAGTCGCAGCGATGATAAACTAAGACAAACACTACATGGAATAGTTTATTATTCTAAAGTCATCCTGGCTTCAGTCATTTGTCCCTTTCTTCATGGTATTCCATCCCAGGCACACCTTGAAGATTTAATTGCCTCCTTTTGTTGGTCTTTTCCAGAATGTCAGATAATTAGAATCAAAAAATGAGTCATCTTTTCAAAATGGTTCTTTCCCTAAGGAATATGTACATATTCGAGGCTTCTGCTAGTCCTTTTATGGCTAGGTAGCTCATATCGTTTTTGCTTTTTATATCATGGAGTAGTATCCTGTCACACAAGTGTATAAAGAGTTAGTTCTTTGAGAACATAAACAAAATTAACAAATCACTGGATGAACTGAGCATAAAATAAAATAAAGATCAAAATAAGTAATATTATACATAATTTGTTCATTCATACACTCAGGAGCATCTTGATTGTTTCTGCTTAGGATAATTATGAATAAAACTAATAGAAATCTTCACTCACATCATTTTTGAATGGACTTAGGTTTTAGTACTAATGCATAGAACTGAGTTATACTATGAACAAGTTTGGAATTTTTTAAAAATAAAAGAAGCCTACCAAGTTGTCTTCCATTATGCCTGGTCCCATTTTACATTCTCACTTGCAGTAAATAGAAACTCTATTACTCTTTATACTTACCAATATTTGATGTTGTCAATTTCTGTTTTTTTCACCATTTTATAGACATAATGGTGCCTTCCTAGTGTTTTTAACTTGGAATTTTCCAATGACAAATGATGTTAAATATTTTATATATTTATTTTACTATCAGTAGCTCTTCTTTGGTATCTCTTCAAGTCTTTTGCTAAATCTATAGTTGAGTTTTTCCTTTTTGTTGACTTTTGAGTGCTCTTTGTACATTTTGAGTACTGTTTCCTAATCAAAAAATATTTCCCTAAATACTTTTCTCTTAATCGTTTCTTTAACTTTACCTTTTTCTCAGAGTAAATTTTAATTTTTAAAAGCTTGTTCTTTTTAATTTTATTCCATTGGTCACCTGTCGTGTGTTGCTCACCATTATCTTCTGATTGAAGTAAAAAGTGTTTATTCTATTAAGGTTTTATTTATTTCCACTTGTGAGAATGTAAAATATTTTTTGTAATGTTACTTTCTAAAAGTTACAGCTAAGAATTTGCAAAATGTGTGTCAGAATATCACATATTATACAACTCAAAAGATATTTGAATTCTTCAAATAAAATTTATGAAAATACTACTGGTATATAACTACATTTAAAGTATCAGTTGAGAAATTTCTGAAGAAACTATGGCAAAGCCTGTGGTGCATACCTGCATGCCAGGCAACTGGGAAGATAAGGCAGAAAGATCGCCTAAATCTTGGTTTTCAAGGGCAGCCTAACCAAAATTGTGAGATCTCATCACAAGATAAGTAGACAGATGCAATAAAACCACAGAGAAATGAAAGTTATATACACCTATAATGAATATTACAAATTTACTTTCTAAATAATATGACATTTAGAGTGAGAAATTCATTTTAACTCAAAAATTTATTTGCACTATGTTCTCCTTTGAAACTTAATATGTAACTTACAGATTAGTTGGAGTGAACCAGACTGGAAAATGTGTCATCTGATGCATCGAGTTAGTTGAGATATTCACTGAATTCAACTTAAGAAACAATTTTGATCACTTATGTGGATTGAAATAACTTATACATTAGTAAGTAAAGCATGCACATAATCTGTAGATATGTTTATAGTTTAAGACAATATTTGGATTACTCTGTTATGTTTAATTTATAGAAAACTGTCGGAATTATCATTTCTCATTTGTCTGAACATGGTAAGAAACCTACAAATTAGGAAATCTTGATTATTCAATTATTACCAGACTTACACCACTCACTTAAATTGCCATTATTATTGTCTTCTTTTTGGCAGCCCTAAACCGTAAGTCTCACTGAATTTGCCTACAATCGAAAATAAATCCGTTTCTTTTTCAATGTGAAATATTTACATCATTTAATCCTGATACTGAAGTTTTTATAGTGTTGATCATATAGTGAAGATAATAGTCCTGATTCCTTCCCAAACGTAAAGTATAATCCTGTAATCTGGCATTGGAAAAAGGGAGAACATTGCAAGGGAGTGGATAAGCAACCATCCTTCACTTATTCGTCTACAATTCCTGAAGAGAATTGCCAAGATAAAATAAGATAGGAGGATAAAAGGGGAAGCATTATCTATGAAACTGTTGACGTCTGCTTTGATAAAATGCCATCAAGCAATAAACTTATTGTTGTAATTTCCTTCAGCCCATCAGTCCTCAATATGTTATAAATCATAATGTCAATGGAAGGCTTCTTTATCCTCTCGACATAAATAGCAATGAATTCTAGATGAGTAGACAAGTAGATATTTGTAGACTATTTGAGTGCTTTGATTCGGAATAGTCAGTGAGCTTATAAAAGTATAGAAGTGAAGGTAAGCATGAAACAGATATGATGATTTAATGCTGAGCTGTTTTTTTTTTCCTAAATGTTTGAAGGATATACACTGTTCGTTGATTAGTAATAAAAACTGCCTTAAACATAAATGTCTTTGAGAAGAAATCAAGCACAGCTCAACGACTGTAGCTTCATGACTGAATAAGAAAAATTTCAATTTGAGCTTTTAATGCTTTTAAATATGCATACTTGAAGTTTTTGCTTATACCCTTGCTTATTATTTTTAAAATTCTTTGGCAGGATTTGTAAATACTCTCTTGTAGAGATTGGCTAAATGATTCACGTCTATTTATTTTTGGAGCAAAAATATGAGTAGTTAATATTGGGACAAAAAATTCATATAGAGGTTGGGTCCTTTGGGAAAGAGATCAGTCTCTTAAAAACTCAGGCGAGTGGCTCTTTACAACTACACATATCTTGTCCTCAGATGGAATGTCTGTCGTAAAAGCCAGAAAACAGTGTGCTATTCTTACTGCCAAGAAGCCATACCAGGAGCAAAGATGGTGTGGCATACATTTATGGGAATAACATGTTATTAGTGATCCTTCAGTATATAACTGCAAGTATCTTCCCTTGACAAAATTACTGTTATTCATAAGCAAATGCAATGAAGGTCTACACAGAAACTGTTCTGTGCAGTTAAAATAAAATTATGTTTTCTTATGTGTAAGTGTGTGAATATAAAGGGAAAACCTCTTGATGTGTAGAGAACTCACAGTGAGAGGGTGCTTTGGGTTCCATATCATATTGACCTCTCCGGAAAGTACACTGGATACACACAATGCAGCATTATATCATTATCAATGACAGAATTATCCTATTTTTTTCCTAAAGTTACCGAACAGAATCTGAAGACTTGAAAGATGCTGAATAAGAATATAAAAATGCTTTATGTATAGTAATGGGACAAATGTTTGATTTTAAAAAAAGAAGAGAAAGAAAAAACACAATAAAACATTAAACCTTGCCTGAAAAAGTTAATGACATTATATTATAATGATATTTACCTAGCAATTTCTTTTCTTTTCTTTTCTTTCCTTTTCCTTTTTTTTTCTTTTTTGATGCAGGTCTTGTTCTTTAGTTCATTTTGTCTCTGAATTCATTGTGCAGCCCAGGTTGGCCTCAAATTCACGGCAACTCTCTTGCCTCAGCCTCCCGAGTGCTGGGATTACAGGCAGTGCCACTGTGCTCTCGTTATGTGGTGCTGGAGAATTATTCCAGAACTTTCTTACTAGTCAAGCACTCTTATTACTCAGCTGTGACTCCAGTTTGCATAGCATATTTATAGCAGTACAATTCACAGTAGTCAAATCTTAGAAATGATCCATATGCCTACAAACAGATTGATGGATAAAGAAAATTTATACATACACAATAGTATACCACTCAGGCACAAAGGAAGATGCATTCTAGCCATGTGTAGGAATAGGATAGACCTCGAGACCATAATGCTAAGTGACGCAAATCAGGTATAGAAGGTATATATTATCTGATTTTTCGTATATGAAAGCACAAATATAAATAATTTAAAGAACAGAAAGGTACATAGATGACAGGAAACAGAGAAATCGAGCTTGTGGAGAATGGAGGGAAGAGGAAGGGGAGCTGAGGAAGGTGTGACGTGGGTGTGCACCTGTCCCCCAGGGTGGATCCAGTTGTCACACGTCTCAAACACTACTGATAAAACAAAATTAAAAAAAAAACACAAAAAATAAAAAAAATGTGGAATTATTATTTTTGATTATAGTTTCTAATATGAGGTAAGTTAAGCTATTTGGAGTCAGTTAGTACTGATATATTTGTTTAAAAATTGTTATCTCAACAGCTTTGTGTGAGTCTATTATTTATTTATTTATTTATTTATTTTTGAGACAGGGTCTCGTGTGACGTTGCTTGGATCTGAAGCGTCCCCCAAAGGCTTTGTATGTGCTGTTAGGAGGTGGGGCCTGGTGGCAAGGGTTGGATCACCGGGGCAGTACCTGGGCCGAAAGCTCTGCCTCTTCCTTTCAGACTTGGCTCTCAGTTGCCATGCTGTGTAGAGCTCACCTGTTATGCTCAGGCCGTGTGTGTTCACCATTGCTGGTCGCCGACATATGGACTGCGACTGTATTCGTTTGGGTTCTTTCAAAACAGAATTCACAGATTTTATCACAAAAAGGTCTACTAGGAAGGCTTACAAATCCAAGGATAAAGATGGTTCAAGTTGGCTGCTCAACCATGAAGCAGATCTCCCGTCCGGGACTGCAGAACAACTGGTGAGGTAAGAGTCTTCTGTAGATCTCGGATGAAGAGCGAAGCCTGAAGGTTGGCGATTGAAGAGCAGAAACAGACAGGCACAAGTTGAGATTGGAATGAATCTGTGCTGACAATCAGCAGTGTGTGGCAAGTTAGCTTCTGTAGACAATCATGAAGGCGAGAACTTTCCCAGAGGAAGAGGCTATAACAATCTTCCCTCTTCCTTCCTTTTATACTTTTTTGTCCCAGCAAGACACTATGTACCCCAAATTGGCCTGGAATTCACAGCCATCCTCTTGCCTCAGCATCTGGAGTTCTGGAATTTCAGGCATGTGCCACCATTCCTGGCTAGTTTTTTACCCAGGACCTTATGCACACTTGACAAGTGCTCTGACCACTGAGCTGTGCCTTAACCCAGTGTTACAAACTCTGTGCCTTAAAAATAAGACACATCTATCTCCTGTAGTTCTGGAGGTGAAAAGTCGAAAAGCTTCACACTAGGCTAATTTCTGCCAGCTGGGGATACGTTCCTTTGGAAGCTCAGGTGGAGAATGAGGTAATCTGCCTATTTTAAGAGTCTGAATTACCTGAACTTGCTGTTGCAGTCCTGTAACCCCAGCACTCTGGGAACCTGAGGCAGAAAGATTACAAATTCAAGCCCAGCTTGGACAACTTAATTTGTGAGACCTTGTCTCAAAATAAAAGACAAATACATAGGCAAAAAAGGCTGGTGGCATAGCTCCATGTGAAAGTCCTGGGTTCAATTTCCAGCATCATGAAAAAAGGGGGTGGGGGTGGGGAGAGTTGTATCACATCTGCAAAGTCCCTTTTGCCATAGAAGGTAACACAGTCACAGGTTGTAAAGGTTCCAGGTAGGTGCCATTGAAGGGCCATTGTGCTGTCTCCACAAGCTCACAGCACCGCTTTTAACAGAGCATAACGTTTTATCATAAAACAAATAGTGTACATGCAGACAAAGAATCATCATTATGATTCCAAGTTCTGGCTATGATATTACTCTCAAATGCTCTGCATGTCACTAATTGTCTCTGAGCATTGTTTTCATAGCTAAATAAATAAAATAAGCCGAACAAGGGAGGTACGGCTCCTTTGATTACTTCCCAAAGAATGTAAATAGGTAAATATATTCTACAAAGCATGTGAAATTTATAAAGACGGAGTTTTTATAATAGAATTGAACACATTAGGAACTCCAACAAAATAAGTAAATATTCCAAATTTCATTGCTTGTCAAATGTCAGTGGGCAAAAGGATTCTGGAAATGGTATTTTTCACCAGATTTATTACCTGAACTTTGATCAAATGTTTCTCAGCAGCAGTTGTCTTAGTTGCTTTCTAGTTGCTGTGAAGGAATAGTGGACATCCACAAATTTAAGGAAGGAGGAATTTATTTTAGCTCCCAGTTTGAGAAGGTCTCACACAGTCCATTCATGACGCAGCAGGCAACAGTGAAGGCACAGGGCAGAGGCTGGAGAGCTGCTCACCCCGTTGCGGACAGAAGCCAAGTAGGAGAAGTAGGAGAAAAGAGAAGTGTGCAGACGGGCTGTTTTAGAGCTTTCCCAGGAAGAAGATGTAACAATGATTCTTCTTCCTTCCTTTACTTAATTCAAGACACCGGTCAAGCACCCCAGGGTGGTGCTCCTCTCTCACATCATGGCACACAAGTCTACAACACACACCTGAAAGCTCTGCCCTGGAAGTCCCCGATCCCAACGATTTGACACAATCTTTTCAAGTCAAACCCCAAGCATCTTCTCGTTTCAGCCAGGTTTTACTTCCCAGTAACATGTAGTTTCAAATACATCAGGCTGTCAGTGTCACTCAAGATCTACGCCACAGCGGCAGAGGGCAATGGTTTTACTCAAGGCCCTGGGAGAAACTTCAAAGGGAAGTAAAAAATGTGAGAAGAAGGAGCACAGAATGAGGAACGACACTTCAGGTTCTGAGCATCAGTCTCGGGGCGCTTGAAGATGACGTCACTTATGCTAGTCAGAAAACCAGTCTGAAAACTCTTCATTTCTTTCTGCTAAATAGGAAAACAGAAAGCACAAGGTATCTGCTGCTTGCTAGCATTGCGATAGCACTGAACATTATTTGTATTTAGCTCTTAGAAGTGACTGTTTTCACTCCTGAAAACTTAAGGATTAAAAACCACAATGCGTTCTGAATCAAGAGTTTAAAAAGGCATGTTAGGGCAACAAAGTATGCCAGGGTGGGCAGTGTACTTAGGGGTCACTAAGCAGTCTTTCTCACTTGCCTGTTTGGCCTGATATTTTCCTCTTTGTAATTTAATTTCACCATTTGTTTTTGGAGTTCATAATCTGAAGTGGTGTATTAACTTACAAGTTTTTATTTATATTTGCAATTTGTAAGTAGGCTTAAATAGATCTTATATCACCATATCATTTTGAATTTTTCTTGATGTTGCCATAAAAACCTTATATTTTATTCACACTTTCATTAAACTTTTATCTATCTATCTATCTATCTATCTATCTATATATATATTTGTTTGTTTATTTATTTATTTAGAGACAGGGTCTCACTCTGTGGTCCAGGCTGGTCCTGAACTCACTTCGGATCCCAGGCTGGCCTTGGACTCAGGGCAATCCTCCTGTCTCAGCCTCCCAAGTGCTGGGATTACAGGTCTGAGCCACCCCGCCCAGCTTATGTGGTGCTGGGGAATCGAACCAGGGTACTTAGCGCTTGCTAGGCAAGTGCTTTAACCGCTGAGCCATTTTTCCAGCCCCTTATCTTTATTTTTATAATTATACACTATTGTTTTCAAGCGTTTAAAATAAAGTGTCAAAAGAGCACACACGATTTTCTCTCAGAGGAATAGTAATAGGGGGCAGAAGATGGAAATAGAGAAAAATAAAATGAGGGGAAATATACTTAATTATGTACTCTGTAATCGTGAACTATAAGATACATAACATTTTGTTTCAATTAACTATAAAGATATGTCTCTTATACAAAAGCACACCAGAATATATATTATATGTTAAACTGCATCATAAGGTGCATGAAACTTTAATTTTACTTAAATCTATATAAGAAATTTGCATTTTAACACATTTCTCAATGTATGTTATGATGAAAAGCTAGCCCCATGCTGTCTTTTAATACACTCTGCAATGTTGGAAAAGTCATTTTTCATTCCTGTGTCTCATTTTCCACCTACTGTAAGAAATAATACAAATATCAGAAAGTTGTTGTAAGGACTGGATGATACTATGTGGAAAATTTCAAGAAGAGAGCTTGAGGGGGCATGCAATTCATAGTGAAAAAGAAAAGAATATGTATAGAAATGTTAACAAGCATTTATTTGTTGCACATGTGGTTTCTTGCTATTTTAGTCTTATGTAAAGTGAGGAGCTAACATTGGCTCAGATTCAAAAAGAAAACAAGTGTCAACCAGTTTTTCAGGGTTGGTGTCAGGATACCTGGCCTCTGTTCCGGTTGGCACCACCAGCATCTGCCAGGCCTCTTTGTCATTCTTTGCCAAGGCCTTTTGGGCTACAATTTTTAGATTATTACTTAATTGTTTCTGTTTAAAGATCTGTATCTTTAAAATACATTAGTTAGGAAGTACTTTTTATGCAAATCTACGTCTTTGAGATTCTTCCAGGCAAAATTTGTTCTGATTGAACACATTCAAAAAAACCAGAACATGCTATTTTTAAGACAGATAATTCGTCTAAAATGTATCCATATAGTAGAACATTTATTTTGTACTGAATAGATATCTGCCTTCCTGTAACAGCCATAAGGATGTGGTGATGTGCACATTTTTAAAAAAATTCTCATGAAAATTCATTTTAGTATGATTTTTTCCAGCTACTTCATAAGTTTCTTGAAGAAAGAAGACTTGACTCAAAATGATTATAAGTCTCAATCATTTCAAGGGAGAGAGAGCCTTTATTAATTAATCACTTAATTACTTTTCTGTTGCTACTGGATTTCTCTCCATTTCATTTACATGCATAACTAGTTTAATAGCTTTGACTGAATAGGTTGTTTGAAATAATTGACTGGAAAGTGAAATAATCAAACCTGTGCTGCATGGAGTAGGAGTAAATATCTCATCTTATAGAATTTAACTGGTCATTAGCCAGCTTTATGGAAGTCTTAACTAATTTCTACTGACCTGCTCACCTTACAGTGTTCCTCTGAGTCACTCTAGTCAGATAAAATAGCTTACTCTAGCAAATGAAATCACTGACTAGATCAAAAACACATTTCATCCTTTAACGCTGCCTATTTAGGTAATAGATTTTGATTTGGAAAAAACGTGTTTTACTCTACTCTTGCTCATATGATCATTGATACATTTAAAATTTATTCATAGAACTTGGGGCTTTCATTAGAAGAATTGAGATCCTTCTGTTTAAGTGTCTGCCAAATTGCAATTTTTACGATGTTTTCATATTTTTACACTTTTTCTTTTGCAATAATTATAGATTTACATCAGTTGTAAAAATAATACAGGAAGATCATGCCCAGTTTCTCTCTTAAACAATGGCAGCATATCATAAGTTATAGAGCAATAACACAAGTAGAATATTGACATAATGTAATTAATTTACTTTATTCAGATTTCATCAGTCTTAAATGCAATTGTATTTGCAGGGGAGGCATGTGTGCATTTACTTCTATGAAGTTTCACCACATGTAAATATTTGCTTGCTCACCATCACAATCAAAAAAAGTAACACATCCATTCCTACGGCAACCACCCCGGACATCCCAATGGGCATTAGGCTGTTGTCATTGACATCTTCCTCCTTTTGCTGCTCCTCCACCTTTGAGAAAGTTGGTACCCAACAAGGAAAGGAAAATCTTTTTACTACTAGTGTTGAAAGAACTAGATTGCTGCAAGTTTTGTTTTATTCTTTTTTAGAAGGGAAGCTTAACCCTCACCGCACATCAATACCAAATTAACTTTTCAGTGCTCTCCTCCTTATCTAGAAGATTTACTTTCCACAGTTGACGTTACTCACAACTACAATCCAAAATCATGAAATAGAAAATTCCAGAACTAAAGAAGTCATGAACTTTAAATTGCACACTTCACTGAGTAAAGTGATGAAATCTCCTGAGGTCTTATGCCATGTCACCTGGAAAATAACTTATTCATGTATCTGCACTGAAATGACTCTCCGCTCCTCGATCACTTAGTAGGTGTAGGGATCATCAGACCAGGTGTGTGGTGCTGCAGTTACTTGTGCCTGAATAGCCAATTACTTTACTCAGTGCTGACCCCAAGACACAAGAAAATCACACTCGAAATTTGGGTATGCCAAAAATGCCTTAAAGTGATTTAAGCAAAATGGTAAACATATACTAGTTTAAAAAGAGAAGATTTTATATATTGAGATTGATAAGATCTATGGTAGTCATAATGGATCTAACCATAACATTTGAAAAAGAAAAAAGACCTTGTTAGTAGTTTTACTGTATAACAAACTACAAAATTGTGAGCACAGTGTGCGACAAACGGTTATACAAGTTTGAGTGTTTACAGCAGAGCAACAAATGATAGGTAAATCTTGGAAGCAGTTGACGTGTTCATGAACAGATAAATGAACAAAGAAAATATTGTATATGTTCAAAATGGAATACTACTCTGCCATAAAGAAATATGAATTTGAGTCATTTGTAGGAAAATAAATGCACCTTGAGACTATCATGTATAGAGAAATGAACCAGGCATAAAAGTAAATATCACATGGTTTCTCTAATGGAGACACTGGAAGTACACATAAGTAAATGAGTGAAATACAAGACTAAGATAGGGAACCGGGACATGGATTCAGTGGAGAAGAGAATGGAACATGGAAAAGGGGGCAACGAGCGCGTGGGAATGGAATCAAGAAGCCAAGATAACTAAACGGTTGTGTGTATATGAACAAGGTCTCCAAATTGAATATAATTATTCTTCATCACAGTTTTATACTAATAAAAACAATAAGTTAAAAATAAAATTTAAAAAGCATTAAGTGATAGAGTCTGCACGATGGTCAATTTGACGTTATTGACAAACACCTAGGAAACCAAGAAAGTGCAGCCCTGCGCATGCGTGTGAGGGTGTTTCCAGGGAGAACTGGCAGGTGAGGCAGCTGGTTGGGGGAGGAAACTTGCCCTGAACATAGGCGGCATCAGTCAAGGCTAAGGATCTAGATGGCACGAAGCGGAAGAAGGACACAGTGTGTCAGTGCACATACTCTTGGTCTCTCGTGCTGCTCTCTGGCTGCCATGAAATGAATGGCATTGGAATCAGCCAGGGATAGGCTGAGGCTTCAAAAACTGTGAGCCAAAAGAGCCTTTCCTCTGGTAAATAGTTATTCTCAGAAATTTTGTCACAGTGACAGAAAACCGACTGAGGGTTTGGTACTAACCCTCCTGTTAAGCAATCCCTGCAGTCTGAGAACACAAATCCTTCAGAGAGAAAGAGAGCTATTATATGCATTACTATAAAGTACTCATCAAAAGATTGAAGCTAAAATTACTAAACTTCTAGAGGAAATCATAGGAGATAAAATCATAGTAACTTGAGGTTAGGCAATGATTTCTTAATTAAGATGCAAAATATACAGAAATGTTAACACTGATAAATTGAGTAGTGTAAAAATGTTATAGCATTGACCTGTCGCGTCTCCCTCGACCCGCAAGAAAGACGCAACAGCCGCGGTTCTTCTCCAAGCGTTATTCAGGCCTCTTCTTAACCTTGTGCTCGAGCACCTTCTTTTCTCTCTCCTTCTTCCTCTTTTCTCCTCCTCCCGCTAAGCTGCAAGCAATTTTATAAGCCCCACAAGCCTATCATATCTCACTACGTGGCGCTTTTAGATAGGAGCCTGCACATGAGGAGATAAGTCGCCAGTCCATGATATCCACATATGGAGTTGTTTATCACATTTTATTAGGAAGTGTGGCTGCCACGCAGGCGCCATCCTTTGGGTGCGGCATCTAATCCTGCCCCTTGGCCCGTTGCCCGGCGCCATCTTATGGTTCGGCTCCCCACATTGTCCAAAAGAAGAGAATGGAGAACTTGAAAGTAAATCCACGTGTTTCCAACAAACTAGGTTTTTGGCAACTGTGCTAAGTACATGCACTGAAATAGAGACTGTCTTCTAAGTTAAAAAAAAAAAGAATATCTCCTTGCAGAAGAATAAAACTCAATCCTGATACGTCCCAGTTATAGAAATCAACTGAAAGTAGATTAAAGACATATATAAGACCTGCAACCATGAAAATAGTAGAATAAATAACATTCAAATACTTCAAAATATTAAACTTCTGAGACAAAACCCCAAAATCACACAGAAAAAAATTAAAGTATAGAAATTGGGTTGCATCAAGCTAAACGCCTCTGCACAATAAAGGAGCCATCAACTGAATGAAGAGGCAACTTACGTAAAGGAAGAAAACAGTTGCAAATTGTGTATCTGGTGTAAGGTTTCTATTTCAAATATACAAGGAATTCAAAAAAAAACTAAATATATAAAGCGATTAAAGCAGAAATACGCCTAAGCAGAAATTTCTCAAAACAAGACATTCAACTGGCTAATGGATAAGTACGATAATGCTAAACTTCTTCAGAGAAATGCAAATCAAAACCAAAATGAGATATTACTTGACCCTATTAAAAATGGCTAGTGTCAGAATCACCAAAGCAAACAGATGGATGTGGATCTGGAGAATAAAAGTCCTAGAAAACTGCTTGTCAGTATATAAACTTATATAGCCATTATGAGAAACAATACAGAAATTCCTCAAGATATGAAAAATATAACTATGTGATTCAGTCATCTCACTATTGAGTTCACATTCAAGGGATATAAAATTAGCGTGTCAAAAAGACACCTACACTACCATGTTTAGTGTAGTCCTATTTACAAAAGCCAAGAAGTAGAAATAATCTAGGTGCATTCCGATGGACAAATGGTTAGAGAAAATGTGGTGTATTTATATTATGTACTATTGTTCCACCTCAAAGAAATTAATCCCATCATTTGGAACAGTATCGGTAGGACACGAGAGCCATATGCTTAGTAAACTATGCCTGCAGCAGAAAGGCTAATGCTATATAATCTTATATGGAGAGTCTTAAAAGGTAAAATAATAATGGAAGTTGAGAGCAGGATCACATCTACCAAAGGTTAGGGAGTGTCGGTGCCCGGGGAAGGATGGGAAGGTGTGGTCCAGTGGGCACTAAGTTATGGTTGTACAATAGCAAGAAATTCTTATGTGCTGCTATGCACAGTGACTGTAAACATGTACAGGTAAGTGGATGGGACATCCCAAAAAGCTAAACAAAAAGATTTAATAATTTTTCCCTATAAAAATAGTAAGCATTTAATGAGATAAATATGGTTAACCTGATGTGAACATCACACAAATTACAACATATTAAAACTGTCACATGATACTCTGAATATGTATGATTTTTATACTTTATATCAGGTAAAATGAATTTAATTTTTACAAAGTTACATCAGATATTACAATTGTAAAGTTAGATTAGGTTCTTCCATATGTAATTGGAAAATACGCTGATAGAACAATAGTCTGACTAGAAGTCACTGAAATATCAGGCAGACAAATCCCCTATAGTGATACTTGTAGACACTCTGCCCGTAACTGTGCAGAGCTGAAAATCATGTAAATGTCTGTCTTTTAAAAATAGATAAACAAACCCTGCTAAAGCTGTTAAAGGCAATATAATTCTGCAGTAGGAAAGAAATATAGTGACATGCATAACAAAACGAACAAGCCTTACATATATTTTCTAAGTCCATGAAGCCCTACTCCGGAAGTCTCTATAACATTTGACTCCAAAGTAGAAAAATTTCAATGGGAAAAAATGAAGCGCTCTTTTAATACAACTCATAAAGCTTCCCTATGGTCTGACTTCAGTTATGAAGACAACCATACTGAATGCAAATCTACATGTTCTTGATAATATGTAAAACATCATGAAATATATGGATATATCTGTCAAATTTTGCCTGAACTTTAAAACATATAGATGCAAATATAGATACTTAGTACTATAACAATGGTCATTCCTAAGTAAAAGGACACTGGCCAAGAGCACATAGATCCCATATATTGATAAATTACAGTTTATGGTTATGACAATTTTGAACCAAAGTTTTGGGAATTACCTGATGCCAGTTAGGAAGTGAGTGTAATCAGAAAAGATGAAACCATATTCATTATTAAAATGCTTACCAATTACAAAATCCTGAGAATGCAGCAACATGTTAGCAAACTATTGGAAATTACTAACTCTACAATAGGGGAAATAGATAAACAACAGAGAAAAATAACTCTATTTGAATATTAGTAAAGAATTTAAAGGAATGAAATTTTACATGACAAAATATTTGAAGAGATATTAATCTTTAAAATGTTACAAAAATTCAATTTTACTATTAATATTTATCTTGCTATGTGTTATCTCTACTCAAATGCTACAAACTCACCACAATTTAGGGCTTGAATAGAAATTACAAAAATCAAGCTATTAAAACTTAGAGAAAGAAAAATTTCTATATATTTTACATTAATCCAAATAAGAACTATCCCTGGTCAGCATTCCAGATAAATCCTAAATTTAGGAATAGGCTATACTAATGCAGTGAAATTTGGGTTGTGTCTTTTTTTTGGAGAAGCTTCCATAAAGCCCTCTGGGAAAGAAATCAAAGAGATATTCAACTTCCAGATTCAAGAAAATGTCTAATTTAAAAATGTATTGAAGAGTTTTTTATTTTCATTAATAGAAACATAACTTTTGAAAATCTTTCTCTTTCTTGTTTCAAATCACCTACTGCCTTGGTGTTTCCACGGGAAAGCAAAGCCTAATGAGACATCCCTCTACAACCATGAACGTTCTTGGAAGATACTTAGAATATTTCCTCTCAAAATAATTGAATGGTCAATTTGTGCAGTCACCACATGGTCTTTGAGAGGAAGTCAAAGAAGTTTTTTTTTTTTTTTTTTTTTTTTTTTTTTGCAAATAGGAAGTGTTGCTTTTTACTGCATGATAATTACACAGCGAGCCTTAACTGGCTCCCACCAGTGTGGAGTGTTCTTAGATTGTTTTTGTGTAGGTGACTCTGGATCGGTGATGAAGGCCTTGCAGGTACAGGCAGAAAAATATTTGGGGGCTGGAAAATTTGTCCAACAGACCTAAAGAAGAAGAAGGCTTTCTGGCTCTTTTTATTTCGTTTTTTAAAACTATCCTTTTAGTACAGACTGAGAGGAAGAAAACATAGACTGTTTAGGATGTACACACAATTCAGGTCCCTTTCTTGTGTTCAGGTAGGGAGGCCAGCTTGCGTAGAATCCAGGATGTTCCTTCCTCTTCCGTTGCAGAGCCAGGTAAAGGGGAAAAGAAAGAACAGTGGAAGTAGAGGGAGTACCATTCACAAATAACTCCAGTAATCTGTATCCTATTTTACATAGGTTGTAGTCACTCTCCTGAATTCCATGTGGTTGTTAGATCATTACTACTTTCCCTGGAGGTAATTAAGTCTTTTTGGTTCATTACATACTTCTGAGATTCTATGTTATAAATATGCATGTCCAAGAATGGCATTTGAAAAACAAATTTGATTGGTACATTTTAGCAAATTATTCTGAAAAGTCTGGGTTATTTCATAGAAATGCATCATTTGTTCATCTTTGTGACTGCTGTTTTAATCAGCTATTTTTGTTCACACAAAAGGCTGACTTTAGAGAACGTTGTGATTGACATGATAGGAGAGGAAAGTGAAATTGCTGTGGAAGATGCCCACCATCGAGGGCACACAGCCTCCCACAGCCTCTATGACTGTGGTTTGACAAGGTCAAGGATGAGCCACGCCTAGCTTTGAAAAACACAGAGCCTCATTCTAAGCCAAAGTATGAAGTGAAAATTACCTGAATAGAAATATCAGTCTTTGATCAAGCAAAATTAAAAGAAAAGCTAACTAATGAAGTCGGACTTACTAACTACAATGTGGTTTCCAGACGGTGCACGTAATTCCTGAACTTAGACAAAGTGCAAATTCCAATTCAGAGGTCAGAAATGTCTTAATCAATAATTTACAAAGAAAAAATCTTATTTCAGGGCTCCCTAAACTGTCTCAGCTAGCCAAGAAGGTCTGTCTTCAAAAATTACCGTGTGTCAAGCTAATAAAAAACAAGCACAGTCGGCTATGATATTCTACACCGGAAAGCACCTTAGCCTAAGTACAAAGTACAAATATAAAGAAGATATGTAGTTGCTAAAATTCTAAACAAATTTTCCGCATATAAAAGTTCTGACTAAATGATATTCTCACTTTTTGCACATACTATTTGACTCAAACTAATGTTTAAACATTAAAAACGCCTATTTTTGAGGTATGCTAGCTCTATAGGAATGCAGGTGGCTGGAAACTATTCACTATAGATGACCTACAGCCAAACCATATCGATCATGGAGTGTCTTTGTCTTTAGACATCAAAGTGGGGATTTGTTTTTTAAATACTAACAACAGCAGGTCAGATGATCGCACAACACACATACCGTACTGTTTGTACCGCTAAGGAGTAAGTCTCTTGAGAATCTTGTCCGTGACAAAGAAAAACCTTGTTCATAGCTGCAGAAACTTGTACCGAATGGTCCTAACCCATGCAATGCACGTTGGGAATATTTTCTTTGTTTCTGACGCGCTGATCTCTTTCCGTTGTCTCTCTTACTATTGCACTGTTATTGCTCTCCGCGTAGTTCAAGGGAGCAATCATGTGGCACTACTGGGGTACTACTATCTTCAAGAGGACCTTATGAAAAATTCCCAAATCTGGGCCTTGATAAAAGATGTGAACGGGGATAGGTACCAGGAAGAGGCCAGGGAATCAAAATGAAGGTACCATGAGGTCACAGGGAGAGAAATGAATACACTAGGATGCTAAGAAGCCTTTGCAAATAACAATTCACTAATCCTCACAGTTCTTAGGTTTCTCACAAACACACATTGTAAAACCTAAAAATAAACTGAAAATCTCGGATATCTCCAATTGCCTCCAAAGCGTCATTGAGAAAGAGAAATAACATTATTTACTTAAGTTTGCTCACAGCCTCAAAATTCTGTGGGGCTAAATATAAATTTGCCTTGAAATAGAACAAATAAAGTCTTAATGGTTTTAGAAGTAATTCACTATGTATCGTAGTTTACTATATATTATATAAAGTAAAGCTATAGAGATGAAAGGTGATTCATTTTCTTTTCTTTTTGACGAGGAGACTTCAAAGCATTATTATTTTGATACCATTACGAAATCTCATATTTATGTCATGCTTAAATCAGAAATGAACTGAAGTGAGATCTTTAAAGTTTCCTTTAATTGAACTGAGATGCAGAAAATTCAATGAAACTTCAGGCTAATTAGAATACTTCATAAACATCTTATTCTCAATATTCAAGGCAGGGAGGAATTTCTTAGGTGAATGACTCTTGTTCAGTGTTGAACTGTCATCTGGAGCTTAAGTAAGACACATTGAGAGAAAGCTGAGGGTTCGAAGGAAATGCAGTTACTACAGTTTAAGATCTTAGAATCTTACAGGCAAGTAAGTCAGTTCAATCCCTTTAGAGAAGTAGATGCCAAGACAAGGTGACATATGCAAGGCATTTGGGGGAGGAGCAAGGAGCTTAAAAGGTAAAGAGGAAGTAGGAATAAGGATGGAGGGACATAAGCGTTGATGTAGGTGTGATAACCAGAAGGGAAGAGACAAAAACTGATGAGACAGGATTGCACCCCTGAGTAATTTCAGAAGAGGGGGTACGAAGTCCTCAAGGTGAGCTACATATTAGGAGAGACTTAAATTCTACAGCTGTGCAATCCTCCTGCTTCTGCCTCCCACATTACAGGCATAAACTCACATGCCTGGCTGAAAAACAAATGCTTCCTGCGTATTAAAAACAAATCAATTCATAATCAAACCTCACCTCTCTGTTTTTCTATTTCCTGTCTCCTTGTCTGCCACTATGTATTTTCCTATCTGCTTTGGTTTTGCCTTATTTTGTCAGCTAAAAAGAGAAAAAAAGTGTTATGAGAAATGGAATTATAAGAGTCAAAGAGACAGATGGGTTCAAACTACATGTCTGATTTGTGCTAAGCAAATATTTTTCTCTTTTATCTTGATGTTCCTCCTGTGTTCTTGTATTGTCTTTTTTGGGGAGCTTATATATTAAGATTAGCTAATACAACTCATGCAGGACTAGCTTGTTTTTAACTAAAGGTCACTCCATTCTCAGTTGCCTGGTACACACCAGAAAGGTCTGATCAAACACTTGTTTACAGAGCATATTAGAAAGGATTTTTTCTGTCGAATTCTTGTAACAACTCAAGGATTTAGAATTTGATTATTTCCTTTGATAGAGGAGAAATACTGTTTTGACTTCCTTTATTTTTTATTACCTTTATTAAATTCTGTATAAAATATAAAGTTTTATGTATGTCACTTTGAGAGTCTGACAAATCTTTGTACTTTAATGCCAGTGTAACAGAAAGCAATATGGCCAATGTTGGGCATGCAGGATTCTTAATTCTCTTCTGTGCAGATTGTTGTTAAAAAGTGAGATGTGGAGAAAAATGTTACAATGCCCACAGTCACACTGCTTAGATAAATTAGGAATTAGAATAGACAAACATATTTAAAATTTCATAATATAAATTCACTATATGCTAATAATTGAGGTATTGTTGTTTTGAAGTGTCTTTTGCTACTTTGTGTTCTCTGTGTTGTTGATAAATTTTTAAAGCTTAAAAAATATAAAATAGAAGGATATAACACTCTGAAGATACGTGAGTGTGAAGGGAGAAAGATCTCATGGAGAGCAGTTGAGACTCAACAGGATATGGAATCATCTGGAATCTCGTCTTAAGCTTTCAGGATGGGGAGGGATTCACCTGCACTGATTATAAGTCATTTAGTCTGTGGTGTTTTATTACAGTCTTGTGCTCATCTCCAGACATCCACTCACTCCTGCCTCACCTGGCTCTGTCTGCAATGCCTTGACCAGCTCTCCAGCCTCTGCCATATGCCTTCACCCTCGCCTGCTGCCCAAAAACGGAATGTGTGACATCTCCTGAAACTGTGATCTAAATGCTCCTTTTCTCCCTTAAATTGTTGATGCCATGTATTATGTCATAGCAACAAGAAAGCAACTAAGACACTGGGCAATTTAGCGATGTAGAGAGAACCTGTCTGATATAAACAATTAGAAGGAGCTGGACACGTAGCTCAGGGCAAAGGCCCTGTATTCAATTCCCAGTATCAAAAACATAACAAAACAAACACAACACACATGTGTTCTGGTTACCTGCTTCCTCCGTCAGCAGAACAACCACAGGTAAATAAACAAGGCATTGCTGCCGACTGAACGACGACTCAGGAACACTGTGTTTTGCAAACATGGACTCCAGAGTTAATGAGCACATGTATTTTTAGGGGGAGAGAAATAAGATGTTGGAGTAGAAAAACTCCAAACGACTAGGATTTTGGTAACGATATTGGAATCTCTTTCCTGTAAAGTCTTGAAAAGCCCTTACGGAGATGTACAATGCGTGGTAAATGCAGTGCCGGGTGAGATGGGGGGTGGGGGGGGGGAGGACCCGATTAATAAAAGTGGAAATTCATAGTGACAGATACTGCTCTGAAAAATGGACGCTGGTCTTGTCAGAAAGGAAGCTGTCTTTTTGTGCTGAATTGAGATTGCCAATGAGAAAATAATATATAGATTTTTTGAAAGGAAAAATGCTGTCTTTATATATACTTGAAAGTGATTCCTTTTTTATCCACATATTGTGTTGGTTTAAACTTTGTGTGCCACTTGCTCTGAGTATGTGGCAATGTGCCGCATGTGCCCACCTTGAAGGAGACAATTATTAACTTTTAGGATCTCATTCATCATTTAAATTGCCTGATTGCAGTCGGCTGCAGATGGTTAGGTTATTCAAAATATCACATATTCTGAGCACAGGAAGACACTTTAAAAATCATCAACTTTAACCATTTTATTTTACAGTACCACAAAGAAGTTTTATACTTTCCATAAGTGCTATTGAATTGCTTAAGCCTTTATGCATATACTTCTGTAAGAAGCGATAAATTAGTTCAGATTCTGGAAAATACTGTCGTTAAGTGTTCAAGCTGGCCCTAGACGACTGTGACCTTTCTGCTCCAAACTAGCTCTTCCTTTTCACTCGCAGAGAGAGCTTGGGTCTTTCTGTCTGCCCTCTTAGAATTTCTGTCTCCAACTGACATGGAACACATGCACAGGAAAGCAGTGTACAAATTTTATTTAGTAACTTTTATGATTTGAATCTGAGACATGCTCCCAGGAAACTCATGGTTTTGGATGGTCACTGAAATACGGCTGTTAATTGGATCACCCAGACTAACCATTGATGGTTTCCTGTTCTGTTAATAAGAGGGAGGATCGCTGGGGTGGATCACTGGGGTACAGCCTGGAGAGGTATATTCTTGTCCTCAGTTCTTTCCCTGTGCCCTCTGCTTGCTGGACAAGATGTGGTGTAGAGCCTTGCTGTCGCTCGGCCTCCTGGGTCTTCCACGATACACTTCTCCCATTGCTTGCTGGCCATGAGTGGACTGAGCTCTCTGAACTGTGACCTAAATAAATCTCTCTTCCTTTCAGTTATGGATGGTGGGCAAAGGTGGCAATTTTCACTTGAATCTAGCCTCATTCACAACAAAAATAAAAAGCTGGTGACTAGGTCTAAGTGTTTATATATCAAGTGGTAATTGTGAAAAAGGAAGTAGTGTAATATTTGGTATGAAAAAGAATGTAAGTTTTATTCCAATAAAGTATACAGATTTCTCTTAGTTCAAACTCTGTTTCTCTGAGGATAAAAAAAAAATTCATTAGAATCCAGGCAATCTACAGAAACCAATGAGTGTGATGGTGGGAGTTAGGAGGGATGGAGAATGTGTGAGAGGGCCAAAAATGGGATGGGGAAGAGATTGTAATGTTGATGTAATAAATATGTGCACAAAACACTCAAGTTCATTATAAACATTATGTATCGCATATATATCTCTCTATATATGGGAAAATAAAGCCTTTGTCTAATAAGATCCCCATTTTTTCATTTCTTCTGGTATGGAATGACATTTTATAAACAGAAAATAGTATTAATAATCATCGATTTAGAGAGCTTACAAAAGAAATGACTTACAAATAAATTTTAATTTTTGTATTAGGTACACTTTTCTCAATTTCACCTTTAAAACTTTGAAAAATTTTGCTTTCTAAGACATCTTATTAGCTAAATTTGTAAAATTGCTTTGGGTGAGTTCAGAGTTTTGCCTAAGATTTCTGTCTACATTTCACTGAAAAGACATACTGTGATTATTGAAAAGATTATGTCAACTTGGGGCAATCAGGAACCACTCCCACATTAGAGTTTACAGTTGGGTATAAATGATTTGTGTACCAGGGAGTAAGAGAAGAACATCCACCGGATGTGGGAGGCCCAACTGGAAGCTTCAACTCTATAAAAGGAGGGAAGATTGTTATAGCTTTTCTTCTGGGAAAATTCTCACCTTCGCGATTGTCTACAGATGCAGACTCGCTTCCTACAGGCTGCAGATCTTCATTACAGATTTGCTCCAGTCTCAACTTGTGCCTGTCTATTCATCTCTGATATTCAGTTGTAAATCTTCAGTCTCTGGTCTTCGCCATTGTTCTTTGAACAACCAAGGTCCACAGTAGTCTCTCACCAGCTGTCCTACAGTCCTGGACAGGTGTTTTACCTCGGGGCTTAGCAGCCATTGGACCCTCCAGCTCTCACATTTGCTGACCATCATCTTGGACTATCTGTGTCCACAGACTTGTATGCCTTCCAAATAGATCCTATTTTTCTTAGTATTTCTGTCAATTTCTCCTTTTGTGGAACATAAACTAACACACAAACTTAATATGAAAAATGTTTATGTAACATTACACGATAAAATTTCTGTATAAAATTTTTGTTAGTTGACAAAGTTCATCAAAATAGTACTATTTGGATTCAAATAGTTCATAATTATTGTTACATCCGAGTTTAATATATTATAAAATTGACTACAGCATGATTCACTCAGCAGTGGAAGAAGCCAACACCCATATTTTGAGTGGTCTGCCATATTTTAGCATTGCACTTTAACAGACATTAGGAAATGGATCAGAGAGTAAATATAATTATTTCACACAAATAGCTAATTACATGAATGAGCCTTTGCTTGCATTTCCTTTCTGTTCTGTGAATATATGATTACAATAGAGATGAAGGCATGTAAGTGTCGGCTAGTGGCACATATTTGTGTGATGCTCTGTGCTGGTGACAGAGGGCCACCTTTCGTTCCTCTCTACCCGAGAGTGTTGTTATTTTCGCATACTTGACATCCTGCATGTGCCAGTGGGGCCAAGGAGGAGGAGAAACAAACGCTGTGTCAGTGACCAGCTGGACTCTGAGCTGACTCCATTTAAGAAACTCTCCTTTCTGTTTTATTTAAAGTGAGGATCCCTTAGATTTATCAAGAAGATTGTGAACTCTGCTAATGAAAAATGGCAGAGGGAGTGACTTTCGACCTAGGAATAAAACCTCTCTCCCCATTCCCATCTGCTGCTGCCTCCTGTAGAAGCAGCTGCTCTCACTTTGCAAAGTCCATACCAAAGCCTCTTTTTTCTGTCCTCCACACCTCCATGTCCTACCTTTTTTTGGACCAATAAGTCCATTAATGCTGTTTACCGCAAAGGAGCATTACTAATTCGTGATTTTCATAAAGTCCCTTCCCCCTCCCCATTTTATTGGTATGTATAAGCACAAAATTTAAGGTTCACAATGAAGTTGAGCATTTTGTGCACATACGTATCTTGTCAAAGTCACAAGGACTTTCCCAATTTCCTTTTGTCCCTCTCCCTACCCACTCCTCCTTCCCTCTCCACCCTACCTCCACGGTTCATTTTGTTTTTTGTTTTAAGTTCCATGAGAAAGTTGTAGTCTGGGTTTCTCATATCAGAGAGACCATTTGAGGTCAGAACAACACATAACAGAGATATATGTATACCCATGTTCATAGCAGCACAACTAACAATAGCTAAAATATGGAAGTCAGCAAAATATCCATCAACAGACCAATGGATACACGAATTGTGGTATTTATATACAATGGAATACTATGCATCTGTAAAGTCCAACAATGTGGAGGCTTTTGCAGGCAAATGGAAGAAACTTGAGAACATCATGCTTAGTGAAGTGAGTCAGAAGCATAATGTCCCTTTTATAACATGAAGACTTAGAGTTTTCTTTGTTGTTTACTTCTAATTTAGTTTTCTCTGACTGTTCTAACTTCTTAAATTGAAGACTTAAAGTTTTTTTTGTTGTTGTTTACTTCTAATTTAGTTTTCTCTATTCTAACTTCTTAAATCAAGGTGGACTGACATTTGTTTTCCTTTCTAGCATAAGCATTTAATTATTTTCTGCCTAAGCACTGTTTTAAATATTTCTCATGAATTTTTCATGTCTTTATTTCTAATTTTTTAAAGAAAATTTACCCATGATGTTCTCTTGGTCTTTGTTGGACATTTGGGGCTTCTTAATTTCTAGACATTTGAGAGTTTACCACAATTTTTTTCTAATTAGTAGTTAAATAATTTTCTAACCCTGTCCCCTGTCTTGAAAAAAAAAATGTATCATTAAAAAAATAAAACTTGTCTGTCTTGAAAACTGTTCTATGTTCACTCAAAGTAAAACTACATTTTGTTATTTGGTACTATAAAAATATTATTTGTGTCTAGACAATTGATAATGTTGGTTAAAAAAAAACACCTTTATTCTTGCTTAACTTTGATGTAGAAAGAAAACTTCATACTTCCAGAGCATGAAGAAAAATGAAGAAGACACATGCTGAAAGCCAACTCATTTTCTTAAACCCTTAAAAATAAATAATACACCAAATTTAAAATAGACGAGGAAGACTTCAAAATTGTTGCTAAATAAAATGGCTAACCAGTATAAGGGCTGGTTATACCTACAAGGTAGCATTTTTCCAAAGAAATGCTTCACTTCCTCCCTGGGTATCTATCAACCTCACTGTGTCCAGTAATTAAAAACAAAGATGAAGAAATTCCATGTACCATCTGGAAGAAACAATTCTTCTTTAAATTAAGGACTCTCAGTTCTCTCCCTTCCGGTTTCAGTGACATCTGCATGTGTGACATAATAGACTAAAACTTTTTCACACTCACCCCACCACAAACCATGATATGGACCTCCCAGGGGGCAGGGTGAGCAAAAGAGTCTCAGGTCCAAGGATCGGCAAATACTGGAGCTCAAGAAAACTCACCACTCAACTAACTACTGCTTCTCCATTTTCAGTAATGGACTGTAAGTTTTGAAAATATATTTTGCAAACTTAAACCTGTAATATGCCCTTCCTTCTTTCCAGTCCTTTAAAAGTTTCCAGTACACTGGAACAACTTAGAGAGAGAGAGAGAGAGAGAGAGAGAGAGAGAGAGAGAGAGAGAGAGATCCTGGAGCACTGTTTTCACGATCTCCCCAAAACTGGATTTGGATAAGCTTTTGTCCTATATACCAAAATGAATGGCCTCCTTGATTTGGGCAAGCAGCGATTAAGAGAACCTTAAAAATAACCTACAAGAAGCTTGTAATGCTGGTGTTTGAGGGCTCTAAGGTTTCCTGTATATATTAATTGACCTTGTTTTAAAAAGTCATATTTTTAACACTTATAGCAAGTGATCAAGTCGCTTCTAGCATTTCCCAACACTGGGAGATGAAAGTGCTACTGTTCTTGATGAATACATTTTGAAGGGATGGTTCCCAGGTATTCGAGAAAGATAGTTCTGGATTGAAAAATTGGCTAGATTTTTGTGTATATGAATATGTATGCATGTATATGCACACATATGCATATATATATATATATATATATATATATATATATATATATATCTTAAAATTTATTTTCTTTGTTGGCAACATTGTGTGGAAATCACAGATGGCAGATCTGCCAACAACGCTACAGAGTAAGGTCCAGTGTCCAGATTCAACCTGACATATTATTTCATCATTTTCCTGAGCAGGGGTGCCCAGGAGAGTTTCCTATGATGATGACAATATTTCATTTATGGCCCCTGCGTAGTTAGAATGTAGGTGAGTGAGCCAGAAGGACTAGATATTTGATTTTATTTGATGTTAATTAATTGCTTACACCACATGTGGCTATTTCTTCTGACAGAACGGCTCTAGCACACTAGTGGCTCCGGTTGCTTACTTTAGACAGTATTGGGGTGTTGGTGATTGAGCGCAGCAGGATCTGCATGCTGAATCGTATCACCTGCTCTCTTTCACACTTTTTTTTTTTTGAGGTGGAGGCTTGCTAAACTGACCAGGCTGGGTTTCTTTCCTTCCGTTTCAACACCCAGAGTACTGGATTACAGGTTTCTATCATCATGCCATTATGGTAGTTTTTTTTAATTTTTTTAAAAAACGTATCCTTTATTAATTGAAAGTCATAACTTGAGCCATATTGAGCATGAAGAAGACAGCAATGACTTAAAAGCATGACTATCAAAAAGTATACAATAACCAAGAAAACCTCAAACGAGTCTCTGACTTCTATACATTGAAAGGTACATAATTCAGAAATTTAAGAGTTGCATTATGTTTGCAATTTTAACTATCTTCTTGCCTATTTTTTTTAGTATATGCATGAATTCCAAATTCTACAAAGCATTAAAGACATCGGTGCTGAGGAACCAATGAGTGTGTCAGGGAAATGGACCAAACATAAAAGATGGACTATTGGTGAGAGTCCCTCTTATGAAATCCACAAAAAATAGCATAAAAGGGTCCCAACATGAGTGACAGGGTAGAATGGGGGGCAATGGCCAGCCAGGAAAGGGGTGAAACTCTGAGAAAGGGGCAAGAATAGACACTGATGTTTTTTACTTGGTTCAGTTGTTTTCAGTCTTACTAAACTATAATTAACAAATATTATATGTACTTTAAGGGCCCAAGGGATATATATATATATATATATATATATATATATATATATATATATGATTATCACAATCAAACCAAAACGATTTACATATCAATTTCCTCACAGGCTGCTTTCCCCCCCAAGTGAATACATTTTTAGCAGTCCATCTCTGTCTGATAGTCTATGCCAGTTCGGTGTCCCAGGGAAATTGGAAAATGAAATCCACAGATGAGAGAGGTGACAGTTGGAAAGTCAGTTGATTGGGGAATTATACTGAGAATAAATATTAGGGAAAAGGGAAAGGACAGAGAGAGGAAGCTTCCCCTAAATGGAAGGAGGTTCTGAAGGGGAGTCCCTGTGGCTCTTTGCTTATGAGTCTTCTTTGTGTGTGTGTGTGTGTGTGTGTGTGTGTGTGTGTGTGTGTGTGTGAGACAAGGTCTCACTCTGCAGCCCAGACTCATCCTGAACTCACTATGAAGCCCAGGCTGGCCTTGGACTCAAGGCAATCCTCCTATATCAGCTTCCCAAATGCTGAGATCATAGGTGTGCGCCTCTATGTCAGGCTTATATGGTGCTGGGGAATCAAACTCAGTTACTTAGCACTTGCTGGGCAAGCACTTTAACCTCTGATAGATTTCTCCAGGACCCCTGCCTAGGAGTCTTTGCACAAGAGCTCAGTAAGGAGACAGTTCCACAAACCAGTGCGGCTGTTAGGGCTCATCCCCTAAATTTTCCATCCACAAATTCTTTCATCTTATTGTGTCAGTACCTAGCTTCAGAGTTGCCCTTGTGGGCTATTTTCTGCCATTACCAGTTGATATTTCTGTGAATTCTCCATTTCTAGGGAGCTCCATTATCCCTAACTTCCTATGCAAACACATACATGCATGTAAGATCTACTCCCTTAGCAAGTTTTAAGCATATAATATATTATTATTTACTGTAGCATCATGTTCTCTATCTGGTCTCCAGGACTCATCCATCTCAGTACTGCAAGTCTGGATCTTTTCAAAAACATTCTCTCATTTCTGTAAACTTTGATCCCCAGCACAATCTTACTTATATGTAGAGTCAGAAGGCGAGGGAGTCTTCTTGAGTAGCTGGAAGTGAAGAGGACCAGAGGCTTTCATAAAGATTTACATTTCAAAGGAGCAGAGAAATAATTTAAACATTTCTCAAGTAACCCTGCTGAGAAAAGAAAGGAAAGGAGTCTAGAAGCAAGAAAAGGTCGATGTACAGTTTAGAGAAGTTTAGATAAAAGTTAGGCTTTTCCACATTAAACCCACAGATCTGATATAACAAGTCTGCATCATGAAAGAATCTAGAAAGACATCAATATAAAAAATTGCTGATATCTATCTATGTCTAGGCCTCTAAAAGACTGAAAAGAATATATTACTTTTTCCTCTGGGGAAAATAAGCAAATATGGGCTAAGGATAAGCAACATGAGCCCGTTATTCTTTTCTGATGTCTTCTCTGATGAACAGATTCCTTCACACCAAGGATTGCTGGGCTGGTGACTCAATTGGAATCAAAGTGAGCACAAAGAAACAAGTCCCAAGAGGCACGGCTGGGTGGCCACGTCACTGGGCTGTTCAGCAATGCCTGACTAAGCCACCGCAGTGTCATTCTGCCTCATCAACCTGCACATGATGCTGACCAGAGAGTGCAGCTCTCGTCACTTCGCTTCCCACCCCCCGACCAGAGCCCAGATGTCTTATTGGCAAGTTGATCTCTTCCCTTTCCAGATTTCTCTTTTGTTTTTTACTTGTAGGCAGAAGAAAATCAAGAAAGAAAGGGAAAAAAAATGAGAGAATCCATGTGGGACTTTGACTCGTATATCTGTATTATTATCAAGTCATTGAAATTGTATTTCTGTAGATGTTAGTGCAATTTTGTGTTTGATCTCTAATACACTGAAATACCCGTCATTCCAAGATTTCAGTGATAGATAGGAAATTGTGGTAGATAGGAGAATAGGCTAGAATAGATAGGTGCCGTTAGAATAGGGTGTTCCCGAGGCCACAAAGGGCTATCACGGCCCCAGCCACTTGGGAAATAACAAGAGAAGAAACTAAACCAGGCAGCTTATCCCCATTCTGCAGATGCTGTAAGGCAATTAGTAGGCTGGCATCATTCCACACACCACCCCCCCCCCCCCCCCCCCCCCCCCCACCTCACAGGAGAGGACCTGAAACCGCCCCAGCAGAAACTGCCATTCAGGTGGCTGAACAGCCAAAAGTGTCACGAAGGGCTTCAGTTTCGCACCCTCATGGAACCCTCACACGAACCCTCCTCCCACCCTCTCCCCAACAGCTTTACTTCCCCAATAAGCTGCGAGTTCTTTGAATATTCTGTGAGCCCCAACTGATTATTCTTAATGAAATTGAGAGCTCCTCACCCAGGACATCGGCAATGCCGGTGGGATCAATAAGAAACGCAGTCTTTCTTGCACCGTAAAGTCCACCGAGCCCTTTATATTTTTTCATCAAGACTAGAAACTATTATACTTATATTACTTATTAAAGATTTTAGTAGTTTGTTTTCTAGTACTGAAGATTGAAAGCAAAGAGTACTGAGCTGCATCTGCAGAGCTTCTTAGTTTTATTTTGTTTGCTTTGCTTTTTTAAGTTTTGAGACAGAGTTGTATTAGGTTTCTCATTATATTAGTTTGGGTTCTTTCGGGAGGTCGAATTTACAGAAATTATAACAAAAATGATCCAATTGGGAAGCTTACAAATCAGAGAATAGAGGTAGTCCAAGATGGTGGCCTGCTTGTGAGAGAAGCGGGGCGTCCAGTGGCTGCTCAGCCAAGAGGTGAAGCTCCCGTCTGGGACTCCAGGACAGCCGGTGAGAGTCTGCTGCCAATCTCAGTTGTCCTAAGAACAATGGCGAAAACTGGAGTCTGAAGTCACCAAAATACCCATCAACAGACCAATGGATACACAAACTGTGGTATTTATACACAATGGAATACTATGCATCTAAAAAGTCCAACAGCATGGAGGCTTTTGCAGGCAAATGGAAGAAGCTTGAGAACATCATGCTTAGTGAAGTGAGTCAGAAGCAGAAGGTGAAACATCGAATGGTCTCTCTGATATGAGAGACCCAGATCACAACTATCTCATGGAACTTAAAAGGAAAACAAAGTGAACCAGGGAGGTAGGGTGGGGAGGATGGGAGGGGTGGGGAAGGGGAGGGACAAAAGGAGAGTGGGAAAGTCCTTGTCACCTCGACAAGATACGTAGGTGCACAAGATGCTCAACTCCGTTGTAAACCTTAAATTTTGCACATATATATATATATATATATATATATATATATATATCAATAAAATGGCGGGAAAAAGATTGCTGACTTAGAGTCAGCAATGGGCAGATAGACGCAAGTTGAGACTGGAGCGAATCTGTGATGAACTGCAGTGTATAATAAATCTGCATCAGTAGACAACTGTGAAGGTAATTCTACTAAATTTATACGAGTAAATTAAATGTTTTCTACTCTTACAGTTATCAAATATTCCTTCATTTACTGAGTTTTGATTATCTTTTTCACATTGTGACAGTTTTCTGTGTAAGAGAAAATAAGGTTTCTTTTTCGTGTATAAATGAGAGTTACCGTTTCTCTTCTCTTGGGTCTGTATATAGGCTTTCACTGGTGAATGGACCCTCCATTTCTCTCCTGTAACATGGGCCTTCCCCTAATCAGTGGGTTTCTGCACCTTTCACCTTCACGGCTGTCACTTAGGAATTGCCTATCACCTTTCCTCAAGGAAGGACCATCGCCTTTCACTGAAAATTGAACCCTTCTTTTCACAGATTCATGAGTTTCACAACTTTCGGTCCCCAAACATGAAAATAACCAATCTGGGCCACAATGTGTGCCTTTCGTTCTACCTTTGAGGACTCACACTCTATTTCTTTGATTGTTTTGTTTTAAAAGTCTACCTAATTCATTTCTGCCTCTCACTGATACGTTCTGAAAACGCTTTGCCTGTGATGGAAGTCAGCACACATATGCACTCTTATTATGTATTTAATGATGGTCACCTCCTTTTAGGCACACCTGTACTACAAACACAATAACATTGGAGTATAGGACTTCAGAATATGAATTTTTGTGAGGACAAAATTCAACGCATACCACAAGTTATGCAATTTCTTGTTTGAGTGTGCATTGTTTTATGCCATTGTTTTCTTGGTTCAATTATTTAAGGTTATCTGGAAGTTTTATTGTTAATTTTGGAAGATATCATGCCATTTCCCTCTTCATGATCTGAATATTTTTCGAAGATTTATGAATACAAGGCAACATTATGATTGTCTTTTTCTAACTTTGTTATTTTTCTTTGCTGTTCCTGTATTTCTTTTTGCTTTGTTTTCCATTCAGTGGACCATTAGCTAATGAGTGAGTAGATTTCCTGCTACCTCAAGGACATCTCTCTGATCTCAGACACATCAGGAGGAGCCATAGATAAACACTCCCTTCTCTACATGATGGAAGTTCTCAATTCAGGCCAGCAGGAGATGTCAGCAGGAAAAACTTGTCAAGAGTGCAAATAGCATGTTGGTATCTACAGCTCCTTGTTGATGGACTAAACCAGTAATTTTTGTTTGAGTCACCTTGAAGCCTAATGGAATTCCTGACTATATCTTTCCAAAGCTAGCGAGCACTGTGTTGCAGATCCCATTTTCTCTCTCTGAGTCCTCGCTTCCTTTCCCCATAGTGTTTTAGCATTTCAAGGTTGAGAATTGCTCACAAAGATTTAAGATATGTTCTTTAGTCTGGTCTTGCTCTAACAGAACACCTGAGGCAAGATCATTATAAGGAAAAAGATGTAATTTCTTATAACTCTGGATATTACTATGTTGGATATTGAAAAAGGGCTTTTCCTTTATTATCTTATTATAGAAGGTAAAAGAACAAGAGACTATGAGAGAGCAAAAATCAAGCAGAGCCTAAAAGTCCTTTCCTAGTTGTCATTGATTATTTTGTAAAGGTGGAAACTTCAGCTAAATATTTTCCATTAGTCTCTGCTTCTCGATACTATTGTGGTTGGGATTAAGTTTTCAACACAAGACTTTGGAGAGACACATCAAAACTGTAGCTGACCTTGCAGTATGGTGCAGCACCGTAAAGGACAGGAAAACAAGAGATCTGGAATCAGAGAGTTCCGTGCATACAAATAATAAGCAATAATTCAACTTTATATCTGATCTTGTGTGTAAATCATTTTAACAAAGTGATTTTGGCATATTATAGAACCTTTAAAGTCAATATTCTACATGTTTAAAAGCAAATAAAAATGTGACTATCGATAACTCACAAATTCCATGTCACCTGTCAAACAGGATGATGAAAATCTCTAACATTTTATCTCTACTATTTCTTGGAAGAAGAAAATCTTCTCAAAATCAGGTATTGCTAATGGAGTTTTAGAAATCTAAAAGGTACACTATTATAAGCATTATGTTGCAAATTTGACCTCATCTGAAAGAACACCTTCACAGCTCAGATAAAATTATGCATTTTTCTGTAATCTATAAAAGTGGTGTATCAGAAATTTCTCAGTTTATTTGATGTGATTAGATGTCCACTTTTATGATTATTAGCTTTGTTTCTTAAATAAAATACTTGTCAAACATAATGAAGTTTCATGCTTTATCTCCATTAATCTGTTAGATTAATTAGCTATCTTTAATCTTTTTTAAGTTTGTAAACCAAATGTGTAAGATCAAGCTTTGAAGTTGTGTTTATTTCAAGAGAACATAAGCCAAATTTCAAAAATTATAAAAATTGATCAATTCATTCATTATAATGTATTTGAAAGCTTAAAGTTGTTTATTAGTGATAGGGTTTTTTTTTTTAGATAAGAAACTCCTTTTTCTTAGGCTATGAGTTAATAAATTCCTAAGATTACTAATTAAATAAGTTTCCATATACTACGAGATATTTAACAGACAAACTTGATGAAGTCTTTATCAGATATTTCATTATTTCTTAATAACTCAAAAGTCTGAGTATTCCTATCCTTAGTTTAGAACCACTAGATTTTTTTTTTTTTTTTTTTTGAGACAGGGTCTCACTCTGTAGCCCAGGCTGGTCCTAAACTCTCTCTGGAGTCCAGGCTGGCCTTGGACTGTCAGCGATATTCCTGTCTCGACCTCTCCGAGTGCTGGGATTGCAGGCATGTGCCACCACACCTAGCTTATGTGGTCCTGGGGAATCAACTCCAGTACTTAGAGTGTGCTAGGCAAGCACTTTAACTGCTGAGCCATTCCTCCCGTCCCAAGGACCAATAGATTTTCATCATTATTCCTTTCTCTCTGGCATGCCTTGCCTTAGTCTTCCATGTGCTTGCACCCAGGATGATCAATAGGAATGATAATCAGTTAAAATTTCTCATCACCAAATGAGTTGGTGCTAAGTGAGGGACCTTGAAAGTAGCTGTTCTTCAAGGCCTGGTAGGTACATATGTACCTTTCCTTCAGCTTAAAAGAAGAATTCAGGAACTGTCCTTACGAATGGTACTATTGTAACCTTTAAAATCAATAACACATAAAAGCAAAGCAGACGCCTAAAAAAGGGTAGACAAAAAAAGTTCAATTACTCGATTGGTTTTGGCCCTAAGTCACCTTTGCCAACATGACACAAATAAAGAGCCCTTGGGCCATCAGGGTGTGTTTTTCAATCTAGTTCTTCCTCCTTCATTAATTATTTAGCACAGCTAATTTTCTTCAAACCTCTGCTTTTTGCGTATGGTGCTATATCAATGTATACATCCATAAATATTACCTTTAAAGACAGTGTATAATTAGCATCTACCTACACACCTGGTCCTTCTTATTTGGCTATGTTCTTCTTGTTTTTTTTCATAAATTAGTAATTGATACGTACATTTATTTTATTGATTATTTACACATATATTATTAAAAAACTAAATTTTGCCTGTCATGAAATATAACCGGTGATAATCTATTTAATTTAGATTATTACCTTTTGAATGAATTTGTATTTTATAATTTCGTAAGATCTCAAAAGTCTGAATCATGAAAATTTATTAGAAGAAGAAAGTCAGCTTCAGGTTAAAAATCACTAAGCACACATCACACACACTCCCACTTCAGCATTATAACTACATAATTAAAAGATGAAACCTTATAGAAGCTACGTACCTTCGATCAAAAAATTATGGCTAAGACAAATGACTATTTCAAATCATTACTTAAATCGTCTTTATGGAGCAATATTACTACTTTTTTATCTAATACATTTCAAAGATTACACACTACTAAATCATCCAACCAGAAATTTCTGAGCAGGTGTACATAAGTCATTCAAGTTCAATAGAGTAGTGGCTAGGAAGTTAAATTTCATATCCTACATGTGTCTTTTGTAAGACATGTGTTTCCTCAAACGGTAAAAAAATATTAAAAGATCAAAGAAAAATCGCAAGAGCAAATTTCTGTTTGAAGTACAGACAGTGTGCGTACGTTTTAGTGGTTTACATGCTTCCTTCCCGAGCCCCACATAACCCAAGATGTGGTGCATTGGTGTTTCAGATTAAGAAAATACCATAACTCAGTTTTTAAAATACACTCGATTAATTAAATGAATGTCTACAGTTTTCAAATCCAAGTGTATAATTATTCAGGCAAATATTGAATACGTAATTTTATAATTAAAGGCCTTTTAAAAGTAATGGTTGGAAAATATTTTGGAGAAGCTTCTTAAAACTTATTTAGCTCTTATTAAGAGTTTTTACTTTTATTTTTTGCGTATCTAAATGTCTACTCCATAGTATAAGTTACCTTCAAAGCTAAAAACTTTTTTTATGATTTTAGGACAACTAGAATTTGAGAGATCTGAGCCAGGAAAGCAATTGCATTTGGAAAATTGTTTTAGCTAATGAATCATGTCGTTTCATTCAATTTCTTCTTCAGCTCCAAACTGATCCACCGCATTCAGGCCTAATTGATTTTGTTATTTAGATGTAATGTGTGGAGTTCATTTTGTTCGCAGCATTTTGCACTTTTCACTTGGAACTAAGCCTTGAATGTTCATCCTAACAGGGTTCACTTAGGTAAGTCCCTTTCGCACCTGCAGTCATGGATCAGACACTACCTAGAAAAGGAATTCCCTCCTGCAAATGTGGACCTACTTGTCTTTGGCGGCCTCCCTCGATCTCAGAATTAACCACCACACTGCACCACCCTGGAGTTCCACTGATAGCACTTGGGAAAATATGAAGCAAGATTTTATAGTTTAACTATTCGTTTCTTACATCTGTCTCTTAAATGTAACATTTGTTGAGGGCAAGTACCAACCACGTTAGACTAAAGCCCAAGGCCTAAAGGATAATAACGACATTACACATCTTGGAAGCTGCAAACTGGTTCTTTGCTATTTTATTTATTTATTTTTTCTGAATCACTATAAAAAATGCTTGCTTTGTAAAGTTATATCAAAAAAGCAAGGGCCTAGATTTTTCATCTTAGGTCATCAGTTCAACCATAATATTTCAAATTTCTCTCTCACATTCTCCTAAGTGCTATAACTTACTGAAAGTGGGTTCATTTATGTTTTCTTATTCTCACGAGAGCACGTACAGATTTTTAAATGATAATTTATGTAATGCAAGGTAGACTAAGAAATACTTAAAAAGTACATGTCGTGTAATTTATTGTAGCCATTGCCACTCAAGGTTGTCAAATCGGGGTTACTCTGATTATTTGTGCAGAGGGGCTAATAGTTTGCATCCTGTAGCTCAACACTTGAACCTTATTTTTTTTCTATTGCTTTCTTTATCAGCCTTGAAAGGCATTCACCTATATTAATCTAATATCCATGTGAATTATATATACGACAATCTGTATTGAGCTGCATGTATGAGTAAGGATACACACAGTCATGAAAATTCATTAATAAAAATTTACAGTCTTATGAGTTTTTTCAGATATGCACACCCATGAAATCATTGTGCAATCAAGATATGGTGTGCATCTTCTATGCAATTTTCAACCTGTTGGTTGAATACTAAAGTCGGTGGATAAAGGTACATTTCAAGGAGTCAAAGTCAAAAATTAGAATTAATCCAGTTAAATGTATAAAAAATTAAATTGGCATATTGAAAGCTGCACATTGAGCAGAGCTCAATAGATGTCCCAGATGACTTAAAAATAGTAACTGATGAATAAAAGCAAAAATAAATTCTTCTAACCTATTTGAATTAAAAATTGTAAGATTATATAATCTTTATGTCTGGTTTTTAGCAACAAGTGAATTTTGAAACACACTATAAAGGGTAAAGGGTAACTGACCAAAGAGAATATGTTTTGCTTCATTCTTTTTTGTAAGAATGCTACATACCAGAAAGAAATATCTCATAAGACAATTTTAATTATATAGTTACATACGTACATAGAGAGTAAGTGCAACAGAAAGAGGACTAGAGAAAAATTAAAATTGAATAAATGGAAAAAATTCCAATTTTGATGAGAACCAGGGGCCGTGAATCTATATATTAAGAATATCACCAAGGTAGGAATATCATCTGGACAAATGTAAAATACAGGAATTACAACCAAACCTTTAAAAACTAAGAAAAAAGAGAAGCTATTGAAAATAGGTAGATAAAGCGATAATACAGTAAAAGTTATACCATTCAAACAGTGTTTTAGGAAGGTTAGAGTGAACAATTTACATATGACCAAAGAGATTTGAGGTCAAGAAATATTATTTGATACAAAGAAGAATAGTTTCTCATAGTGCAAAAGATATCAAGAAAGCACAAAAGGATAAATGTGCACCAATGTCAGGATTGCATAAAAGTAAAAATGTGTACAGACTTAATAAGGAAGCTTTAAACTCTGGATTTGCAGGTGCAAATGCTTCCTCATCCAGATAAAATCTTCAGAAACGTATCCCTCTGTGCAGGCAACTCGGCTTTCGGTCACCTCCGTCTAACTCTGAGGGTGATAGCTGAGACTCTGCTTCCTGGGTTTCATTCGCCTCTTCCCCACTATCTTCCAGTTGTCCTTGTCAGTTCTCAGTTTGGTTGAGCTTACAGGCTTGTAGCCTTCTCCATCTCCTTGGCTCCGAGTCTCACAGCATCCACCGTGGTGTTGGTGTCCTTCGATGACTCCGTGGTGTAATTGTCTTGTGACATATTAAAGGTTAGGTGAGCTTGCCTTGCTGCTTCTTCTCATATATCCACTTTTGCTTTAAAAATCACAAGGTTTCCTATCATTTTATTTGCAAAACATTTTCTCGTCTTGATTCGATTAGCTCAGCATCCAGTCGGGAAGTCTTCATGTTAATGGACTCTGCCCTGTTCTTTACCATACCAATGGAGGCAGCTTGATTGGGCTGGGAAGCCTTGGGCTGTGCTTTCCCAAAGAATGGGTTCATCTTGGACTACCTAGTGGATACCCAAACAAGGAGGGAAGCCAGAAAGGGAAGAGCACTTGACAATTTACACAATTTACACAATTCTGGCTAATCCATGTGTCAAAGTGAAATCTCTAAGAGGAATATAATACATTTTAAACTGAATGAAACTGAAAATAAAACACATCAAAATTTTATGGCTTGCAGGTAAAATTATACAGAGAGGAATTGATACATTTAGATATATTAAAAATGGGAAAGATTTCAAACTAGTAATCACATTTTCACTCTTTAATACCACAAAAAACACAAGAAAACAGTGAAGAAGCAGATCTAATTAAGCCAAAAGTGAGAAGAAGAAATAAAATAATAAAATCAAGGTGAGAGTCAATTAAGTAAAAACTATTGAAATAGAGATAAGAGTGAAGCAAACACTTGGTTATTAATAAGGATCATCAGAATTGAAGTATTTTACTGGTCAAAAACCAAAAAGAAAATACAATTAGAAAAATCAGGAATGAAAGGTAATGTTCTATTTAGTACTGACTTAAGGACTTTAAAAGAAGCATACACATATATTATGCATATAAAGTTTTTCAGAACCTAGATAATTTAGATAAAATGAATAAATGCTTTGACATAAATTTATTTAACTTGATTTAAGAAGATAATAGAAAAATATAAGTAAATCAGTAACAAGATAAAAGTTTTTCCAGAAGATAAAGCCAATAGCAGGGCAATTCTTCTAGTGATTTGTGTCAGGAGTTTTATAAAGAAAGAGGGTCAAGTCTTCAAAACTTTTTTTTAATGTATTTTTAGTGTATTTTTCTTTTTTTGTTTCCAATAGTACCGTGTCATCAATTTCAGAAAAGAGAAAATAGTTTCAAGAAAGACAAATTTGGACAGTATTCATCATGAGGCTAAATATGAAAGCTTTTACAGAATATTAGCACACACATATAAAAACTCACAAAGATGAGTATAAATAAGAACAAAATGTTATTTAGTATACAGGTTTGTTGTGATTTGGGGGAATAAATACATGCATATGCATTAATAGAATGATGTAAAAATAGCATGTTTATCTTAGTGGATAGAGAAAATATTTGATTAAAAAACCACTTGATCAAGTATAGACACATGTTTATGGTCAACTTCTTTTTTCCATGTTTTGGTTTTATTGCTATTACTGAGTGATTAAATAATGTCCTAGATGAAAAAAGAATAGGATTATACATTCTAGATAACATTCTGGCCTGTAGATAATAATCTCAATACTGACATTAATAAATTGCTTTAATCATTTAACACTGGTAGTTAAAAGCATAGCTTATGGCTCCAAGTAGAGTTCTATGTTTGGGAAATTGGAAAAAGTAAGGGTGTATATGAAAAAAAGGATTGGGTTATGTGCTAACTTCAGTAAACTCAGAGGTGGAGCGTTTTGACTGCCTCAGTAGGCCCTTTGGTCTCTTTGCTGCTCTGCATTTTGTTATGGCCAGTCTGGAAAACATTAGTGAAAAAAAGTGTACAGGCCGATCTGACACGTACTAAGAAAGAGGCATTGTGTTACGTTTTGCTCTTCCAGGTGTCTCTCGTCCGATCCTGTCTCCTCCCGTGTGTTCTCCTGATCACGTTTCTACAGTAGGAAACGCATGTTGGAGCACTCACCTCCACACATGTGCACACATGCACACACATGTACATATACATGCGTACACACAGACATGTGGGTGCACACATGAGCACACACACAATAGGCTTAGGGAATGTTTTCTGAACTTTTGGCAGAAAGAGAATATGTAGTCATAGAAAATTAAGAACACTTCCTGCCAGTTTTGCATCTTATGACACTGGAAAAAATTAAATTCACATCCAGATATATTACATGACTTGTAAAAAATATCCCATTTTCTGTATGTGTGAGTTCCAGAGGTGGAAGCAGGGCTTTCATACTCACAGTCTAAAGTATTTGCTTCTTTTGTTCTGAATGTTCCTTTGGACTCTTAATCCATCCTTCCATCAGGAGATATTAAAAAAATATGAAAAGCTACATAACTGAGGAGCTCTGGAATAATAACAATGTAACGTTTGCTTATGTTAAACATCAGAGTACTTTTTCATATAGTTCAAATACTGTCTTATTCCATTTCCCCCAATATATCTTTAGTTTAAGCATTCGGGAATGGACAAATGTTTGCACCAAGTATACATTATTTACTTATGTTTATGGTTTTCAATATTTAACTGAATTATATACTTACCTGTGGAGTGTAACACTTCATATAGAATATTCATGGAGTGACATTTATTTGAGCTATAGTTTCAGATGAAAAATTTCATGCAGAAAGATTCAAATTACAGAGTCCAGGGATGCTGCTTAGTGACAGAGACACTGTTTCATATGATCAAGGCTGAAGGTTTGATTCTGAGCATCAGAAACAAGAAGAAAGGAGAAAGAGAGAGAGAGAGAGGGAGAGAGAAAGAGAGAGATTCAAATAAAAATCACAAGATTTTGATATACCATCTTAAATGTACAAGAAAAACTAGCATCGATTGGGTTAGAGCTTTAGAGATGCTGAATTCATCATTTTCATTAATTACTGCATTTTTATTTGGCCAAGTTAAATAGCTTCATTCACAGTAAACTGGCATTTCTAAATTTCCTTTGTCGTTACCGTGGGAAAACAAACTGCATCTTTGAATCTGCTTCTACAACAAGGGTAGATGATTTTGTAACCAGAAGAAGGAAAGTGTTTTGATGTTATGTTCCTCTTTACTGGCTGACAGTATAATAGGACCCCTGAGGACAATCAGGAAGGATTCTTCTGTTGTATAAATGCAATAATGTACACAATCGCTTAAGTCAGGATATGTTTATTTTAATGTTTGAATAACTGTATTTGTATCCAAGTTATGTTTTAAATCATGCCAATTTGTTTCCTCTCCTTCATCTTATAAAAGTAACTGAGAATATATTCCTGTGTGAATACATGTGATTTTTTTGCAAAAACACAGAGTAATATATATATATATATATATATATATATATATATATATATATATATACAATGTGTAAGTTTGTATATGATTATTGTGATCGGTATGATACATTTTGATGAAGCTACTTACAAAGACTGTCCTGTTTCTACCTTAATCACGTTCCCTTAATGGCACACAGTTCCTGACATCTGCTGCTTTAAGGAGAAAAATGTTGATTTTTATCTCAAGGCCCAGAGGTCTTAGTCCTAGTGCGTGGCCAGCTAGCCGTGGTGGAAGGCCTACTGCAAAGGAGAACAGCTCACAGTATGGAAAAACAAAGGAAAAAGAGAAAGTTAGGGGCTAGGGTCCTGGCCGCAGGCCCAGTGGCCTACACCTTCAACCAGGCCCCATCCCCTCAGACCACGTCATGTCCTCAGTGGACTTGGTCCAATTAACCTCTTCCAACCAAGCATTTCCAAGTTCAAGAGAGTTATGGAAGATATTTCAGACTGAAACCATAACCTCTAGTGCAGCAAATGGTAGTCTACGCCTATTAAGAACGTTTTGCTTTAGGTATGACTGAAGACTCTTAAGCCGGCACTGTATGGAGCTGGTCCACAAGGTTTGCCCTAGAAAAGACAGAATTGTTGTTCAAGAAGCTGCAAAGAGGGGATCTTTCCACCCAGTTACCTTGTCTAGAAACTCTACAGACACAAGTTTAAATTTTCTTTAATTCAAGAAAACAAAAAACTTTGGAGAAAGGAATCGGAATAAAAAGAAAGTATATCAATAAATGAAAGGTGCCGAGTTCCAAAGGAAATGATCTGCTAAGGAGAGGCGCGAGGCGGTTCCTGACAGCAGGAATCCGCGAGGAGCCGGAAGCGGAGCCCCAGTCACCACAGACTGTCAATATGGCTGTATACCAGTCACACGGTGTTCGTAGGTTTTTTTTTTTTTTTCCCTTAGTTTTCTTGTAGGCAGCTATAAAATACAAGCCAGAACCTCTGTTCTCAACACGGTGTTAATCCTAAAAGCCAGTTCTCAAGGACATTGAGATTTCAAGGTGACATTCTGGGAGTCTTAGCAGAGAAAATACCCAGAAAAGCAGGTGTTATTGCTTTTGCTCTGAATAGGGTGGTTTCTAAAAAAAAAAAAAAAAAGGGGGGGGGGTATTTTCTCTTTTGAGTCTCTTAAGACCAAATTTTGAGTCTCTAAAGCAGTGTTTTTTAAGATTTTATATATACAGTTGATAGAAAAAAACAATGATGCTGGAAAAATAAAAGTAATAAAATTAGTACAGGAGTAAATAAATGTCTTGATCAGAGGAATAAAAGCGCATGCGGCAAACCTTTTCGTTATTATTTCAGGCAGTATGCATTTGCGATACATAATCACTGAACTTGTCTGCGAGGACTGCTGCGTAGGTAAGCATCACACCTGACTCATTTTTGCTTCTCAGCCTCGCAGCCGCCCTTTCTCTCCTCCTTTCCCTGTATCTTCTTCTCATCACCACAAAATTCTACTTCCCTGTTTCATACGTCTCTCTCTCATTTTGGTCTTAAAGTCATTTATATGTTGGAGTTCTCGTATTAGCGTAACCATCCTATCCCTGACCTTCCGTGTCTGATTAACTATCTTTTGCAGTTCCAAAAAAGAACAAGTCAAGAGTCCGCTTCTTTAGGACCGATTAGCATTTCATTGCGTACATGAACTTTTTTTTTTTTTAAACTTTCTCCTATTGATAAGGAGATAGGTCACTTCCGTAATGTGGCTGCCCTACCTGGTACTGCAAGCAACTTATCTGATTGATGATTTTGAGAAGATAGTTTCTGAAAATGCCTTGCACTACAGTCCTCCCTGAGATCGCCTATGATGTCAGGATACAATTTACACTCTTTGTTTTATGGACCTAACCACCTGGTCCTAATGTGTCCAATGGCTTCCCGTGTGCCTCTGTCCTGCTTAAAAAATGTTCTGGACACAGTAAGTCTCTCTTTATTGAGAAGGCATGGTGTAGCTGTTACTGTTCTGTCCTATATTTTTTCCCCTTCTTCCAGTATTAATTCTGAGCTATTCTTTTACTTAACCCAAATTTCTTCTTCTTACATATTATTCCTTTGATCCTCTGCAAAGTAATAAGTATTGCTTACTTTTTTGTAATCATAACATTAGGATATATTTTATTATCTTTGTTCTGCTTAAATTCATGATCTCTACATTTTGAGAAATCTGAAACTATGTATTAACCAGCTGCTACTACCAACTCTACCCTGAATTCATATCATTAATTCAACCTTATGTTTGTGTGTGTTTATTTTAATTGATTTAATAAATGAGTGAATAAGTCATATGCATACAATTACTTCAGCAATACAAGTTGGATTCTTAAATTTATAGCCATTCAAATTTAATATGATGATTATTAATTTTAGTGATAGCGAAGCACCAGAAATGTAATACTGCAGATGTTGCTTCACAGTAGGCTTTTCTAAGAATGTTTTACATAATCATAAAAATCAATGTCTTAAGAATTTAGGGAAAGCTGGAAAGTAAGTACCAAAATATTGAAAAAGATGAAAATAAAACATCGTAATACAAATAGAAGAACAAGAATTATTAAAGTATTTTTCTTCCCTAATTCCTGACAAGTAAGTCAATAATTTCAATTCTGTAAGCATATGGCTCCTTTTTTTTGCATTCAAGTGTGATACAGTTGCTTTTATGTGGAGGTTAATTAAAAGAAAATTTTGATGGCCTTACAATAAGTTCTATTCTTTTAAATAGGAAGTTCACTAAAACATAGCATGTTTTGAAACTTTTATCCTTAGTATATTTTATGTTCATGTTGTAGGGAACACTTGCTAGTTTCCGTAATAAATTACAACATTAAGCAAGAAAACTTCCCATGTCCCATTTTAGTAATATTTTATTAGTATTTTAAACAATGAAAGTGTCTTTAATGTTAAAGATGAGCACCTTATTGCACTTTCCTTGAGCTAATCAAGGATTTACCATGCGAAACAAGGAAGACTTTTAACAAAAAGTGGCTACCACAGATGGGACCCAGTGCTGAGAACACTTGACTGGCACGTACAAAACCCAAGATTCCATCGCAGCTCCTACCAGCAACCTCCACTGATGAGGAGTTTCAGGGCCGTAAATGATTCCAAAACGAGAACTTCATGGTGATTGTACTACACCTATGTACCTTTACAGATAAATTAAGCTGAATTAATATAAATAAAAAGCAAAAATCATTCCTGATGCTATCTTTCAGAGAACATCTACCTTGACAAAAGTACTGTATGCGTGTTTCAGTGATTCAATGATATGTCGTTGTGTAGAGAGCAACCAAACTCTCCCCTTTGTCTCCCAGCATTTTCCCGTGTGTGTATAATGGTACACACATCTGCAGCAGAATGTATCAAACTTCTGTCTTTGTAGTGCATTTTGCACATTCTTCACATATGGTGGTGCTGAATTTATCGTTTTTTCTAACTATTGCTGCCATGTTATATCAGGTGCACATTATGGCTTGCTTCTAATTTAATCCCGCATAGCATGAAACTCCCTGCCAGATTGGGCGACTTGTACTTTATGTCTCCGAATGCATCCTACTCAGAATTGTCACTTGCCCCAAACCAGATCAAACACATATGCTGCAAAAGCCCATCTTTATTAGTTTCATCCTGTTTTCCCTATATGTATCTAAGCAGGAGCACTTGCCACCCTGAGAGGTCTGTGACCTTGAAAGTGTATGGTTTCCTTATGCCATTATTCTACATCGAATGCCCTCATTCAATGGGTTTCTTGTGGAAACAGTGTTACTGCTCAACGCTAACTGTCATAACTACCTTTTCAAGGTAACAGACTTCATTTCTCTTATCAAAATATTTTTTCTCTTTTAATCTCTCGTGTGTTTATATATTCTTAAAATTCTTCATCTGCATATGACTATTTTCTACACATTAATAAACTTACGTTATTTGTGTTATTACTTGAAATATTATTTATAGATTAATTGCATTAATATTGTAATAATATTAATACTTTTGTAACAATATTCATGTATTAAAACTGTAACAATATTAATAATATTGTAATAATATTCACTGATGTCAATGCATCAACATAAAAATGCATTTCTAACTGATATTTTTTTTATCTGTTAATGCCCTATATAATACAGGTGGTTGATGTAGAATCTACCAAAATATTTTAGACATCTAATTACATAGTAAAATCCATATAATTTATTGTATATTTCTCGATATTTAAAACAGTAAAATTTGAAAGAAAATTAGAGAGTTTATCATTTCATATGCACTTTTATTTCACTGAAATACGATGACAGAATTAACTCATGTCCTCAAAATCAATAACTGAAAATGTGTATATCTTTATTTCACAACTAATTCAACGTGACTGTGAGGTATATCAAATAGGTCTGATAAAGTTTTATAATACAAACATCGTCAAAAAGAAAAATGTAATGGAAAACAGTGCAAACTTCCACATTTATAAGCAGAGTTCTTCCAGCTCTGCTATTTCTGGTAGGTTCCCTGTTCAGACCTGTGGAAGATTTACTCTTTTCACAGGGAGAAGACCGAAAACAGCGGCATCATGGAGAACATGGTGTGTTGGAAACGCTTCTGAAAAGGCGATCCCAGTGGTGGAGGTGGGGGTGAAGGAGGAAGCTGGAAACACCAGTATTGGACAGGTGGAGACAAGGGAGGAGTCAGATTTGATATGAAACTTCTCCAGATTGTGTGTACCCTCACAAAGAAGAAAGGGCAAGTGTCTACTTTGAAAGACATCTAAACATTCTGTTTCCCTTGACAGGTATCTGTTCTTAAAAACACTATTTTATTTGAGTCTTACCAGCTTAAGTTTTAGCTGAAGCTAGGAAATCTGGGAGTAGTGTCAGAGGGGTGACCAATTGCAGCCCTCTCTGGCCATCTTGACTGACCTAAGTGGGCAAGGAACATCGCAAGCACTTGTGAAGAGCCCAGTGAAAGCATAGAGCTTGCACATAGGGTTATAGAATATTTTATCCTCATGTTCACACCTTACCACGGCATCAGCTGGGAGGCTGTATTACAGCCAGAAATTACAGGGCAGAGAAATTCTAGGCTCAGCATTTTGATTGAGTTTCTTGATACAGCAAAAGATGACAGAGGAGAGACTAAAAGGAGAGCACCAGGGGGAATTTAGTCCCTTACAAGTATAGCATCAGCATGCAGGAAATGGAGCTTAGCTCATAGATAAATGAGCATAATGCCTGACGCTAAGGGCCATTCCTCTCAATTGCTTTAACCTACCACTCCATGCCTGGCTTTTAGCAAAAGCTAGCCTGGAATGGTAAAAGATAATAGCTCAGACTGAGGAAACAAAGCAAGTAGCAGACACAGACCCAAATATGGTAAGGATTTTGTAATAATGAAAATGAAAATTTAGCCAACTATGATTAATATGGCAAAGGTACTAATGGGTAAAATACACAACATGCACGAGCACTTAAATATGTAAAAAGAGATAGAAAGTCTTAAGAAAGAATCAAATGCAAATGTTAGAAATCAAGAACAGTATATTAAAATATAAAGTATGTAATATATAAAGGTCAACATAATTTTATTAGAATTTCAAATCAAAAGACAAAAATATTTATCATATCTTATAAGGGTTAAGTAATACAAGGATACCAAATCCTTGTGGGAATTTTGAGAATAAGTGTGTGCTTTTCTACACCAGCAGAATTCAATGCCTTAAAATAGGATATTTGATATTTTCTATCAAAATCAAAACACTTATTACATGTCGCTTTTAATGTAGTAATTTATGTTCTCATGGCCTATTTTTGATATTATCAAAGATACAACTGAAATTTATCAATATACTTCTACTAAGTATATTTCTGATATCCTAAACCATTGGGGAAGACACAGTTATAGAAAAATAAATGTTACTAAGTTTGCAATTGTTAACATGTACAACAGTGCAAACTTCCACATTTATAAGCAGAGTTCTTCCAGCTCTGCTATTTCTGGTAGGTTCCCTGCTCAGGCCTGTGGAAGATTTACTCTTTTCACAGGGAGAAGACTGGAAATAGCTGCATCATGGGGATGTATATAGACATGAAAACTGCAGACCTAATAGTCAAATGTACAGAATTGTACTAGCTGTACACAGGTAGCATATCCAAGTTTCTCTTGTTTTCTAATACACTTGACGCAATATTTCCACAAGAAGCAAACTGAAGCTACTGAGGCTAAGTCACTGCCTCTGGAGTTGGGGAAAGATGTGTACATTGGTCTTTCACAAGCTTATATTGCAGAATCTGAGCACTCCCCCACCTGTGACCGCCTCTCAGCCAAACAAAACCACCAGGTTTCTGTTGAAGGTCATAGAACAATGAAGGGTTGAAGGCAAGGCCATGGTTTTTAACAAGCCAAAATATCAACATAGCAGCTGGACACTAAGGAGGACCAACAACAGCAGCAACAAAATTAAATACCAAGAGACTGAAAAAAGAAGTAAAAATTTTCTACACAAACTGCCAAGTTCAGCAGATGGAACAAGAAAATTGGGCAAAAAGACCCACATGAAAGTCTAGTGCATGAGAGGTGTTAACACTTATGTGGTACCTAGGACCTTAGTTGACGGGAAGATGATAGTTACTAAGGTTTGAACCAGTTTTAGTGGAAATTTATTTTGGTGTTGTTGCTGTGGGAGGAGGTGTTCTGAATTCAAAGAGCAAACGTAGAAATGTACAGCTATAGTGATCCTGTTTATGCGCCAGAGATTGGCTCTGTGAGTCAGTTCTCAGGAAGTGGATAGTAGCTACAGGAAGGAAGCTCCCCACACACCAGTTGGAGTTAAAAATACGTATTTCCTTCTCATATACCTTACAGTCAAATAGATACTGAAAATAGAGACCCTCTTTCGTCTTCTAGGATTGTGCAATGGGCAGAATGTTGGTGTTCCCCTGAAATTTGTAGGCTGAAGACCTAATCCCACTGAGATGGTGTGAAGAGGTGAGGCCTTTGGGAAGTGACGACACGGGTCATCAGAGCGGAGGCCACCTGAACGGGATTCACGACGTTAGAAGAGGACACCCCAGATAGTTTACTCCTTTTCTCTGAGTTTTGACTGTGAAGCTATCCAAGATGAGCGTTTGCAGACCAGGGTGCAGAAGCCAGCCAAGAACTCAATCATGCCACCTAGGATTCTGATATCAAAATTTCAGACTTCACAAGTTTGAGAAATAACTGTGGGTTGCTTCAGCCTCCCCATCCATGGAAATTCTGTTACATCCGAACTGACTGTATCAGATTATTCCCTAATTTAACGGAGTAATCTGTTCACAATATATTAAATTCCTGTACCGTTCCACATATCCTAGACAGAGAAACAATTTTTGCCGGGATGGAATTAACGTACGATATAGTCATATTATGAATTATTAAAAAACCCTTTGAGCTTCCCTAAGTGTTAACTGTTATGAGGACCACAGTGATATCATTTAAAAAATCATTTATACCCATGAAAAAGACTATTTGATTCTTATATCCGTAATAATACATTTTGAGACTACTCTGAGGCAGATAGTTCAGGCTTTTTCAGCAAGGTTCTTTCAGATTTGGTGATCTATGTGACAAATTGCTACAGTGGAAATAACATTAGACTATTCCCTTGAGCTGAATTGATAGGCAACGTGGACCCACTTTTCCTAGCGAGTCTGTGGAGGATATATTATTTCACCTTTCCTTACCTGTGATAGCTATTTTAAAGAAAGATTGCTCAATTTTAATGTTCAACAGTCTGAAGAGAGTTCATGGTCAGGGAATAAAAATTTTCTCAACCAAACTTATCACCTCCACATCTTTTGGCATTATGCCAACATGTACATCATTTGGAAATACTTATTAGAAAATTGTTTGAATATATCTTAGTGAACCAGTAAAAAAAAAAAAGGGTAGCTCATGAGTGAAAAGACAGAGCTTTGCTCATTTTATAGTTTTTGTAAGATGGCCCCTGCCTGTCTGATTTACCTCAGAACTTTATCAAGAGTAACTAGAATTGGCACTTTATGTATGTCAATGAAAACTGAGCGAATTGAAGTCATTTTTGAACGACTGTGTGAAGATAAAGCTGTAACTACACATGGCCGCCTTGCACTTTATCCATTCAGCTTTTGGACTCTTGATTATGGAGTGATTATTAAGAATGGAATCTATGAGATTTTGGTCTGTGGGATAGGCGTGTTTGTGTCACCCATTAAAAACAAATTAAACAGCATGATGGAAACTTTCACTTTTCAAAATAAGTTTTTAAAATATTTTTAGTTAGGAAGTCACAGTTTTGATAATTATTTAAGGATGAGTAAGATGGTTTAGAGCATAGGCTATCAGATGACATCACAGTTGATTGTGTGTTCTAGCAGAAGTGTTTTCCTTTGAAATCGGAAATAAGTGATTAAAGAAACCAGAGCTGTTTGCCAGGTGCAGCAAACACATCCATTAGCCTGACATGCAGCCGGAACATAGGAGAGAGCCCTCCCAGCCTTTATGGCTGTTTCTCTACTGATGAGACTGGTGCCTATCCTGACCCACAAGGGTCTTTGCTCTATCAGACAGTTACATTTTTAATGTTACTTTTGCAGTTGATGTTAAAATGCACATCAGGAGAAAGAATATGGAGAAAAATGAAAAAGGACAAGGACAATTTAGAAGTCAACTTAAATCTATATGAATTAGTGGCTTTCTACAGAAGATGCTGTGAAGCTTTGAATTTAAATGAAAACTTTCATTGGAAAATAACAGCCACTTGAGGGAAAAAATTAATCCTAGGTATTTAAAAAAACAGAGATTCTTTTAGACTCTGTTATCTGCTCCACCTCCTCTTCATTCAAGAACGATCTGCAAACTGATCCTTGGGGTGCAGGCTTGTAATCCCCGCACTCTGGGATGCTGAGGCAGGAGGATAGCATGTTTGAGCCCACCCTGGAAAATTTGACATTGTAGAGAGAACCTGTCTTGAAATCAAAAATTAAAATGAATTGGACACATGAGAGTCCTGAACTCAATCTGAAGTGTCACAAAATCATAATAACTGAGGGTAGATTTTGAAACAAGTTAATTCTTGATTTAATATCCTTTCTTACACAGAAGTGTTATCACTAGCCAGACTGGTAGAATGGTGTCTTAGTTAAATATATAAAATATTCCAAATCCAAAGACTGTGAATATTTCCTTTCTTGGAAATAGAGGCATTGCAGAATTTACAGGTTAAGATGAGAGCATACAAGGTAAAAAAAGTCGTGACTGGTGTCATTATATTAAAAAAAAGGAATAATTTGGAGAGAGAGAGGCACTTAAGAGAATGTTACATCAGGATGCAGCAGGATCCAAGAAACTGTATACATTGCCCAGAAAACATCAGAAGAGAGAGAAGGCATGGAATGTATTTTTCCTCCCCATCCCTCAGAAGAAAAAGAGAAGCAGTTGTGATCTTAACTAGGTAATCTTTTATATTATTTTATATTTTTCTGAGACAAGATCTGTAGTATAGGCTGGTCCTGAACTCACTACAGAGCCCAGACAGGCCTCAAACTTACGGCAATCTCTTACCTCACCATCTCCAGGGCTGGAATTGTAGGCATGCACTACCTGCTTCTTACATGGTCCTGGAGAATTGAACAAAGGGCCTTGTGCTTGCTAGGCAAGTGCTTTTAATCCCTGCGCCATTTCTCTAGCCCTTAACTACCCAGCTACTCAGTTTGTGTTTTTTGTTACATCAACACTAGAAAACTTACTGGAAAGTTAAAATATCCACATAAAAGCACCTCTATCTTTCTCTGCCAATGCATAATGTCATGATGTCGGTGCGGATGAATCTATGAGCATAGTGTTTTTCTCCAGCTTGTCTTTCTGCTTTTTCACAGAGCGCTGACATATTTTATTATCTTTGTTAGCTATGCTTTCAATTGGGCATCAAAATACCTTTTTCTTCACTAACGTATAATTTTTTTTTTATTTCCAAGTAGTGCAGAAGTCTATGGCCATTAAGGGTGATGCCCCATACATATGTATTCCTTTTATTTTTAATTAACTTTGGTGAAAGAAATAAATTTCTAAGCATGTTGATTGTGAAGTCAGGTGCTGCTGTGCTCTGCTGTTGGATGTAAAACAGGGGAGAAATTTCTAGAAAATACACATTTTCTACCACAGAAGTTCCGAATTGATGTGAATACAAGAAACCAAGGCACTGATAGAAACTGGCAGAAAAAGAAGAAAAGATTAAAACAAAAAGGAATGCAGTGATGGAAGTTTTGGCAACAGCAAGGGAAAAATAAACTAAGGGTATGTGAAAATCCCTACAGGTGGGGCGTAGCTATGGAAGAAGAAGCAGCAGGAAAATACCCCATGGGAAACATGGACACGACAGTGTATTAACCTTGGAAGAAACAAGTATGACAAAAAGCAGCATTGTGAAATGAAAGAAAGAAGAGAATCTGCAAGATGCTGCTGAAATGTCTAATGGTTTAGGACGAGTAAGTAGGAAAATTGTTCTGTGATTTTCGGGTTAGAAACTCACAAAGAGAAAGAGCAAAAGGGAAGGCTACAAAAGAAAAATGAAATGCTGACTTATTCATCCCTCATCAAAGAAAATTTGCTTTAATCATGAGGGTTCCTATGTTTTCAAATAAACATTGTTTTCTTCCTTTTTAATGATCTTAACATATTTTTTGGGATAGTGCGAATGCTTGAATTTCTATGGCACTCATGGAACCCTGTGAGTATTTTACTTAGGTGTTCTTTTCCTAGGGGACGAAGAGACATTTCCTTCATTGGCAATTGAAACTCAAATTTTTATCTGCTTTCCATACATTTCATTAAAATTTCCCCTTACTAAAATTCATACATTTTTGACCTGTAACTATATACATGATTACAGAGATTTATGAAAAATATGTCTTCTTTATTTTAGGATGTATAAATATTCATATGTTTCACCATATGTTTCTGGTTCTGTCCATATCTTGGAATGATATAGGGTTTGAGTTATCTTCTTCCTACAAATCATTGCCATTTGATTTACTTTAGACAATGAAACATGAATAACCATGGCCACACTTTCAAAGAGTTGAGAGTGTTAGCATCCAAAGAAGAGTTCATCACGTTTTACTTTTTGGCCTTGAGAATCTTTGCAGAATGTTCCAGGATGAAAACACAACAACCTGGATACCTGCATGACAACAGACATTGGATGACTTCCACCCTTACTATTGTGGCTTGGATCTGGAATGCCCCCCCAAAGATCTCATGTATTTGATTATTACGGTTTGTCTATGGAATCATGAACTGTTGGGAGATTGGGGCCTAGTCTGGAGGGGTGGATCATAGGCATGTAAATTGGGATGCAGGTGTGTAGTGGGGGCTTACCACACCTTCCACACTTGGATCCAGTTGGGGCTGATCACTGAGATGAGACCTGGAAGGATATATGAGCTGCTTCCTGCCTTCCTTGGAGGACTAGTCTCAACTTGCCTTGACTTGGCTTCCTGTCTGTGATGTCGTGAGAATCTGCCTCCACCTCTGTCTCTGTCATGTACTTCTATTGCTGCTGGCTGTCCCTGAGAGGACTGTGACCTTCTGAAACTGTGAGCTAAAATAAACCTTTCCTTTCCTAAATTTGTGGATGTCAGCTATTGAATAACAGCAATGAAAAAGTAACATTCCAATTATCTAAAATCTAAGACACTTACCTGCCCAGTGATGTGTGGTGGATACACAGTGTGAACAAAGATACAATTGTGTGTTGCTCTAAGCCACTGGAATTTTAGATTATCTATTACTTCAGCAAAACACAGATATATAAGAAAGACATGAAACACTTCATTTAATTATTTTAAAATGCATCAAAACATGACATACTCCTAAAAACTGATTAAGAAATTTCTTCACAAAAGCAATTAATAGTGAATTCTTTCTGAATATCTCACTAGAGAAGAAGCAAAATCAAAACAAACAAAATGTATTTAATAAACAAAGTAAAACCTTACTTATCTGTGTGAACTTGTTATCTCTAGTGGAGTGCTCTATTTTCCAGAAAAAATTTAAAGTGGTAGATCTGAAAATATCCTGAAATATTCAGAGCTAATCTGAGAAATTCAAAGTTTGAATTGCATAGATTAAAATCTCTTTCTTTCTATATCTCTGCAAGTTATTTTTTTCTGGAAAAAGCTATCTTTTGAATTTCTATTAACTATGTTAATAGGTTTATAGAATCATCCAAGTTTAATAGGCTAATGAAATTTTCATAGTATACAAAAAGCTGTTTGTCATAACCACGTGTCCAGTTATGACTTCGTACCATTTCCAAAGGGTTTTGTATTAATGCGTATTGGGCTCAAAGCAAACGCACCTAGTAGCCAAAATCTGTACTATGTCACATTAAGGGAAAAACCTATTAAACATTTAAATGCACTGAAAGCGTTTTAAGTCTTTGCTGAATTGTAGCAAAACATTGCCGAAGGAGGCTTCCACACATGACTCAACATACTAGTGTTAATCTTCCCATTGCATTGACACTAGCTCACATAGTTCAAGATCTAATTCTCCAATTTGCAAATCGTTGTTCAGGGCTTTCTCTTCACCACGAACCCATTTCTGTATATTTCTTCTTTCTATTCACTGCCTTTACCTAATTTATAATTTCATTATGTTGACGAACTTTTATTTTGGAGATATTTTAACATTTTTTCAACTCTTATGTGCATGAACACAAAAATAGCTCAAGACTTGTTCATATAGATAAAATGACGCAATGAAAAAAACTTTGTGACCACTAACCCAGGTGACCATAGGTCAGTGTTAAACAACAAGAGTATATAAAAAATAGCATTGCCCTAGAATAAAGTTTGAAATGTTACCATCTATTCTTAAATTGGAAATTACATTAATTTTATACAGAACACTTTAATTATCTAAAATGTATTGCTCCTATTTGATTATATGCCTTTATTATGCCTTCTTACTATTAGTGTGGATCTTGAGTCAAGGGAAAAATTTCTCAAACTTTTTACAAGTCTCCTAGAATGTTCCGTGAAGCCTGAAATCAGGCTTATACTGCCGGCATTGTTAGCGTCTTCTCCAGACAGTACCGTCTTATCTTCTTGCTACGATTTCAGTTTATAAATATAAGGAGGTAAGAAGAATATTTTTAACAACTGCATTTCATTTCCAAGTTTTTTAAATGTTAAAACACGATATTAACAGATGGCTGCAAATACTCTGCTTAAGTGAGAGCTCTCTTGAGAAATTTAGCATGCACTGAACAAGCTCCACCTCGTAAGATTTACATCCAGCTAGCAATCTGCGTCTCCACTTTCTTCTCTTCGGTACTTAGAATGGGAGCCACTCTGTGGATTTCAGGTTTCGTGAACTAAAGGGCAATGCAGGAACGACTTTCTATCATGGAGGCGCTACGGGGGCTGAGGGCTATTGGGACTCATCGGTTCCCAATAATGTGGTCTCTGAAAATGAAAGCTTGCGTCTCATGTAGGAAGCACACGCTGGCATAAGGAGACTCATCAAGGAATGTCCACATGCTGTTTGCATAATATATGGCACAACACTGTGATTGTTCTATAGTGTGCAGTCCTACACAGTGGCTTGTGGAAAACCAACTCATCAAGAAATAGCGCAGGCCTGGCGGTGTAAGCTTGCCATCACAGCACAATGTGAGGCCGAGGCAGGAAGATCCCAGATTTGAGCCCAATCTGGGCAATTTAGTCACTTAGGGAGCCTCTCTCTCAAAAGCCTCAGAAAAGGGAGAAGTGCAAAATGTACTACAGATTAATTTGATGTCTGAATCTCACACACTAGTGTTTAGGAACATAAAATGCCATTTTCATAACCCTTAGAACCAAGTAAAATAGAATAAATCATATCTTAAATCTGAATCTCTTGATGTGCTAAATGTCTTCTAAGTTGGGAAATCATTTTTTGAAAGAGGAACAATTCTTCCTGGAGAGAAGAACGCTTACATGTGGCTTCAAGGTTAAGTAACACCCTAAAATTAGAATACTTTGTTAACAAGAGAAAGTTAATTTAAATTAATATTCAATAATCATCTCTAATTCTACAATAAATGTTCAAAAATGACACTACATTTAATGCTGGGGTCCTACTTAAACAACGGCATATGCTAAACTTAGGCACCTTTTTCTCTTTTGTTCACAAATATGATTAGTTGATTGCCTAGATTCTAACCCTCACATTTTTGTTTAGTCTCGTGTGATCCTATTGTAGGCAGACAATGATTTGTGGGGCAAGGTGAGGAAGGGTTAAGTAAATGATGTGTTCAAAAAGGAGAATGGGGACCTTCGAGTGGGAAAAGATGAGAGATCATTCTTCTGGCAATTCTCGTAGATAGGAGGAAGATTTAGCAGAAGAATAGTACTGAGAGGATGGGAGCATACTCAATTTATTGAATTATATTTCTATTGATTTTGACTGGATTAGGAAAGTCCACTTTTTTCTTCAAAGTTTTGTTTTTTTCCATTCAATGAAATGCAGTCAAACACAACTGAACCTAATCATATTGCTTGCAAGGATTTTATAGTCCTGGTTGTCTGCATAGACCACAGTAAGTGTAACTCTTGGCATGATCAAGTACTGCTTTGAAGACTAAGGATTTGTGGTTTTTTAGGATGTTTTATGAAACTTAGATTATAAATGTGTGAGCCATGGAAGAGCTTCCAGCCCAACATCGATGAAAATGTGTTTGCTGAGTTATTTCCTAAAGTACACAGTAAAAACCATCTTCACTTAGTTAAATTTTATTTGACCAAAAGTAGACATGTCTATAGTGTATTTCGCATGTCTGATATAATGTGCTAGAAATAATATAGTTTAGTATAAATACTAAACTAGAAAATGTGACATTTCTTAAGAGAATCTAAATAGGTTTTCACTTAAAAAAACAAACAAGTTGTATTGTTAGTATAACATATTTAAATAGCATATTCGTCCTAAATATATGTAAGTATCATGGTATGTGTTCCCATTTATAAAATCTATTAATACACAGCACTCTGATAAATACTGGGTTATGATGCCAGTTTTTAAAAAGTCAATTTTTATAACACTATATCTTCTTACACACAACAAAGAAAATTACAATAATGATTTGGCTTGATCTCATCAATTAGTGAAGAAAATTTTCAGCAATTGTTTAGCAACTGTATATCACATGTTTTCCAAACATGTAATTTTTCTGTCATGCACAGTAAAACTTGATCTGAGAGTCCACACGTGGCATCCTTATCAAGGTGCTTGCAATATTACAACAATTACAACCACAAAAACCTAAAGGATCACTGTTAATTGTTATAAATCTTAAGAGATGAGTCCTACACAGTTATATAAGTATGTACAGCATGAAGTAGGCGTGCAAACACCTCCTGAAATATTTGCACATTTATGTACATTACGGTCTAGTAATCCATACTAATATATTTTAAAGAAAATTATCCTTTTGTGGTACGAATCACAGACTTTCTCTCTTTCATCATGCCCACTCCTATTTTCACATAGCTCACAAAATTCTCCTTTAGTTTAAGGAGTAAAATAATGTTGATCTTTAGTCAAATATAATCCTTCATATACTTTATCACTGGGACATTTTATTGTGCTTTTGCGTAGCAGATGAAACTAATGGTCGTTCAAATATTTATTACTGCAATCACCCTACAAACAAAAGCAGTAGCATAGAAAGAATGCATCATTCTTTGATTTATAGTCAAGGATGTATCCATTATTTAAAGGTATTAGTGCACATTTGATCAAAATATATTTATGTCTTTGAAAGAAAAGTCACTATGTGCATTTTATTTCAAGACAGAGAATAAAATTCCCTCAAGTTTTTCAATGAAAAAAAGCATTTATTTCAATGCATTCAAATATATTGATGTGGATTTTAATATTTTATATAATTCTCAGTGGCACAGTTTAATGACCTAAGCTATCCCTTGGCTCAGTATATAAAATACTAAACTATATATGTTGGAAAAGTCATTTTGTTTCTGGATATTTTGCTTCCTTTTCTATTACTTTGATTTATTCTATATAATTAACATGGCTGGCTACTTGTCTAATTCTTGATTCCTCTTTCTAACTCCAAATATATTTCTCTGCTCAAATATTTGTCTAAACGTGTCAAATTTAAAATCTGAAATTGTAAAATAACCGAATGGTTGCCCAAATGTTTCTCGTATTAAAGATTCATTGTTATCTACATATGGCCTCCTCTGCCACCTCCGGTTGACATGGCAACTTTCAGAAAAATCACAAAATTACGCTTGGCTTTATAAACGTCAGCACCGTACCCTGGCATTTATAAGTGCAGACAAACTGGGTGTTAATCCCTTGCTTGTTACTTACACACAGTAGATCCTATCAAGAAGAGAGAAAAACAGAAGGTGTGTTGGGAATGCTTGCGAGGATATGAGTCACTTTCTCTATGTAAGAAGTGGGTGCCCAGTATGAGAAAATAGCCAAGTAATCCTGGAAACAAATTTGGTTCCCACAGTTAAACCACAGCATCTGTCTGCCTCTCATGCACTCAGCAGGTGAGACACAAACTTGGAGAACACTTGAGAAATACATAAGAGATATTAAATATTTTAATAGCTACTTCAACTTTGCTTTTATAGAGGGTGTACTGCGTGCTAAGTACATGGCTCTTTGTAGTAACATCATAAGGTGGGTACTTATCCTAGGCGGGGGATTATATATTTATAAGAGTAAGGAGTTGGTAGAAGTCTAAATAGATTGCTTAAAATTATGGAGGCCAGTAGAACAAATATTTGGCTTCTGATCAGTCAGCTTCAAATGCCATGTCCTTAAAATAACAAGTGCAGACACTGTCTAAAGTCCTATAACATTCTATTATATATTATACGATAATACATTAACCAGGGCCTGCTCCTTCTCACCACAGAGTTTAGCAATAATAGCTGGAGTCAACCCCAGCATTCTGAAACAATAGGGGTGCACAGTCATGAAGTTTATTGACAAATATTCAATGAAATTTGTGACTATCATCTCACACTTTCCATCCACTATGTTTTCTTTTCCGGTTTTACTTAGATAATATGATGCATATATATTGCATGTCTATCAGGTATATATTTTAAGATACAATATTTAATACACATATACATTTTGAAATGGTTATAATAATAAAGTTATTTAACATATCCATCTTGTCCCATGATAACTGCTGTGGTGCTGTATTGACCAATGGATCTGGGAACAGCTGTGCCAACAGGTGGAAATATTAAAACGTTCGTGTAGTGACATTCTATGTGTATCCAAGGGGCAGGGATGAGAGCTCTGGTCTGACAGTTTTGAAAAACAGCAATTTGCCACACAGTGTGAAGTTATTTATTTATTTTTTTGAGACAAGGTCTTGCTCTGTAGTTCAGGCTGATCCCTAGCTCACCAGGCTCAGGTAACAGGTATCAGCATCTTGGCTTGATGCTACAGTTGACGAATATGTGAAATAGAAGTCAACTTTCTATGAGATCGCATAAAATCTGGTATAATCTAAATCTGAACGCAAACATCATTTGCTCTAGTAGCTAAGAGGCTGCCCCTTTCCTGCCCCAAGTTCACTTCAGAGAAGGAGCCCAGGGTTCGCAATGTCACCACATTCCCACATCTGCTTTCCAGCTCAAAAGTTTCCTCTATCACTTATGTTTTCTCTTATGGTGATTGTTTTGGTTTAAGTCCTTGCGAATTTATAGACGATTTTTTGATAGTCGTGTATTTTGAATACAGAAGATGTGGATATAAACATGAAACATGTATATATTCATTCCAATATTCAACCCAAAACTTCAGTTTTTCCTCCAAATGTCACAGGGAAGAAATACGAGCAACAGAGCACAAAAGGATAAAAATAAAGTATTAAGACTGTTGAAGAAGAAAAGGCACAGTCATTCTATTTTTTTCTGATAATAACTAGAAACTTTAAGCCCAGCACAACCTCTTAACCTTACACTGTATCTTGATCAGAATTTTGAGAAATGCCAAGGAAACAAGTAAGACTTTAGCTAAACAAGATAAATTCTGAGTAATAAATAACCAAGCTCATCTGTAAATAATTTTAGAGTTTGCAATTTCTACCTGTGTAGGATTGAATTTACTCTTTATATTGTATTTTCTCAAATGGCAGATCAGAAAGTTATAAATAGTAACAGACATTCCAGGTATTAAAGGGATCAGTGTGAGAGAGAAAATTGTTATTTTGGTCTATGGAAAATGCTGAACAATTAATTAATTGAATAATAGTTTTTGGAAATCACTTATTATTAAATTGTGGCATAAAAACAAACAGGTTGTTTTATAATTCCTCTTTTCAAATTTTATTAATGTTGAATTGATTTACAAAACAACTGAGGTAGAGAGATCACAAGTTCTAGCCCAGCCAGGGCAACTTAGCAACTTATCAAGATCCTGTCTCTCTCTCTCTCTCTCTCTTTCTCTCTCACACACACACACACACAGACACACACACACACACACACACACACACACACACACACACACTCACAGATACCCAAAGTGTTTGGGAAGTAATTCAGTGTAAAAGTGTGAAGGCTCTGGGCTCAATTTTCAATATCATAATAAAAAATTACAGCAATAGAAAATTTAAAAAAAGACAATCTCAGTATATAACGTCTACAATTTGATGAGTGCAGACATATGCACAAATCTGTGATAATATCACAACTACCAAGGTAACAGATTTCACATGCATCAATTTTTAAAATTCTTTTATGATAAGATCAATTAACATCATGTATTTTCAAAGGAAACTTTATTTTATCACATCATAATGTTGACTGTAGGCACTGTGTTGGACAGCAGATTTTTAAAACATCTCGGTTTCATAATTGAAACTACATAGTCATTTCCTCCTCTCTCATGCTCTGACTACTACCCTTGAAAATTCTGCTTTGAATGTGTTAGCTATCTAGACAGCTCATGCAGCAATTATTCCTCTATGATTGACATGTTTCATTAACATTATGTCTTCTGAATTCATTACTATTGTTACATGGCAGAATATCTTATTTAAGGCTGAATTACACTCTATTGTAAGGATAAAGTGCATTTTTCTGTTTCAATTTTATTTTGATTGACATATAATGATGGTACAAATTTACAGGATACAAGGTGATGTTTTGATGCACGTAAATATTGTGTCTTCTTTAAATTGAAATAATTAGCGTATTCGACATCTCAAATATTTATCATTTCTTGTGGTGAAACATTCAAAACCCTCTCTTCCTGCTATTTTTAAGTGTGTAAAACATTATTTCTGACTATGATAATATGATTTTGCAATGGAATATCAGAACTTAATCTTTCTATCTAACCATACATTAGTACTTGTTGACATGCTGTTTCCCATTCTCCTTACCTTCCATACTCTGTGGGTCCTGGTAATTAACATTGTGTTCTCCCAATTATTCAAAATCAACTTTATAAAAATTCCAATGTGCACAGACTGTACAATATTTGTTTTTCTGTGCCTGGCTGACTTTGCTTCACGTGTCTTTCTCTAGGTTTGTCCATGTTTTTATGTTTTTGAAAATGACAGAATTTCATGACTGAATTGTCATAGGAAAAGTCAACAAAATAGAGAGATGAAGTTTAGAATGAGTTCATATACAAACTGCACATCTGATATCGGTTTAATATCTAGATAACATAAAGAGCTCAAAAAAAGACCTTAGCAGAGAAAAAGAATCCACTAAACTAGTCTGAATTTTAAAAAAAAGGGCAATACATCTGAATAGAAATTTGTCAAAAGAAGACACATACACAGCCAAAATATATGAAAAACGTTCAACATCACTAATGCTAATTGAAATTAAAAATCCAAATTGAAATTGAAGAATATAATGCCTTATGATAGTTATTACCAAAAAGAAAAGAAAAGATAATGGTGGTGTGTCTACAGTGATGAAGTGGGGAAAAGAAAGCCACATGTAAATTAGCAAAAGTATGATGGAAAGCATTATGTAGGTTTCCCAAAACCTGAAACTAAGCATTTCTGCCGATTCATTAATCCAGCCCTAGTTATAAGTCTAAATAAAATAAAATCAGTGCATCCAATCTGGCCTTGCACAATTGCTCATTCACTAGAGAGCTGTGCCACATGTGAGTGGGTAGATATCTCTTCAAGAGTTTGATTTTAATTCTTTTGCATCTGTACTGTACAAGTGGATCTGCTGGGAATTCTACTTCAAATTTTAGAGAATCTTTAGACTGTTTTCTATAGTGCGTACATGGTTTTGCATTTTCATGAGCAGGAAACACAGTTCCAATTCTTCCTTTCTTGCTAACACGTGGTCCTTTGCTTTGCTTCACGATAGTTGTTCTCCTTGTAAAGTGGTACCGCATGATGGCTTGTCGTTACATATCTCTGATGATTAATGACATTGATGAATTGCATGCCTCTGTTGGCCATTTATTCATCCTTATTTTGGTAAATGTCTACCCACATGTCTCCTCTGTTCCCACACTGTGTGCTTACTATGGCCCTTGATACTGAATGGTACAATTTGCTTACATATTGTAGGCATGAACCCTTTATCTGGTATATATGGTTTGCATTTTTTTCTCCACTTCCGTCGAATTTAAATCTACGTTGTTGATATTTTCCTTTGGAGTACAGAGTTTTTGGCTTGAAGTAGTCTCACTTGTCTCTTTTTGATTTCTTGCCTGTGATTTTGGTTCCATATCCATGAAATAATATCTAAGACCAACATCATAAATGATTTTCCTATGTTTTCTTACAGTAGTTTCACAGGCTTACATGTGAAATTTACAACTTTGTGTCTTAGTTTTTGTTTTTGTTTTTTGTGTGGTTGGGATGGAGTATCTGATACTCACAATTTAAGGGAGGAAAGATTTGTTTTAGTTCACAGTTTGAGAGGTTATAGTTTATTCATGGGTGGCTTGGGGTGGTGGAAACACATGGCAGAGGCTCAGCTGATCACAGCACGGCAGATGGAAGCCAAGGGGGGTGAGAGAGATGCAGTACAGGAGTGGCATACAAGACAGCATAGGGTGGATTACAGGTCACAGACATGTGGTAGGTTAGGGGTGCTGTAGATTAATGTTGAGTGGCACATTCCTGGGAGTGTGACCTGGAGGATCACTGAGGCCCAACCCGGAAGGGGCAGAGCTGGTAGGCAGGATCCTGATGGGGCAGATCCCTGTGACATGACCTAGAATATATATGCTAGTTTCCTCCTTCCTCCCATTCTTGGCATCCTTCTGCCATGCTGTGAACAGGAAACATTCACAATGTCATTTCACCATTCCCCGTGGCCAGCCACCCATGAAAGGACTGTTGCCTTCTAAAACTGGGAGCTTCCCCTAAGTTGTGGATGCTAGATATTCTGTCCCAGCAATAAAAATAGTAACTATGGCAGAAATTGTTAGCAGAGAAGTGGAGTCGTTGCTGTGACTTTACCTGAACTTATGGCTTAGAAGGCTATGGAACTGGTTTGTGGGAGGAGTTTGAAAAGGTTTGAAGCTGTTGGCTAGATGAACCTTAAAATGCTATGAGCTGAGCTTAGTGGGAGATTCTGTTTGAAGCTCAGAAGACCAGAACACCAAAGGAATTGCAGCCTGGAAAGGCTAGCCTGAAGAGGTTTCATATGTGAAAAAGAACTTCATTGGTAATTGGCCTAGAAAAAATGCAAGCGATGCTCTTGCAAAAAGTGTACTGGTATGTTTTTTCCTTTGTCCAGAGACTTTGACTGAAATTGAGTTTAAGGGCAGCCAACCACTTAATGTGGTAGAGAAAATTTTAAGGCATCCCCTACATCAGGATGTCACATGTGGCTTTGGCCAGCTTTACCCAGAGAAGCAGGAGAAAATGGCAGAAAAAACAAAGGTAAAAGGTTTACAATTTGGACTAAAAAAGTAGGTGGCTGATAATGGGATCACTATTGAAAGACAGTCACTTGTAATCAGGGCTATTAAAAATGTCGTAAGCATGTCTCAGGAGACAGCAAGACCCCACTGTTTACCAATTAAAGTGTGGAATGGTAAAGCACATTGTTTGAAAATAAGCCCCCAAGATATTCTGCAGGGCAACATGGTAAAGTAAATCCCGAAACTGTGAGCTGAATTAAGTCTATCCTTCCTTAAGTTATGGATGTTGGGTATTCTGTCCCAGCCATGAAATAATAACTAAGAAATCTAAGATACTTTATCTGTCTAGCACTCTTTTCTGTCTCTCTGTCTTTATTTCTAATTATTTATGGGGGTATGGTATAAGATAAGGGTCCACTTCTAACTTTTTGCTTGTAGATTTCAACTTTCCAAATTCAATTGAGCATTTTTGCGTGTCCTGGTAGACACTATTTTACTTCAGAAGCATGGTCTATTTTCTGGGCTTTCCATTATAGCCTATTGATCCTTTTCATTCAATATATTTGTCTGTTATTTTTTCCCAGCATCATGTTTGGATCATTGCAGTTCTTTAACGCATTTTTAAATCAGAAAATGTGGTACTGTCAGTGGTGGAATTCTTTCTCAAGATAAGTTCTGTTTTATGCTAATAAACATCTTCAATTTGTATAAAAACATCTCAGCTTTAATATCTCCCCAAGCACATTTTTTATTGTTGCCACAACTTACATATTTTATATCATGTATATGTAATATGTATTCATAGTTACAATTATTATAAATATTTTGTCTTTCAATTGTTATATTAAAATTAATGTGATTTATTCCTCTATGGTCTTGTGATATTATTTACACCTCCATGGTGTTTATACTTTTATGTTTACAAATTTAAAGTAGCCTGTGAATTTTGTATTTTGATAGGCTTTGTGTTTCTCTTTCTCTTTAGCATCTATTGTTTCAACCAGATGGATTCCCTTTAGAATTTCCCGAGTGGCAGATGTAGTACCACTGAACATTTTCCTCTTTTATTTGGGATTGTACTTACCTCTCATTTTGAAAGACAGTTTTTCTTGAAATAATAGTTTTATGGACTGTTTTCTTTCAATATTTTGAATATATCATACTGTTGCTTTGTAGATTGCATGATCTGTGCTGAAAATACTTTACTACTTTTGTGAAGACTCCTTTAAACATGACCAGAAATTGGTCTATTTCTGCTTACAAAATTAACCATTTTTGACTTTGATGATTTTTTTTTTTTTTTTGTGGCACTGGAGATCAATCCCAGGGCTTTTACACTTAGTTACATGTTCAGCTAGTTTTTATTTTGATTTTTAGATAGTGTCCACTAAGTTCCCCAGGCTGGGCTCAAACTTGCCATTTTTCTGCCGCAGGCTCACAGATTGCTGGGATGATAGGCCTGTTTCTCAAGATCAGGTTGCTTTTGTTAATTTTAGTAAGGTGGTTTTTTTTTTTTTTGTCTTATTTCTGAATTGTTGGTCTTTATGATTTTGATGTTAAGTTTGTTCTTCAAATTTTAAGTGTTTAAACAATTGTTCAAATATGCCTTCTGTTGCTTTTCCCTTCTATAATCCTTACTGAACTCCCATGATTCATAGTTGCTTTTGGTGTGGTCCCCAAATCCATTAAACTTTATGCAATTATTCATTTTCTCCCCCCGTTGTTTGTAATAATTTCAAAATCCCATCTTTGAGCTCTCTGTTTTGTTCCTCTATGTAATCATTTATAATGATGAATCCCTCAAGAGAATATCCAAGTTTATTTCTGTATCCTCCCATTCTACAATTTCAATTCGTGCATATTTTTATTTAAATTTCTTTGAGATTTCTGTTTTTATGAATTTTTCACTCTCACTTTCTTCACAAGTTATTTTCTTGATTTGCTTTTAGTCCTGTTGTCCAGTAACAGAGCCTTTCCAAAATAACTATGCTGAATACTATTTCACTCTATTTATGAATATTCCTATCTCTATTTTGACTTAGTGATGCTGTTTCTTCTAATGAATCTTGCTTTCATCATTTTTGTTCAGGCTTCTTTCAGCTTTGTATTGTCATCTGTGTATTTAAGAAGGACCCACCTTTCCCAGTCTTTGGAGTCGTACTTCACTGACAGATCTATGCTGGTCAGCCTAGCAGAAGATCGTGGGAACATCTCAAAGCTCTTATGTCTTAATTAGTTAGGCCTCTCTCTTTGCATCATAAGCACATTCTGGAATCTGTCTTTGGGGGGAAGAGTTTGATTTGTATGTCTTCTCCCAGTCTCACTGTTTAGTTTGATGCTCAGCAAGTCCCCTGATCCATTTTTTATTCTTATTTGTTTATACATTATATAAAGTGACAAACAGCAGAGATGGCCAATAGGCAGGAGAGTATCATGGGTAATTCCTTACTGGTAAAGAGTTCCCTTTTGGGGTAATGAAAAATATGAAATTAGATAGTAGGAATGCTTGCACAACATTGTGAGTGTAATCAAAGCTGTTGAAAGTTACCACTTAAAATATGTAAGTTGTAAATCTTATAGTCTGTGCATGTTTACAACAATTACTGTAGTACAATTTGTGCATAAGTAAATTGTATGTGTATATAATGTTTATACTTTTACATATATATATCTTAAAGGTTATTGTTTTTCATTGGAACTGTACCCACATCCCCCTTTTTAAAAAACTTATTTCAAATCACATCTTATTATAAATGAAAATAAGATATTTTTAGGTCCCTTCTCTCTTCTGGTGGCAGCAAAGAGGCATAAACTCTACATACTGAACTCTGACATAAACAACAACTCAAACAAATATTGTAATAGTAAAAAAATCTCTAAAATAGACATTTTGATTTAATTTTTATTCTAGCAATTTAGATATAAATGCATTGATGTTTTTGAAGCATGTACACATTAATACAATGTAACATCATATTTAATTGGATATTAAAAAAATAACACTGTCTGTATCCTGCTCCTATCTGCCAGAAAACTGAGCATAACTGGAAGGTCAAGTCCTCATCTACACAGAAATGTTTACTTTTTATACAAAGTGACCAGGGACAGGTGATGGCAATAAATCTTAAAATAAATATCCTTTGTCCCAGAATCTAGGTAACCATTTCAATAATATTTATATAAGCACATTTCTTTTTTTCTCTGTCTTTTGAGTATTCAGATGGCACAATTTCATTTTCTACCAGATCATTTTAGGTGGTTCATGATAAAAGTTCAGAAAAGATTATTCAATAAAATTGCTCATTTAAAAACTTGACCTTTCTCTTCTGAATTAAATTTCACCTTAATTGTGGCATTTTCAATTTGATTTCTTAAGTTAATTGAGTTGATGAAGATGCACATTTGTTTGCTGTATTAGGTGCACATAGGAAAATCATTTTCTTTTCTCAGGTATTTGGAATTTCTCTTGAAAATGAATTTAGGAAGTGCTTCAAATTGCTTCAAAGATCACTTAATCAGATATTAATTTAATAATTTTTTATTTATATAATAATATCTCAACTGGGCCTTTGAAGCTTGAATCAGATAAGTGGGGCCCAAGGTCTTTTTTCTTTCATTCTTTCTTTCTTTTGAATGACAGAACATTATAATTTGGTAAGTGTGCACCATTGAATTCTAGAAAAATGAGAAAAGGTTGTCGTGATTTGCACAACGGTTTAGGCAAAAACAGAAGAACGCAAATTGTATCGTGTTTGTCCATGAACTTGAGGTGGACAAATGCAGTAAATCAAACAAAATAATGATTTTGTAGCTAATGAGAGAAGCATCGGACTTGTGTGTCTGTCTGTGTGGGTGAAGAAAGAACACAGGACGTGGAACATGAAACACACTTTGCGGGTGGGAGCTCGGCGGTGCCGCTGTGATTTGTGTTAATCTCCAGACATGCAGGCTGGTGTTGTATCCTCAGTTCCTGCCTCTCCCCTCATTCTTCCTCTGGTTTTGTGTTTGTCCTTGAAGATATTGAGGCAGAATTGGCTCTAAGTTCTACAAACTTTGAGACTCGGCTCCGAGTGTTTAGAACCCCTGACCCACCGTGTCTATTGCTGGGTCACACTGTGAAGATAGCCTCCTCCCTATACTTCAAGACGGAGAACCCAAGGACGCATAAAATCTTATAAATGCACAATTGCTTTATGACAGCGTATGCTAAAAAGCAGCAGTGCATTTTAACCATCATTCTCCAAACAGATGTGCTATGGCTGAAAAATATATTAGAATGGATGTTTTCCCATCACATATTTAAAATATGAATTGCACTTTGTACAATATTCTCAATAAAAATGAAAATCAGGGCAATCTACCTAAAATATTATTTGTCTCCTAGTGGAAAATGAAGTTAACACATTCCTTAATAGCTATGTCTTCTATTAGTTTTTAGCTAGTATACTCTGTTGTGCTTGACAGATATAGAAACTCAAAAGATGCCAGTGATGCTAAATATTGGATATGTTAAGGAATATTAATCGTGAAGTTTTCTTAGTGATTTAAAAATTTTTCCTATTATATTCAGTGCAGATTTATTTCCTTGTAGTGTACTGGACTAAATTGATTTGTTCAGCATACATATTTTTCTACATAAATATAAATTTAGAAATCTTTAGGGATTTTTTTCTTCACAAAGTCTCTCTAAGCTGTCAGGCTGGTTTTCATACCTCCATCCCCGTCTTGCCTTGACCTCCTGATAATGCACTCACAAAGCACTGTGCATGTTTCCACTGAGGGATTTTAACCAGATACAATTCAAATTTAAAAAAATGAACAGCTCGAAAAATAACCTTAGTTTAAAAGACAGAATGAAGATATAAGACATTTGTATAAATTTGGAAATATGAAAGGTGATACCAAAAGAAATTTAAAAATAAATAAAACAGGAAACTCTTCAAACTGTAAAGGAGACTGTGATTATAACAGTTAATAGAATAAAAATGTAAGGGAGGTAAAAGAGACAGTTGTTGGAATGGTTGGAAAACAGTTGACAGCAACTGCAGGACATGCAAACACAGTGGTAAGTGTACAAGCACCTGTGCGGGGCCATGTAAAATCTTAAAAATCCCAAAAGTAAAAAAAAAATAGAATTAAATTATAATTTTTGTAACTTTTATACAATTTTTTTATGCTGAATTATATTAGAAGCTATTTATTCCTGCTGTGGAAACTGGTAGAATGGAGTTTGATTTCTACTTACAGGATCTTGTGTAGACTGAACTGAATGCATCATAAAAAGAAAGATCAATTTTGTAAGTTAAAGGAAGTTACTAGAATAAAGCCTTCAAAAAGTGGAGGGAGGGAATATTAAAGCAAAAGAAGGAATTAAATAAACAAAACAAAATTTAAAAGGATAATGTCAAAAATAAAAAAGGCAAAATTTGAAATTATTTTAAAACATAAATCAGGCTCTTTCTGATAATATTAACACACATAATATAAGGACTTTAAATAGAAATCTAGTTGTAAATTCAGTATAAGTTAATAAATATCATATTAGACAAAACATACATACATGAAGGACTGAGGTGAAAAGAAATATTTAGTAGAGCTGGACTAACAAAGGGAGAAAGGTGAACTAGAAAATGGAGAGGAAAGCCCTTTGTGGTTCTGCTACATGAATTTGGGCAAGATGTGAAGAAATGAGAACATCAAAATTGGAAAAGAGATATTTCTTTCGAAGGTAGAACTAAGAGTATTATGTAACAGATTACAAAAGAGGAATGAGGCAAAAACAAGCCAATTCTCACATATGTAGCTTGGGAGATTTCAGTAAGTATACGGAAGCCAAAATTTGAAGTAGGTTTTACATGAAAAGCAACATGGTTGTAGAGTTGCCATTCTCATTTTGTGTGGGAACAAGAAGTGAAAGCTGGGTCTTCATAAAGCACATTTGAAAGTTAAAACAAACAGAACTGCTTCCTAGCAATATTGAATCTGTTCTTTCCGGTTCCAGATAATAGTAAATTTTTATTTTCAGACAATCATTATCTCGTTTTGTACCACCACAACACTATTGCGGGTCCTATCCATAGCTCTCATTGAAAGGAAACTTCGTGGTAGCAAAATGTGTACAGTGAGGCACACCAATAAGAGCAAGGTGTGTCCCTTGTCCGGTAGGGTTGACTAATGCAAGCAAAGAGAAGAGGAGAACATGCATCTGTGCCACAAGCTTAGGAGGGCACGGTGTCCACGCAGTGTGCACAAGGAGGATGCCGTGTGCCTTTGTCACTTTTCTATTGCTGTGCTCAATACTCAACATCCACTACTTAGGGGAGGAAAGATTCAGTTGAGAAGGCCACAGTCCATCCTCAGGAAACCCATGGCAGGGGTACACCCAGAGAGTTCCTTATGCATGGCAGAGGAGGAAGCCAAGTCTGGGAGGAAGGGCAGAGGTGCCCTTCCTGTTGCTGTGCCAGTGATCCACCCCTTTCGGACCAGCTCCGTGCTCTATGCCCTCCGACCAGGCCCCACCTTTCAACAGCACGCGGGCCTTTTAGAAGATCTAAGTACATGAAGCTCTGGGGACACTCCCTACCTAAACCACAGCACAGCACTTGGTATTGCGCTGGCCATATTGTGATAGTGAAAGAACAAGAAAATCAATATGTGAAAAAGATCAGAGATTTAAAATTAAATTTGTCAATTGGACTAATTGACCCAGTTTCTTGATTTAATTGGCCTGAAGCCGAAGTTCAAGTTCAAGCCCTTGCTAATCTTTGTAACATGAGTTGCTAAGTTCATGATACTAATCTAATAAATTCATGCTATTGTTTAAACCAGCTGAAGGCTTGTTATACAAAGTGTACACTCCTGAATTAATTTCATTTCTCCATTTCATAGAGAAGGTATTTCTCTCATTTGGCATATGAAAGTACACTTAAGTGATTTTATCTGAATGGCTATTAAAAAAGTATAGAGTAGGGGATTAAAGCACTTGTCATATTTAGTATTGGTAAAGCTCATTGCAAATGGGCTTCCAGGAAAAGTATTTAAACCAAAAAGGTGTTAAAGAAACGTTTTCTTCTCTTTTTTTAAAAACTTGCTGTTGTTAATTATTTTTAGCCTTTTTTATGCTGCATTTGTATTATTCTAAAAATATGATGACTCAGAACAAAGAGATGGCATCACAAAAATTATTTTACTGACTTTAGTAAAAATGTAATAGAATTATTGTAGAGATTCTAGTGTATTATTACTAATTTATTTAAAAGAAATAAAAATCATTTAACGTGCTCCATTCCAAACATCTGACTAATCTAACACAATTATATGGTTTTATGTATTTATAAGTTATTTTGTGCCTTTTGAAACTTTCCTGTAAAACTGAATTGACGAAAAGAGAATGAAGAGTTATTCATTTCTATTACTTGCATGTTTCTGTATTTTTAAGCATTATAAAACCTTGCCTTTGCTTATCATGATTTGATAAAAATAATTTAATAGTTTATATGCAATGGCACAAATTATTAAAATTATCCAAATTCGTTAGCATTTCATACTGATGGCTGTTATTCTTTAACTTTTGAAAATCACCTCAAAATTTTTATATTAAAATTATTTTTTTGTGAAAATACTGGAAACTGTAAAATAATCAACCAGGTATAGTTTAATGATAATTACATTCTAGGTTATATTTCCAATGTTTAGTTTTCACTAAATTTTTAATATTTTTATAACTCTAATATGTCTTTATGTAGTACTTTTCAGTTTAATCTACATTTAGCTTGAGTATCTAACTGTGTTTTATCACTTCTTTTAGAATCTTAGTGCACATAGAGCTCCTATGAATGGCCGGTTAAAAGTTCCAACTCCAGGGTCACTAAAGTAAAGATAATGATATAACCAGTCCAGTGAGTCTGGAGCTGGGATTCAGGAGCCTAAATTTTATTAACTCCTGAAGGCAATTTTAGGAAATTTGCCCAACATTGTCCATTCAGGTAATTTAGTTTATTATCAGCTCTAATATTTATATGCTTTTAATCCTAAATTTTACCTAGCACTTCTGTCAGAATCAATCTACTAGTGTATTTGGGCCAAAAAAGAATATGAAAAAAAGCACAGAACACATGTTAGTAAACTGTGGAAGATTAATATGTTTTCAACTGAAATAAGCATGTGAGAGTTAATATTGTGTGTCAGTGGTCCTTGAGTCTCAGTTTCTCCCTGTCTTGCATAATAAACACTGAACATTTTTATTCAGATCTTTCTTTTCAAGAATTACAAATAGCATTAAAAGAAAGAAACCATGCTTCTATTTGTGGCAAATATGTAATAAAGATGAAGAATTCAGTAGAACTTAGTTAATTTAGCTCCATGACTAAGAAGAAGTTGGCTTGTAAGTGTGAATAAAAGACTCAGGTTTCCAAACTCAGTTTTCCTGTCCTCTACTACAAGCGCAAGTGTCCTCAGAGGACCGGTGGATCATCTCAAATGATGGTACTGTCATTCATACCACTTCTATGAGTAACACCAAAGTGTCCTGCTTCTCTGACCCAGGACTAGCTCATCTTGTACCAATGTGCCTGAACTTGTGATAGATTAATACGTTAGTTTCTTAGTACTGTGAAATTTCAGAGGCTTCCTTGTTCTTGATACAACTTATAATTTATGATTTTTAAATGATTAAGCACAACATACAATTTTCTGCAATCATAAATAAGATTGAATTAAGTTTGTAAAATAATAGCAAAATGTATTTTGTGCTCTGAAAATGACAAAGACACAGTTTGAATTAGATTATGGTCTTATCGAATAGTTGGTTGCGAAACTGAATAATGTATATTTTTTGTAGCATAGTTACTGAAGGTGCTCAAGTATCTCAAATGAAATGTAATTAGAGAAGCCACAGAAAATTTCTTCTAGCAGAATTTGAGCATATTTGAGTGCTAAAATAGTTGTCATGTACTCTGAAAAAAATCTACCTTTTTTCCTGCTTGAGAAATTATAAAAATGAAACTTCCATAAAGTCATCCTGTACATTTGAAATGTTAGTAATTTTTTTCAGACAGTCTCATTGCTCCATTCTGCCACTGACACTCTCCCTTTAATTTGATAAATGTGTTGTGTTCGATGCAAATACTTGAAATAACCAGAAGTGCCTTGCCCTCTTGATGTATTCTGAATTTACAGAGCTGCTAAAGAAAATACTGCTTAAGGCAGGGAACATGATGAATATTTCAGAGGAGCAGAAACTGTCAAAATATAGGGGGAAATGCCTGTCGGAAATGCAGAATAAATGAGGGGAACAATGACAATTGAAAATTATAATGTATCCTTCTAAACAGATTTATTCTGTTTCGGAGAACTTACTGCAGGATGGAGATGGCAGAGCTACAATAAGTTTCAGAAAGAACTACAAATTAAAGTTATACAACGAATTCAATAACATATGGTGAAGAGAGGTATAATTAAACTGAAATGATAAATACCAGAGTCCATTCTTATATATTAAGTTATGATCTGGTAGACAAAAAGTGGATCTATTTTGAATTTCATGTTGCATAGAAAAAAGCTTTACTTGTAGTTAGAGACAGAAAGGTAAAAATGTATAACACTTCTGTCTTACTTTCTTTCTGCTGGGACATCCACAACTTAAGGTAGGAAAGATTTATTTAGCTCATAGCTTTAGAAGGTCTCCCGCAGTCTGTGCAGGGGCAGCTGGCAACAGCAGAAGCACATGGCAGAGGTTGGAGATCTGCTCACAGCATTGGAGACAGAAAGCCAAGTGAAGGAGGAGCTAGTCGGTGGACATAGGCTAGGCCAGCACTTACTTTCCCAGCAAGAAGATGTAACAATGTTTCTTCTTCCTTCCTTTACTTAGTTCAAGCTGCCAGTTGGGTTCCCACACTCAGCATTTGTGCCCGTCCCTTACTTTCTGGTGCAGAAGTGAATAACACACATCGGAAAGCACTGCCCTGGGCTTGTCGAGGTCTCAACAAGTTGATGCAATCCTTTCAGGTCAATCCCTAAGCATCTGCTCCGTCCCCAGCCAGGCCCTATCTCGCATCAGCCAATGTTTCCATAGCTATCCCCTCCATCCAAATGTAGGAGGCTTTTGGAGGACATTGCACATCCAAACCACGTCCCAGATAAAACAATTCCATCAAGTGTCGATTACTTTTACATTCTAAATTTATTTATCTCTTGCCTTGTGCTAGTCAGTGAGTAGTTAGGTAAGGCAATGAAAGATAAGTGGCGACATCAGGGTTGCCAACAGGAATAGGTTATAGAAATAACCAGGATATAAAGAGAGCCAAATGATAGATAAATTAGTAGTAAGTGTCCTTTAGGTGATGGGTTCCAGGCAGTGTGAAGCTCATGTGGCCTGCATGCACACTGAAAGGAACCAACACAGATCGAGGTCACAAGGGTGTCCTGAATTCAGCCTTTAAGGTCAAGCGAAGTCCAGGGAGAACAACTGAATAGTGGAATGGCACAAGTTTCAGAGAATGAAAGAAAACTAAACCAAATTTGAGAGTGACAAAAAATTTAATTTGTGACCTTATAATAAGGAACAACTGCCAATAAAACAATTCTAGTCTCTGACTATAAACAAGTTACTTAGGTTTATCTAGCATTCCTATATTTTTACCAGGAAAGAGATAATATGTGTAAATGAGGCATGCAACGATTTTCTTAATCTCAAATTATTTATGATTCAATGCCTTTCAAAATATTTCCCTAGAGTCCTACTATAAACTTAATATCATTTGTGTGATAGTTAATATTTCATTGTTATCAATTTTTCAATATACCTGCACAAAATTTTTCAATAGATCATTTTTATCAATTTCTCCATGTATCAAATCAATTTTATTCTCTAAGCTAGGACATGTGCTATCCAGGCACCATCACTTAAGCAAACCCACCAAAACTGGGGCTCTCACGTTATGCCCCCTAAGTAGGGCTATCTCACAGAGTGACTTTTAAAATGTAGCTAGTTTGTAATTTTGAGATGTCAGTTTGTGACAGCTGGTGTGTCTCCTTCACACCTCATGTTCCCTGCTACACACCATCGGACCATGTTTTATAATTGGCTTAAACTGATGTAAGACTCCTGAAAGATGCCTTATAAGCAAAGGATGGTAAACAGCAAGAAATCCACATGTACGTTTAAGCCATTGTACAGTTAAGTCAGCTACGATCAAACTGTCCTAACGTATGAGGTGATGATTTCCCTTGACTTATTGGAGAGATTGTTTCACATATTCTCATTTTGTTTAAACCAGCCTGCATGTCATTCCAGACTCTAGATAGTCTTATCAGAGATTCCCTTGGCCACAGTGTATGAGTACTTTTAAGACCACTTTTGCTTCAAGATTAAAGGGGTGATCTTCTCAATTTGGGAAATAAAAATATTCATTTGCTAGATCAGCACTAGAGTTGACTTACAGTCTGACAGATAAGCTGATAGCACAGGTATTGTAAAGTATATAAAACAATCTAGGTGGCACATATTAACTAATATGTATAAATTATATAAATTTGTCCCTACAGGGTAGTACCTGAGATAGATGTAGATGCGAAATTAATTACTTTCCATTTTAGGAGTCCTGAGATGTGCTTCTCCTCACGTTATCGCTACCGTCATTGTTGTTTTTCTTATTTTTGATGAATACCTAATGTAGTAATAACAGAGATAAGAAATATTTGATAAGCTCCTATGATGCACTTGTTTGAATGACACATGGTTTTGTTCATATAAAGTTAAGAGGAAATTAAGAAAAAAGTTTGATCTGAATTTCCTCCACTGCGAATGGAATGAAAGTCCTCCCTAGGCCAGCATGACAGCACACAGCGCCCTGTCTGGGAGTGGGAAAGTAGTGCGGTCAAAGAAGGTGTTACGTAGAGCAGTGATTTCGACCAGTGATACATTATATTTTAGAGTGAAATTTGTAGATTTTATGTTCATGCCTAGATTTACTTCTTATAATTCTATGAAATATTTTAATACTTCTTTAATCATTTATTCAAGTGAAAATCAGGTAAGTTGTCGGATTTTCATAAAAAAATCCCTTAACACGTGACGACATCTCATCCTCTGATGCAGTAAGCAGTACCATCACTCTCGGCCCTTCTGTCATATTTTTGGAGAAAATTCTTAGACATCTTTTTTTTTCTCTTAGCCTATATACAAGATATGTTGGTTTTACTTTGAAGAACATAAATGCCCAACTCTTTGTTTCCTCTTAATGTTCGTTTGTCTGGTAAGGGTCTAGTGAAGTCGTTATGCAAACATGCAGCTGAAAACTGCAAATTTGCAGTCACAAATTCCATTAGGAAGCAGAAGACACAAGAAATTGCTCATGCATGAATTCTGAATATTATAACACGTTAGAGACATGGAATTTGGTGAATCAATGAGCATCTCTGTCTGCCCCTTTTTCAGAGTTCATTTTTTTCCTACCTGATGATTCCCCCTCTTCCTACCCTGTCATTCATTTGGGGCCTTTTTATGCCACTGTTGTGTGAATTTCACAAGAGGGATACCCATCTATAATCAGTCTTTTGAGTTTGGTCCATTTCACTAAGCATTATTGATTCAAGGTGGTTCCATTTTCATTCAAATACCTTCAAATCTGTGTTTCTTCTTGGCTGCATAGCAATCCATTGCATATAGATACCACATTCTATAATCATTCCTCTATGTGTGGGCAAGTAGGTTGTTTCCACATATATTATAGGCCAGAAGAAAAATGAAATTGCATACACAATGCAGTATTTAAACTCCTAAATCATGTACTCTTCTATATATTGAGATCTGAGATTCATTTGGATTTTTTGATTATTATATAATTTTTATTTATATGCTTTTAAGTCATCACTGCCTTCTCCATACTCAATATTGTTCAAATTATCACTTTCAAACAATAAGGCAGAATTTCAATGATAAAAAAGAAATTGTGAGCACACGAATTCTTAAATGTCTGATAGATGAGCTTTGCTCCCCAGTTTTGTTTTGAAATCTTGTGCACTGATATTTTATTTCTAAGAAAGCTGACCTAGGCTCCACAATGAAGGAAGAATTCTGTGTTGTTTGAGATAATAAGGAATAAGTGGCACTTTGTGTAATGTGTGGCCTCCCATGTTGGGTCACTTATTCTATAAAACATGAATTGTCTGGGGACAGTGAGGATGGGCCCGGCCCTGGCATTGGTCTTCATTGATGAGGACAGTGACCACAACAGGTTTTCTTCTAGCAGTTGAATTGATGAAGTAATTAGCTCTCCTTCTCCTATAGAAACATCATATTAAGTAGCATAATAGGTTTCATGTTGGGACCAGCCTAAGAAGATGGCACTTTCTCATTTCTGCATTTTTATACCATTGCGATTGAAATCTCATCCTCTTGTAGAGATTTAGAGATTCCTTGTTGGTCAAAACACAGGATTTCTGTTAATAGAAACAAATAAGTGAGTACTAATTATGCACATGGAACTCTGACAGTATTCTCTCCATTCCTCTCTAACAGAAATTGTCAGGTTACATGGATCTCCAGAGTAATAGAAGCAAGTAAGTTGCTGAAATAATGTAAAATATTATACGTTTTAAAGCATGGTGTTGGGAACTTGCTGCAATGTTGGCTAGGGTAAATGCCCTTACCTTCAGAAGTAGAGTAAGTTTCAGGGGAACTGTAGTCCTTCGTAGACAAATGCCACGGGGGGTGGTAACAGAGAACAGAGCAGAAGAAGAAAAGTGAATTTATGGTGAGAATCTTACATAGGATGGGTCGCAAAATGGCGGAAGAGTCCTTGGATTTCGCGCGCAGAGGGAGCGGCTTGTCGCGATCCTTGCGGCCCTGTGGAGGGCAGTCGGGTCACTAAAATGAATGTTTTCAGAGTGGGAACGAAGTAGGTATTGAAGGAAATGGAAGAACTAGTGCTATTTATTTGTTTGCTTTTTGAGAAAACTGACATTCAGTGTTAGATACGCCAGAACACACACACACGTGTAGCCAAATGTTTGATATGCCTAAATAAATACTAAATACAAAATTTTCTGAGGCATAACCTGGCTAAAGCCTTTATGACAGATTCCTAACCAAAGCCCCAGCAGGCCCGGCAGAGATTCCATTTTGGCTTGGTCTGAAACTCCAAGCTTCCATTTTTATCACCTTCATTCAGAAGAGTAGCTGAGATTTTTATTACTTCCAATAAAACACATATATGTTCTCATAAAATAATACTCTCCTAATGACTCCTTAGAATCAGTGAAGAGAGAAGTTTCTCAGGAATGCATTTGACAATTCACATGCTGAATGTCTGTATAAGTGGCTATCACGGTTGGTTGAGAGACAAGCCTCCTGCATTGCAATGAACTGTTAGTTATCTCTACATGTGGCAAAACACAGAAAACAAAACCCTTAAAGTTACTTAACTTATTTTGTACCTAAAAACCTCTGAGAATAAATTTTAAATAAATATTGCCTTCAAGCCCACAATTTTTATTTACATTTTTATATATTTGTGTGCCTCTGAATAAACATATCATAAAAATAATTGGTTTACTATGATCAGACCATCAAAATATTATGAAGGTAATAAACTTTATGATGGTTAGACATATGTGGGAGATGAGCCTTGACAATTATCTAAAATTTTCATTTATGAAGTAATTCTCTAAATATATACAATGTGAATCATTAACAGTCTTGGTGGAATTTCAACACACTCTTGGGCTACTGCTAAAGTATTGTTTAAAAATCATCATTCCATATTTTCACAAATATGCTGCGCCCCCTTGGGGCTTTTAGGATATGTTAAGTAGTGTGTTAATGTTTTGGGAGAAGAGACCATGTTACTGAAAAGAGATTTATTCTGAGCTATTGCAAGTCAAATTTAAAAAATATCATGTATTTTATGAATATTTATTTAATTGGCTGCTAAAATCTATTGTGATGTTATTGAGATTTGCTTGAAGATATCAGAATACAACCACAGACCTAAGATAGAGTCTGGAACAATCATAGAGCAAGATGAAAAATGTAGTGTAATCAGGTGTTTGGGGGGGGAGGGGAGGTGATGCAATATCACTCAAACTACCAGTAGGGCTTTCATGGGAAGATGGGACCTGACCAGTTCTTGATGAGGAGCAGAGATTTAGCACGTAATGACATTCACTGCCTATTTTCTGTCCCATGATTCCATGGGACACATACCATCCCATTACTTAAGACTTGCACTTAAAACACAATTTAAGCACTAATTTACATCACTGCATCAGGTTTTTTCTTTTAAAGATGACTATAGAAAGACAAGGATGACTACTCTGTGAGAGCTTAGTGATTGGTATATACCAATATATGAGAATAAGAGCATATTTTGGAAAAAGAGAAAAACATATGTTTTGATATTTTATAGCATAGTGTATATATCACCCAGGTTTTCTAAGAAGTGAGACCCTATATATATAGAAACAACCATAAACACATGAAAAAGTACCCTCCACCACTGGCCATCAGAGAAATGCAAATAAAACCAACCTTGAGGTCTCACCTCACGGCAGTGAGCACGGCTTACATCAAGAACTCAAAGAACAGTAACAATCATTGGCAAAGATGTAAAAAAAAAAAAAAAAAGACCCCGCTCCACTGATCATGGCAATGCAACCTGTTTCAACCGTTGTGGGAAACAGTCTAGAGATTCCTTAGAAAGTTGAGAATAGAAATCTTATTTGATCCAGATTCTGCTTACTGGCAATATTTCCAAAGAAATAAAGTCAACACACCAAAAAGACACACGTGTATTCATATGTATAGCAGCGCAATTTATAACAGCCTAATCCTGGAAACAACTTACCTGCCCATCAACAGAGGAATGGTTAAAGAAGAGATGGTACCTGCAAACTGTGGAATACTATGCAGCCATAAAGAAAGACAGATAGGAAATACCTGAACAAGAATGGGGTCACCTTGACAGTAGTGCCCAGTGAAATGGACCAAACCCAAATAGCCGACAAGAGATGACTGTCTTACCCAATTCCCAAAAATGGTGGCATGAAGAGTCCCCAACACAAGTGACAGGGTGGAAAGAGGGGTAATGGGCTCCTAGGAAAGGAATGAATACTTGACAAACGGAGGTGGGCATCAGTTCCCCAAACTCTCTTTGTTTAATATGACATAGAATTTGGAATTCATATATATAATGAATATTTTATCATACATATCACAAAATGAAATACCTAAGCAAAATGAAAAAAGAGACCATATATACAGATATAATAAACACACACATATGAGTTAAAGAGAGAGTGTGTGTGCGTGTGCTTATCTGAGGAAATCATCTCACAGTATTGTGGGAGCTGAACATCACACGTTTTTAAGACAGAAGGATGGAAACTCACGCAGAACTTGATGCTAGAAACGTGAGACAGAAATTCTCCCCCAGAAAAATTATCTTCACTTTAAGTCTCTTACATTTATCAGATGAAGATGATTATCAAGGATATATCCTTCCCCGAAAGATGGCAAGCACATCTACAAAATATTGACACTTTCACAACAATACTTTTTAGACAATCAAGTTAACACAGCCTGATCAAGTGAATTCCACAGACATAATCATCCCAGGAAACACGGAGGCCACAGATGCTAAAGTCTCACTTTAGAGTACTCAGTCTGGATCCACTAATCTGCGACATTGAGCCTCTCAAATTCTGTGCTTTACGGTGTGTGTGTGTGTGTGTGTGCGCGCACAAGTGTGTGCATGTATGAAAGCAGGGAATAGGATGGGCTACACCAGTGGACATTTTGAATATAAATGTGTTGTTCTGTGTGGTACACTTGGAGAAGTACTCTGTACAGATCAAGTTCAGCATTAACATTAGAGAGTTTATTGCTATATCGGGGTGTTCATGATCCTTTGTACAAATCAAATGACATGCGAGATGTCATAATTCATTTATACGTGTCTGGATTTATAATCTTTGTAGGAAATATTAGTGGCATAGGAAAAATAGTAAAAATAGAGATAAACAAAAATTCAGTATGGTTTTTAATCAAATGTCTTAGTCACTTTTCTTCTCTCGGGGACAAAATAATGACTTCAACAACCTAAAGAAGAAGAAATTTATTTTGGCTCATGAATTTTAGAGTACCCAGTCTATAGCCAGATGGTGCAAGGAAGGCAGGGAACAGAAGAACAGTATCAGAGGACAATTTCTCATCCCGTAGTGGCAAAGGAACAGGCAAAGAAGAGGGGGACATCCAACAAGAACACAGCCTTCCAGGTTGTGCCCTCAGTGACCACTCCCAAAGGGGGCCTGACCTCCCAATAGAATCTTCAGCTGCTCAACTCCTTAACGAATGAATCCATTGACAACTACTGCATCCCCACGAACCAATCATCTTTCAGTTATACAAGGTGTTAGTTGGCATCATACAACTATCCTAAACCATTAACACCAAACTCTTCCCACCATTTTAAGAGAACTTTCCATCAACTTGTTGGCTTGTTTGCTCAGTTAGCTTGGTAATGAGTTATTTTAGCTGCAGATTCATTGATTCTAACTGTGATCTATGATTCGTGCAAGAACAACAACCAATATCTGAAAACATCTGTATGTTAGCCATATGTTATGTCTAAGTACCAGATGTTAAACACATCAGAAATTTATATTTATTTTAATTGTCTTAATACTTATAATTAGCCAATTTTCAAAACTGCTGTTAAGTACAAGAATAAACCAAAAAGAAAATATGGAAATCTTTTTAATAAACCTGAAAATATTCATGACCCAGGAGCATTACAAAATGTCCTTAAATAAAATATTGTGCAAAATTATCTAGCAGAATATGAAAAACAAAATGGAAATTGATGTGAAAAAAAGCTTTGTAACTTCTTAAAATGATAATATGTTGTTTGAAGGAAAACCCTCTAGAATGTTGACAGACATAAAACTCATCATAAATTTGCAATTTAAAATATGCTGATGACATTTTGTAAAAAATGATTGTGTGTTCCACACATCTAACTTAAACATTCAAAAGATATGTTTTGCTACTGAAGTATCTAAAAAGTGTTACATGGCAGAAAGAACACAGTTTTAAAACCATATTTATGAAAAATTTGCACCACAGAGTTTGTGTGCAACTCACCATAAGACCTCAGTCCATTGATTCTCAAAGTTTGGTTGAGGATAAAAATTCACTCAAAGCACGTCAGTTGAGTCCTACTCTCAGGCAAGTGGTGGTCTTGCCTTTGAATTTTTTTTTTCTGCTCATAAAGTGAATTCCAACTTTTCTATAGCATATTAAAGACATGGGATTTAGGAAATCATTGTCCATCTGTGCTTCCTCCTCCATTTTTCAGGTCTTTGTCCCTTTCTTATGAGTCCTTTGCCCCCTTCCTACCCTATCATTCATGTTGGGACCTTTTTATGCCATTTTTTTTTTGTGAATTTCATAAGACAGCTATCTATAGTCAAGTTTTTTTGTGCTTAGTCAACTGGGCATTATTATCAATGCAATCCCATTTTCATTCAAATGCTTCATATCTATCTTTCTTTAATACTGTATAGTATTCCACTTTGTACAGGTACCACATTTCCTGGAAACAATTCTTGGGAATTTGAGGAATATCCATCTGAATGATGATATCGGCAGTCAGAAGGCAGAAGCTATGAAGAGGAAACTTAGCAGATGGCATCAGCAAGACCTGCCTCTTGGAAATAGAAGAAAACTGACTTCTGACTTTGGACGACTTTGTACAATCCCCAGACAGTTGCTGCCAAAACTATTTACGTAGATCTGTAATTGACACTTGAATTTAATTTACAAATCCCTTGAAGGAATTGAATATTAAGTGTGACACTAGTGTGGCTTTCTACAACCTGGACAGCCCTATGTGTTTTCCTAGCAAAGTCCACATTTACTTGGTTCTCTGTTTACGTTTTGGGTAGAAATAAATTTAAATTGCATTGCTCTTGAAGGTTTCAATTCATCCTCAAGACATGTCTATAGGACATTTGTATACCCAAAAGCACACTCCTGTGTATGCATGTGAGCACAGCATCATTACACAAATAATTTAGATCTGAAAAGTAATTAATTAGGATAAAAACAGAGTTCAAATTCTGGCAGGAAAGGAAAAAAAATCTAACTTAAAGAAATAATATTGAAAATTGTTTCTTTTGCAACCTGATATAAAAAAAATCATAGATGATAGAGAATCTTTTCACTTCATAAAAGCACAGAGTTATGCATGTTTTTTAAAAATTTACTTAAATGTGTCACCTTTTTGTCATCTTATACATTTTTTGAGTTTATTTCTTGGTGGAAAGGATAGAAACAAGCAGATGTCCAGGAAAACAATCTTTTTGGGGTTCTTTGCATTGAATGGGTGAGTTAAGAAGTAACCTACAGAAGTCCTCTGATCCTTGACAAAGATACAGAGGAAGTCAGGTTACAAACTTATTTTACAAATACTTAAATATTTGATTATATCAAAATAATATAGTGGAAAACAGAGGTACACACTTCTAAGTTTACTGTTTTCTTTTTATTAAAATCCTCAGACCTACACTTTTTTATTATTGGACAAGTTGTCATTCCTAGCACTATCCTAACTTCTATAAAATGTCAGTGTGAAGGCAGCTGAACTTAATATGCTCTTTGGTTATGACAATCCTGTGTCATATGGTGGCTCAGATCTGAATTTTCTGTTGCATTAATATTGTTACATTTATGTATAGCTTAAGATGTAGTAGATTTTAAAAATATTTAAATGTCAGACTTTAGATGCTCTTAAAATGACTGAAAATAAAAGATTTCAGTATGTACAGTAGTGCATATATAATAGAATGTGGCTATTTAATACAATAAACTATCTTCTCTTACTTTATAAGGTATATATTACTCAACCTTGGCATCACTGGAAAAGCTGGAGTGAAATAAGGATCCATTTGGGGTGGGGTGGGCTGGACTAGAGCTGATAATACTTGGTGTCATTAGTAGCTGTATGTCCTAATTTATTTCTCATTCTAAGGAAAGCGTGTGGTTCATGATACATTTAATTTGGCTAGTTGCCTAGAAAAAGTCAAATACACCTTTTGCTAAGGAAACAAAACATTTAGAGATTTGAGAACAAGTTTTCCAAAACCTGAACTGTAGTTTTGACTATGTATTGATATTCTTCTCAAAAAATATAGACATAGACACACTCACATACAGACTTTTTCCCAACTTTCTTAGTGTGAATGTATCAAATATACTAAGGTGTCTAACAAGTTAAATTGCTGATTTCTCTGCTGGAATATCACTTTAGAAATGGGGAAGTTGAGCCAATCAGAAAACTGCTTCAGGAAGCCAGGAATGTTGGGTAACTATCTGCACAAGAAGCATCTGGCCAAGTTAATGGATGATGCAATGTACGCTATGGTGTAGTGTAGTTTTATTCCAAGAAAAGAGGAGGAGTAGCTATTTCTGCATATCCATAAGAAGGCTTAGCGGTGTTAGAAAAGAAGTACATCTCACCATTTAAAGTACAATCAACCTTTGAAAGCACGACTGTAACAAGCAAGCCATACCCACGTCTTATGATGGTCCTAAATTTCCTGCTTGCTTGCGATTTGGTAAGTGATTTATTTTAGACTGTTATGATTGAGATTTTCATTCTATTCAGTAGGAATAACAATATCGTTGGAAAGAGGTTTATAAAGCAGGTTTAAAACTTGAGACATTTTCACATACTGAGGACCTAACACTGAAAAAAAGATTTTTAGGTTCTTTCCATTTAATGGTCTGGAAAGGGTAGGAAAGTAGCACACCTGTTCAGTAGGGCAAAAATCATTTAAGGAGGTGCATTTAAATTAAATACATTCAATTGTAGAGGCCTAAAACACAACCCTAAGACAATTACCAAACCTTACAATACTGGAAAGGACCTCATATGTCATGTAAGGTCATCTCTTTGATCTTTATTGGAGAACATTGAGGCATAGTTTACACAGACAATTTATAATGCTATCAAGACATGAAATTATCTCTCCTTTTCTTTAGGTGATGCCTGGCGTCTGTGCAATATTGTTCATGCACTGACTTTTGCATTGCACAATTATCTGAAAGTTGAGAATTTTCTTTAACCATCTCCCTATGCAATGTGGAGATTTAATTAGGGCTGCAAAGAAATCTGAAGTCTTAACTGACATCCTTGAGAATTACACGTCTCATTTTGGTAATAGCAAGCCTGTTCTCCTAAAAATTAAGTGGTGGCAGCATAAGCAAAGGGAAGGACTAGCACGGACCTCATGGTTCCTTCTTGGGAGATGTGTAGAAAAAGTCATGCTACTTTCCAAGATGGCAGGAAGACCAGTTTCTGAGAATTCTGGTAAATGCTTATAGTTGCTTGCTGCAACAAAAATTTCTTGAATTGTCACTATCTGTTAATGTTAAATTAGATTTATTGCCAGAATTTGATTTTATTTTTGGGCAGATTTATTTTATTTTTTTATATTTTATTTTTGATCTGATTTTGTTTTAGACCTATATAGCTAGTTATTGACTTTGCCTTTTCTGATTTTTATCTTAAATTATTCTGTTTTTCTCTTCTCTTTGTTTGTTCTTTCTTTTTTGTTTTTCTTTTTCTTTCTTTCTTTTTTTTTTTGGAGAAAGAGTCTCGCTCTGTAGCCCAGGCTGGTCTGGAACTCACATTGGAGCCCAGGCTAACCTTGACCTCATGGAAATCCTCCTGCCTCTGCCTTCCAAGTGCTGAGGTTACAGGCATGAGCCACCACACCCACCTTATGTGGTGCTGAGGAATCAAACCCAGGTTGTTGAGGTTGCTAGGTTTAACTGTGGTGCCAACCCTCAAGCCCCTCCCTCCCCGTTCTAAGTTTTTTCACTCATTGTTTTGCTTTTCTTCTGGCTTTGCTTGTAATATACAAAAATAGATTAAGAAAATTATGAGGTTTAGGGATATTTTTCCACTACCAGGTGAGGCTGACATATAAACGATAATAGGAATAAAAATGATAAATACCATAAGAATTTTATGAGGTATTCTATAGACATAATTGTTGGATTAACTGCACTGTGAAACTGATGTTCAAAGTAAATATCGTACAATTAGTAGGAATATTAGTGAACATGAATATTAATAGGCTGATAAAAGCAACAGGAAGTATTAGAAACTTGAAGAATGGAAGCAAAAGACCCTAAGAAATAATCCAGGAAGACTTGAAAAACAGGATCTAAAGCTCCTGACCTCCGTGAAGATTTTGCTGACATTTATTCTGTCAATAATGTTCATACCATGAGTGAAGAAGACCATTTGCTCCAAAATAATATAATCGATAAATATAAGAGATTATTAATAGCAGGGTATTGGATGCATTAGCTAAATGAAAGGGTACTTTTTTGAATGATTGCATACATAGAATAATCCCTATATTTCTACCTAAATTTATTCTTTGCAGATATACTTGACAAGAATGATTGTAGACATATGTTGAATGTCTAAATTTAAAATTAATTGTGTGTTTTGATTTCACTGTAACAAAATTTGAATTTTATTTCTTACTATGTTGTATGAAAACAATTAGGGATTGCAGTAACGTGTTTTTAAATATCTTCATCTCAAGTATCTCCAAAAAAGAGTGAAAGTTATACACATACTCATTCACACCTATTTCATTTCACAGCACTACGTACCCTTGAAAGGACTGAGATCTAGTATTCTTTTTACAATTCAATAAATAAAAAATATATTATTAAAATAATAGATGGTGTCAGCCTGAGCAATCACAATATAAATACGAATCAGAAGTGTCAGTTCTTTTTATAATAGAAAGATTCTGAGAAGTCTACAGTGTTCTGGAATAGATAAAGAGTTGAGGTTGGGGGGACAGGACTATATGCTCCTGTCTACAGTGGAGAGGTAAATTAGCAGTACGTCATTTAAATGAAGGAGTTTTTTTCTTTTTTTTTTGCTCCTGGGGTGCTTCTTAGAGTCATTTATGACATTAATTTCTTAGTAAATACATTAGAAAAGTTAGCCAAGTGCATTCTTTTTCTAAAAATTTTGAGTTAGAACTGATTGCTTTCTGCCTTAGAATTTTATGCAAATTTATTATTTTCAGTGTTTTTTTAACGGATTATTTTCAAAGTATTGGAAAAGCAATTTAAAACCCAAATATTCAGAGATACCTTAGGTTTATCGGAGAAACACAGGTTACTTTAGCTGTCCCTCCCCTGCATATTCTTCACATAGGGCCTCCACAATGTCCCTGTAAGGCTCTCCAGGTCTGAAACCTTTGCAGTGAGTTAAAATCAAATTTGCAACAGAAAAAAAAAAACATGAATTAGCATAGTAAAGTTAATGATCTCCATTTAGGCAGTTAATAGGAGCTGAAGAAATTTCCTAGTTACAAACTAAGATGTTTAAAAAAATTCTTATATGCTAAGATGATTAGTTGCTTTACCTACATAACATATTTATATCTTATTCTGTTATGTAAAGGTGTCACTTAGAATTACATTTCAAAAGTTAAAAATTTTGATAGGAATTTTTAAGCAGTAGTCACTTCTAATTTTTAAAATTATGACATTTGTTTTATAGTAACTGTGATAAATCATTACCTTATGGGGTCCAATTTTAAAGGGTATTATAAACTTTCCAGTACTAAAAATTGAACCCAGAGCTTTGTACTGAGCTACATCCGCAACTCATAGTATATATATATATATATATATATATATATATATATATATATATATATAATTTTGGTGTAACATCTCACCAAGTTACTAAATTGTCCAGACTGAGCTTGAATTTGCAACTATCTTGTTTCAACCTCCTAGCATACACCACCAACCCTGCTAACTAATCGTTATTTTTGACTACTTACTTACTTAAGTGTTCAGGCAAAACTATTTAAAATTAAACGTTTACTACCACATGTAAGTGCTATAACTCTTGATTTAAAAGCAATGACGGTCTTAGAGTAGGAGAAATAAAGATCTAACCGGCTCACATGCACTGTAGTGTGGATACTGACTCAGGTGTAAACCGTTTACGGGACAGGACAATTCAGGATGCTGAGATGGCATGAGGTGGGACAAACATGAGTGAAGTAACCAAGGCAGAGTTAAAAGGTTATTGCTATTTTTGAGAGTTTTAAGTACCAGCATTTTTCAAGGGAAATATTTTACACAGAAAGTGCAAAATTCGATGAATGTCACAGTCACATTCGAGTGTGTACTGAATCTGAGTGAATGATCGAAATTAATCAGAACATTATTTCTAGAAAGTAATATTTTTACCGACAGAACAAAGATTGAAGGTTAGATAATCTCATCGTCTTTTAAAACCAGAATTTAAAAAATATACTGTTATATTTATGTCCTAAAATAAGCTATAAGGTAACTGTAATTATATAAAATTGTGCCAGGGGGTTTATTTGATAGGCCTATAGGATCAAAGGTGCTATTGTTTAAAATGGCAATCTGCACTGGGAAGAAATGGGTAATGCAGTAGGTCCTCAGTTGAACAAGCTATACACTGCAGAACAAGAAGGACCAAGGATGCAGTACCGGTTCAAAACTGAAAGCCTGGAAGCTCCCTGCACAGTGGCTAGTATGAGCCCCCAGAAAGGCTGAAGACCCTGGAGCCTGATGTCCACAGGAGATACCATTAGCAAAGCATGCATCCTCTCACAGAAGAAAAATTTCAAATGTAGGCTGACTTCTTTCTGTTTCCCAATTCATTTCATCCAATGGCACTCCTATCAGGTGGTGCTGCTGCAATCAGGATGGGTCTTCTCACCTCCTCCGTCTGGCCAATGTGCTAATTACCTCTGGGCATGCCCCAAAGGTAGCCTCCAAAGAGTGCTTTACTGATCTGTTATGCTCTCCTCCCCCATATGTAGAATAACAGATCTTTAATTAGAAACAAAGGATTGAGGAGTAAAACCTCTCAGAATGTGGGAGAGGGTATTGAGGGGGTTGTTTCTTGCTGTGTAGCAAGTGACTCTCTTAATTCAGGTGATCACTATAAAGTTTACAGATGATGATGGAACATACATTTAAAAAATTATAGTTACAAAAAAATTGAACATCCAATCATAGTTGCATCAGGATGTTTTCCCAAGGGCAAAACAATACAATAAAATAAAACCTGAAACCCACAACTTAAAACGAGAGAAAGAGAAATGGTTCATAGCTTTAGAGGGCTCAGTTCATGGTCAGGGCCCAAAGCACATCATCTGCGGGTGGGGTGGGGGGCAACGCTGCTCACTTTCTCCTGGCCAGAAGCAGAGCCTGGGTAAGCTCCAGGGAGAGATACACACAGAAGATACACTGCCAGGAGCCCACCTGCAACTGAGGCTGACTTGTGTAATAACATTCAGTTATAGACTTCAATAGATCAGCCCATGGTGAACGATGTCTCCAGGACCCAGTTACTTCTCCAGGGCTGACTCAATCCAGTAGCATTGATAATTAAGATTAACCAAAAAATAATAATATTTGTATCCTTATTTTACTTCTCTCTCTCCTCTCTCTCTTTCTCTTTCGCTAATATGAACTGACTTTTGCAGAAAGCACTCTGTATAACATTATAATGTTCACACCTTATGCATTATGAGGACAAAGTATAAGTAAAACTCAAAGACAGAGCAGAGTTGCTAATATAATAACTTTTACCTTTCATACTAGAAACAAAGACAATATATCGCTACACAACAGAAAAAAAGTATATGTTTACAAAATGAGAGTTCTTTTTTCCACATGGTATGTTATTCCAAGGTTTCCTTGGCAAATGTTTTTACTTTTTGAAACAGTAGGAAACATCTATTAGATTGATTTTCTCAAAGACAAGTGAAAAAATAATTAGCTGGGATAGTGAGAACCTAACCTGAGATTATAACATTGCAGCATTCAGCAGAATGTGATCATGATGCTACTTTAATAGTATCTTCAGAATCAACTGCTAGAAAGTTAGGAGGTTTTGTATGTCCTTCGGGGAGAAAAACAAGAGAAATGTAACCATTTATTAACAAAGTGTTTCTTAAATTCAGTTCTCAACTTTTTGTTTTTAAGGTTCCCAATTATTTTCCTGAATCAATATTAAATTGATACAATCGAATCTCTATTTAAGTGAATCGTGGAGACCCTAAATTCTGGGAATTTGAGATCTGCATTTCAGTAATGACTCTACAGTCTTTTAGATGTACTCCAGTTTCCTCTTCTGTGGCTTTAATGTAATCAATACTGTTGCTTACATTTATGAATATAGAATTTGATAGCTGTTACAAAAGTAGTAATTTACCAGAATTAAATATAGTAGTCTAATAGGGTAGTGGGCACTATCATATGCTTTTTGAAATGCTTTAGAGGAACATAATGTAATTTGAGTTGTTTGGAATTTACTGTGAAAATTGAAGTGTATAGTATTTGCATTTTCTGTCAAGGTGCTTAGTAATGAATGAATGAATCAAACTGGTTGCATAGGAATGCAGTGATACAGTTAATGCTCTATTGTGAATAAACTGAGCATATATACATTTGGGTAATGTTTCTTTTCAAAAATTGACAAACTACTTTTTTACTTTTGTTTTATCCTCCTCGTTCATCACAAAAGCAGTACAACAATAAATCAATGACTTTGGGAATCATCGTAGTTAGCAAAGCACTGACAGCAAAATTTGACAAACTGATAGTAGATATAATAAAGGGAACAGCACGAAGGCAGAAGCTTGGAAAGCATACATTTAAATGCCCTGCACCTCCAGTAAAAACTGAGTTAACATTAAGTGAATACCTGACAATTCTTTACATATGTCCAGTTAACATGAAACTCATTTTTATACAGGACTCATTTTCCTTTTGTCACCTTCACAATTTCATTTCAGAGACTTGAAAATCCAGGCTATTGTTTCAAATCTTTGAATGGAAACCATTTTTATAAGACTTTGATATTTTTCTTTTATAAAAGTTTTGTTTTTAATTAGCAAACGATTATTACACATGAATGAGGTATGACATGGTGTTTTGATACACATATACACCTTGAAATATTCATATTCATTCAATAAAAGTGACATTGTGGCTTTCAGTTGGTATATTGATATAGATGCACTTTTTAAAGTCAAAGGCTATTGCTGAACAATACTCTGAAAATATCATATTTTGTAAGGTGATCTTACTATTACTATTAGTATTACTATTACTACTCATCGTTGATAACACAGGTAGAACCTGAGACCATTATATTAAATAAAATTAACCAAGGACAAAAAGACAAGTACTATATATTGTCATTTGTACAGATATTCAGTCTAAAAACTTGGTCTCATAGACTTGCTTTTTATGGAAATGACTATATTATATATCACATATTCAATTGCTTGTGCATGTTTTCTTCAAGTTTATTGTGTTCTACCTAAGCTGTTTTAAATTCCAAGAGTTCACCTAAACTGGTTACATTCTGTCTAGTTTCTACTTTATTCTGGACATTATGTCTGGTCATCATTTTCTGAAATCTCTTATTTTTCATTTTCCCCCATTTTATTGATATGTATGTATGTAATACTTAATGTTTACATTGGACTTAGTGCCTGGTGTATGACGTCACTTGCCCATTAAAGGATTAAATAGTCATTCTAGTCTTGGGATCTAAACTACTTTGGGCCTGTCCTCCCACAATGCTAAGCAAGCTGCTTGTTTTCTCTGAACTGGTAATCACTTTTATTTCAGGACTAGCTGGCAACTTCAGGCCAGATTCGTTGCAAGCCAGCTGTTTGGGTGTTGTTACTGCTTCATTAGTAGAAGAAAATTCAAGCTTAGGTTTGCCCCAAATTCACACTTGGTATGATGGCCTCACTCAATCAGAGGAATTCCTAGAAAGAGCATTGTTGATCTAATAGCTGAGAGGTCTATGAGGAGGTAGGGCCGATTTGGAGGAAATGGTTTGTGGAGATAAGAACTTGGGGTCTGTGACTGGCCTCTGGGTCATTTTTTTCTGACTCTTTTCCCATACTCCACTTTTCTGCCACCAAGAGGAAAGCTTATTCAACATGACGTTCCTACCTGGGAACTGAGGCTGAACTAGATATATTTAAGGCAAGCCAAAGGCCAAAGATAGGCAATTCCTCTTTCTCCTACCGAGAACATTTCTAGAGAGAAAGTACCGCACTGCTTACACTGGCACATTCTGAAAGGAGAAACGCTGTTTCTTCTCTTTTACATGTGGTTGCCACTCCCCCCAAACACCCAGAAAATATTTGCTTTCCTGTTGAATGTGTCTGAGCATTCCGTTAGATCCCAGCAAGTGTCAAAGAGTGAGTTTCTAAACAATCTACGGGGCATTCTTCCTAGCAAGCTGCTTGGTTTGTTCTCTATTCCAAGGGCACAACGGATGTTTTGTTGGTGCTATTTGTTGCTTCTGTCTTAGACAGCAAAGTACCTTGATTGGAATATTTTTTTTTCTGTTGTTGTTCAGCTAAGTATTCTAACCATTCTTAAATGTAAAACTTGAGGTATATTAAATTTAGCAGAATTTAATTGAGCAGGAAATGATTTAAAAACCAGACAGCCACAACAACCAGAGAGACTCTACTTGTGCGCTTGAGTGGGTAACATTTACAGACAGAAGAAAAGAGAAGTGACTTACAGAAATGGGAGTGAGGTACAAGGACAGTTGGACTGGTTAAACTTGGCAGTTGCCTTATTTAAACCAGATTTGAAAAACTGGCTGACAGTGATTGATGGACCCTCCTCTGCCTCGATTGGCTGAGATTCGACTCCCAGTTCTAAGAGTAGGATGCAGTCTGTTCACTGCATAGCAAGAGGCTTTCGTCCAAAACTAAAATATGTACCAAGGCAATGTTGAGCCAAACTTAATTAAATTGAACAGGTGGAAAAACAAAGCAGACAGAGAATACAACTGTGTCCTTGGGTTTCAAGGACAGCCTATAATTGGAGCTCTTCTGGGTTCTCAAACAGAAATCAGGCTTTCTGGACTTGTACGGAGCTGCCAACAAGCTTCTTGTTTCACTGGATCCTGATACGCTCCGCTCATCTGTGAGTAGTTCAATAACATTATGACATTTGTTATATCTTCAGTTTTTTTAATTCTTCTACATAGTCTAGTAAAGATTCTTATAAAATTCAATTCATGATTTTTGTATATGTGGGAGCTACAAAGGACCCTCTAAACATTAAGTATGATGCCCAGAGTAAGGTAGATTTATTTTTCTTAACTCCACATTTAAATATGTTTTTATAGTTCTGCACATTACTACAGCTCATAGAAATACAAAGTCGTTCTAGTAGACATCTCTGAATGTAATGGGCAATTGTATGATTATTGGTGAACATTTATTTAAATCCTCCATCACCCTCTCTAGGAAATGCCACATTGAACACTGTGTTTGAATGTGCAATGTCTCAGAGAAAAACATTGTCATTCAACCATAATCTTACAATAGCTTACTGAGAGGTTTTCTAAGTATAGTTCTGGTGTCCAAGTCTGTACCTATTATCCTTGGGATATTATGCTTGAGCCACTAGCTGCTGGTGCCTAGTGCTTTCTCCACACACATACACAGTCTCTCTCTTTCTTCCTCTCTCTCTCTCTCTCTCTCTCTCTCTCTCTCTGTCTCTCACACACATAAAGCATACATATATGGTACATATAGCCTATATATAAAGACCAAGTGGTGAAATATCCCAGGGCTAAGAATGGTGCATTTTCAACACAATGTGCACATAATTCACCTGAAATAGATTTCACATTTTTGTTTATCTCTGTCTGTCTCCTTCAGAAAATAGAAATTCCAAAAATTGACTCCGTAGCCTTTTTTGCTAATATTCAACTTTTAGAGGTTGCGTGGTGATCTCAGGTAATCGCTTCAGGGAAGAGCTGACTTTTCAATATGTAGTTGGAGTTTCCAGTAAAGAAATATTTTGTAACCCAAAGAAGAATACAGGGATTGATCAAAACTACTGTAGCTGGCATGTGGTTCAGCATAGTGATTGCAAAGAATAACCAGTGAATATTCTTGATCTGGATTACTTAAATTCCCTAACAAACATAGAAGATGTCTTAAAAGATAGACGACATAAAAGAAAAAAAAAACAAAAGAAAACAGGGAGTTAAGTTAGACTTTATGAAGGAGTGAAGGAAATCTGGGGTAAGGAGGTGGGAGAGGCTGCAGGGGATGAGGACACAAAATGATCAAGATGTCCTTTGTGTGTGTATATCACCTTCCCGAGATATTTGCAGTTATTAGAAGTCATAAACATGCACTAATAAAAATAATAGTTATGGGAAAAAAAGATTCATTGGAAATAAAACAAGATGTCAAAGCTCTAAAACTAGCAATTTATGTGAATACAAGATACCTGTCAAAGGAGCAAAGGGAAGAGCGCCCAGGACATCTGCACCTCCCTCCCTGCGGGACAGGTGGACCACTCCCTCCGCTGGCATAGTACCTTTTACACTTAGTGTGTTTTTCTCAGTTGTCATGAATCTACTCAGAATAATGACTAAACCATTTATTGGAACCTGTCTGTCTTGTGTCCAGACACTAAGCCATAAGATATTTACCAAAGAATAGTTGCCACCCAGTGAGGGCGTTAGAAACCCTTCCTTATCTACTAATCCAGCACTACTTCATTATTTTACCTGCGTTTAATACATACAATATCACAGAAAATGATTTCGATATATATTTTCTTACATTTTTCTCCCCTTAGCTCATGTACACATTATACAACGTTCATAATTTTAGCTTGGCAGATATTTGTCTTCTGATTTTGCAAATGAATTCTATTTGGCTTTGTCTGAACTATATGGGGTAAGCTTCCTGAACTTTTTGTGCTGTAATATTTTTCTCGTCTCCTAAACTTCGCATTTTACAAAAAATTCCCTTGATATAAGTGTTATATATCTTTCCCTGTGCCAAGACACACAAGGGAAGACACTGATACCATCTCTTGCCAACACGCTTAGCCAGATGACCAGATTCAGTCAGTGAAATTTCAGTCAAAATAGGAGCTAAGTTGTAAATTTCTGTTTTAAAATGTTACGTTATTTGTCCTTTTTCATGTTGTAAGCTTCAGAAATTCTGTGGTTGCTACTAAGAAAACTAGTCAATAACTTATTTTAAAAAATGATCAAAAGGCAATATTTTGCTACTTAAATTATAACTGTAAAATTAAATCCATTTTGCCTGATGTATCAAATGCGAGTATAGAAGTGCTGCTTAAAATATTACAAATAAGATTGAAAATTAATTTAAGTTTTTTCAGGCAGTCCGCGATTGCTAAAAAGTTTAATTGACCTGTGTTTTGTTTGAAGATACTGCTCTTTAGGGTGTTTAATGATCAGTCATGAGCACTGGAGGAGACAGATGGTTTCCATTGCAGACCCCCAAGCCACAACTATAGTTTTCTCTTACAAATCATGCAGACACAGCCAGAGGATGGAAGACACAGGCTCTTTTACTGCCTGTAACAGACTGGAACATTCATCCAGTTCCTTGTTCTTTCACAATGGCTCCAACTTTTCTAGAGTTGATTTTGTCAATAACCTCTCTCTCTCTCTCTCTCTCTCTCTCTCTCTCTCTCTCTCTCTGTTCTGTGGCACTCACTATGCTAATCACCTATTAGCCCCTGTCATTGCTTGGCTCAGTTTACCTCTTTCCACCAACCCTCCACTTATTTTTCTCATTATTGTCAGTGAAGAAATGACACCGGAAACACCAGCCTCTGCTTCTCACTCTCTTCAGCAACACCAAACACTTCCATGGTACATCCAGTAAGTGTCATGTTCGGCTAGTTCAGCCAAACCATTGAGAGTTCCTAGTCTTAAAACTTACTACACTTTCTTCTGCTTCAACAGTTCATTGTCTTCTCATTTTTCTCCCAGCATTTGTTAATATTATCTTTCAGGGAGGCCTGTCATTCTCTAGCCCCGCCCACTCAGGCCATTTTTCTCTGTTCTATCTTCCCCACATGTTCCCTTCTGTTTTCACATTAAAATATTTACTTAAAATATTTCTATTTTCATTTTTTTGATGTGAGAAACAGACAGAATTAATTTCCTTTCATGCTTTATCTCCAGAGCCTGGTATATTACTTGGCCCACAGGTACAGACTTTTAGTATAAATATTTGTTGAAGGAGTGAGTGAAGAAATGAATGACATGCCAGGCAAATCACTTCCCACAGCTTCGCTCCCGGTCCCACTACTACAACAGGGGATTGTTGAACTACATTATATACACAGTATTTTTTCTATATTCTTATCAGGTTCCTAAGCCTTGACTACAATCTGAGTAAAATATGCCTAAGTGATTCAGTACTGTGTGAATTTGCTGTGGTTCCAATTTGCGTATTTAAATTTATTTCATTGTTTTTTCTTTTTTCTTCCTCAGGAAACAGATGCTTCAGGCCTGGATTGTGAAGCTTTGACTTCTCTCTTTGGGTTATTTGCTTTAGTGGTGACAATCAGCTATCCTCAAGAATCAGGGAGCAATCAGAGACTGTTATCCATCCCCTCAATTCTCTTACACTGCCCGCAGCATCAGGAATGAAGTCTCTTGTGGATTTTAAGTGTCGTTCCTCAGAGTCCTAGCCATCATATGTGGTTCACTAACCACAACGGTAGTCTTTTCTCTTCATAGTTTTATTTAAATTTTACATATAAAAGTAGATATATTCATCCTTTTTCTATCTCCTATATTCACTGCAATGACTTTTACATCTGTCCAAGAGTTTGAGTAAAACTTGATATTTTATTTTTTGTGTTTCATTGAAAGAAATGAACAGATCTATTTTGAATTTTCTTGAGAGAATTTTAAAATGCGTTTTCTTGACTTCTAATTATAGGCCACAGTTATAACTAACATGCAATTTAGTTAAGTTGTCATATTATGAGAGCATAATTTTCTCTAAGTCATTCACACGTATTGACAAAAAGCTTTAGAGAGGACTGTGGAGAAAGATAATCGTGGCGCTGCAAGTAGAGATCAATTATTTATATTACTTTGGGCAGAAGCGGGTCAGACGTGAATTAGACTCATCATTTTTTCCATATTCCCTAAGGCCTCTACCAATAAGTATTCATTGATTCACACTTCCAAGCCACAAATGTTTCATTTAGCTATTTGCTCAAATACTCCCTATAAGCAAACTCAGTTTATGAAAAATTGTACCTTCAAAACTGGTCCATCAGAGAGTGCTTACTCTCAGTCTTTCTGAAATGAGGTTCATGAGGGAATTAAGCCCTAAAGCTAGGCAGCATCCACAGCAGATAGTGGACTGTTTCTCTCGTATGCATCTAGATTAGAACTATATATACAATCCTATTAGAACACTAGAGAAAGTGCCAATCCATTTTTCCATATGCTATGTTCATACGAGAAATGTCCATTGAGAAAGTTCCTCATCAAATGTAGAGATCTCTTAACTGAAAGTATGCATAAAGAGTAGAGTATTTTAAAAATAAGAGAAATGGTCTGTTAAGCATAAAAATTGAAGATGAACACTAAGAATGCAAAAGTGGAAAAAATAGAAAAATGCTCATTGAAAAGAGACAAGTCCTCAACTAAAAACAATTGTTACTGTGTGCAAAGTTTAGTCCACTGTTACAAGTTTCCTGTGTTTTAAAGAGAATCTCTAAACTTGTGAAATTGTATGTGATATTTCATATGTTTGAAGTCTTTGCAACTTAAAAAATAAACTTTTTGTGTGTTTTCCAGAAAGACACAACATTTTTGCGCTTTTTATTTGCCTTGTTCTTGCTGGCGGTTGACGAACACCTTTGTGTTATAAAAACCGACTGATTATTTACCTCATAAAGAACACTTAAAATGTCAGCTGCTTCACAGAATTTCGTTTACATAGCTGTAGTTGAAAAAGAAGTTTGGAAAAGGCAGATTGCATATAGTTTTTTTCCCCCCATCTGTGTAATTCTTAAATCAAAGAATAGGCTGAATACAGTGGGATGGTCCTCTGCGCGCCCTGAGCTTAGAGCCCACCGCAGCTGAAGAGCTCAGAGCAAAGCCAGACAATATGCATTTCATATATGAATTATATCAACCAAAGGACGAATGTTTTCTTAATCATGAAATTACCCTACACTGGCATGTAAAATCCTGGGTTTTTATTTCTTTAGATATGCAACACCATTCATGGCATTCTATAAAATTTAAAAGGAAAGAATACTATAAACCTGCAAAATTTTAAATTACTGTTGTAGCGCGGATTAACACACAGGACTCAGTGATCAAGAGTTTACTTGTCCAGACAGACCAGCATGCTGGGACCCGATCACCAAAGGAGCTGGGCCCGAACAACTTGAGCCAGGGGTTTTTATACTCGCAGAACAGGGAAGCCAGAAAGGTAAAACTCAGGCACACATTGTTTTTTCATCAGGAAGTTTATGTGCCTATCTAACATACAGCTTACCAACCTTAGAGAATTCTGGGTACAGAGAGACATTTTGTTGTTCCTGGAACATGTGCAGGGTTAGGGCCAAAAGCTGGTTTTCTCAAGAGCTCAGAAAGAGAGAAGGAGTAATGGGTGGAGTTGGTGAGCAGAACTAAGGCCATTTTGATTTTGTCTTTTACATTACTTTCTTCAAAACTTTTAAATTGCTCATTATGTTCTCATAACAAGTTCTAGCTTGCTCTTTCTAGTGAGGTGTTTATATCTTGATATCTGTTTGATGTTTATTATTCCACCAACCATCTACCGTTCTAGTTATACCTGTTTCTACAATCTCAATGTTCAATGGGTCCCTGGAGAATTACTCCTCCAACTTAGAATTTTAACTCTACTGAACATTCTGATACTCCATGCAATGCTATGAATTGTATGCATCTGATTATCTGATTTTGCCTCTTTGCTTGGAGGTGTTTTATTTTTTTTTTATTTTTTCCCCTGCTTATCTGCTTTCTTATTCATTCTTCAGAATATAACTTAGAGGTCTCCTCTGAAGAGAATCTCTAATCCGACCCTTCAACAGCCATCTCCTTTCTAAAGGTTACAACTCTCAAACCCCACCCACACAGCAGATCAGTGCTTTAAGCACTGCTTTTCAATAGCTGCATGATTTTTGCAAAGTATACTTTTTGAAGTCTGCCTTTCCTCTCAGGTAATGAGCTCATTGCCTGTCCAGACTCATTATTTCCTTTATGTTTCTACCCCCAGACTTTCATATAAAGCGTGCTTCACGTTAGCCGGTCAAGTAAAGTTGGATAAATTTAATAAATGCTGGACATGTTACCATAGATGTCTGCCTTGGAGTTTCACTTTTAATCCAAAATAAATTCACTTATGGTTTCAAAAATTAAAAGTTAGCCTGTGTGGTCATATGCTATCTATAATTCCAGGTACTCAGGAGGCTGGGCACAAGAAGACTGATCAGGGAGGCCAGATGGGCATGGACAGGGTGTGGAGAGAGGTGAGAGAGGCAGGAAAATACTTCCAGGCTGTTCAAAGTCTCTGGTGAGTCTCGTGGTCACCCATACACAGGCAAAGAGCTGAACCAGGCTGCAGGAGAAGAGGAATGGGAAATTTCTCTTGGTACAAGTTGTAACCATTTCTAGTAACCAATATTGGGAAGAGAAGAAACAGTAGATTTCTGGGAACCTTGAGTATATCTTCTCTCTTTTTTTGGTGGGAAATGTTTGAGTAGACATTTCCATTTAGGAAGGAGGCCCTTAGTAGCTGCTTTTATACAGAATCATTTCTCCTCAGGGAGCCTTGCATAGGATGGGAGTTCCCTTCTTCCTCATGTAGAATATCCATAGTGCCATATAAATATACACAAATTTTCTGTTGAAGTCTATTGTGGTTCAGATCTGGAAAGTGCCCCAAAAGTCTCATGCATCTTGTTGTTATGGGTTATCTATGGAACGGTGTGCTGAAACGCTGAGGCTGGACCCAGAAGAGACACATCACAGGAACAGGAAGTACCCGGGAGAGCATGCACTGGTTTCCTCTTCCTGCTTCACTTGGCTTTCTGATTGCAATGGTGAGGAGCTCCCTCCTACACCACCATGCGCTCACACCATTGCCTGCTGCCTACAAATGGACTGTGACCTTATGAAATGGTGAGCTAAAATAAATCTTTACTCCGTTAAACTGTGGATGTCTAGAATTCTGTCATAGCAATGGACAAGTAACTAGGACCATATCTCTGTCATTTGCTTTGGGTAGGAAGCCGAGCTAGAGTTCTTATGTACTGGCCATTCTGATTGGATGATCTTCCGATTGTCTTCTGTGTGTATTTCTGCTGTTCACATTGAGTTGTGCGCAGAGTATAACACATCTTCCATTCTAAGCCAATGACACAGGCCTGTAGTCACAGCACTCTGGGAAGCTGAGGCAGGGGGATGACAAGTTTGAGTTCAGACTGGGCAATTTAAAGGCTTGGTGAGACTCTGCCTTAAAGTCAAAATAAAAAGGGCTGGGGATGTATGGATAGCTCAGTGTGAAGACCTTGGGATCAGTATCACTTAACCAATAGCACATAAGTCTTTTTTCTCCCTTCTCACTCCTTCTGTTCCCTTTACTGGGGTCTGCGGTGGGGTCCTGCATGGGTATATGCCCACAGGCATGCATGGGTGTATGTACATTCAGCAAAGGCACCTGGAAGCCACTGGCAATCCACTCATTGTTGACCAAGGGATTCCCTGGAAGGGGTGACTCCCTAGTATGTACCCATCAGGGCACTTCTGTATACCAAAGAAGATACTCTGTCTTGAAGCTCCTGAGTGCCAGCGAGTGTTGACATGAGTCCCCCTTGGGTAGGTGGCCTGGGCTCTTCCCAAAGTGGGCAAGGGCTAGTGCATCACGTGCTAGGGCGCCTCTCTCTCTCTTTCTGAGTGTGTGTGTGTGTGTGTGTGTGTGTGTGTGTGTGTGTGTGTGTGTATACTCGCGCGCCTGAGCTCAATGCTAGCTTCTTTGTCTCCCCTTATCTGGTGGAAACCGTCTCCTCCCCTGAACCCAGCGACTGGCTGTTTGTTTCATTTTTCTCATTTCCCTAAGGATCCCTGAGCCCAACTCCAGTACTTCCTGCCACCATCAGTGCAAAGAGTGGCTATCTTAAAACAAACCTACGCCTCAACGAAGCCACATATTGTGACTCTGGCAGGGACGGGGAAGTTGCCAAAGACAAGGTGTTGCTGGGCTTCCCCAGAGACCAGGGTAACAAAAGAGGCCAGAGAGGCTCCAGACCCACCAGGAGAGTCCAGCTGTGCGCGGTCCTCTCTGCTCACAGATTCCCTTCCCCGCTGCCCGGACTGTCCACGTAAGGGCGGGAGCCGGGACTTCCGGGACTCTTGGGACACTCAAGAAGGGCTTGTTCAGAGGAAGTGGACGATCTGTCCTGAGAAACTGGCTCCTGAGCCCGTGCCAGACAGGAGAAGCAGGGGGACCTGAGAGGGCGGGGAAGCCTGGTAGTGGGTTCATTCATAAGGCACTGACAGAAAACAAAAGTTAAAGCAGATTGAAGGAGGCTGCTGCAGGGCAGGGTGAGGACGCGGGAGTGTGCATGATGCTGTGACCTATATGTATGTTTGAAGTGCTGTGTGAGCTTCTTTAGAGCGATGCCAGTCATAGCTTATCTTTCCAACTGCGTCGATAGCCATAGCAGGGCAGCACTCCTGGAGAGGCTGAGCCTAAAACCTTCCCACCAGGAAACGCCCTCCTCCACTCTCCTTGCTGGTGTCCACCCTTAAGGTAGATTTATGCCTTGAGTCTGAAACGAGAACATGTCGCATTTCCGTGGGATACCACATTACCCTTTGTCTTTCTTGAAAAATGACTTTCATAGGTTTGAGTGCATTACATACAAATTTAACACACTCCTGTGTTGGTCTGCTTGATGTCTTTGACAAGTGACCATCTCTGGTTTTGAGGTTTACACAGAGACTATAATTTCTTTTCTTTCCCCCTTCTTTTTTTTCCTCCTGAAACAGATTGACCCTACTTCTAAGGATAGAAATTCCTTATGAATTTTACATACCTGGGTTATGAAAATCCAACTTCCGTTTGTACAAGAGAGTTGGCACTTTGAAAGCCACAGGTGGAGATACTCGTCCTGATGACTATCTTATTTATGGATGTGGGTTTGCTTGTTTGCTACCTTTAAAGCCTATGGAATAAGTAGTGCTTATGGTTAAGGTAATTGTTAATCCAAACACATTATGGCTCACACTCAATTCATCAAAATACTTCTTTTTTCACAGCTGAATGTGTCAGTGTGTGTGTGTGTGTGTATGTGTTCCGTTCGTGAAGGGGCATATCCCAAGCGACCCCTCATTTAGGTCTCTGTGTGCAGGATGCTCCAGGAATCTGCACCCCTAATTCCCCTTTGATCAAGTATAAAAAGAGGATTTCTTATATAAAGTTCACATTGTCTCATGTAGTGATATGTTCCTGACCAACTCGTTGAACACTGATTAGTATTTTAAATTTGGACCTTTTAATAAGCACAGTATCTCAATTTAATTCCATCCAGTGGATGTTGTGACCCATAAAAGTAAATTTGCAGGGTTGGCATACTAAAAAATCTACCTGTGGGTTTAGAGTGCATTATTTTCACATTGGTAGATTGAACTACTCAATGATGTATTTTTATTTAGCGTCTTAATCTTTCCTAGACTTCATGATCCCCTAGACAGACTTTCAAATTTTTATATTTTCTAATAAATAGAAAAGTACACATGTCTTCACTTCAGAAATAACCTCTACACGAATTACAGGGTTAAAATGAAAATAAAGCCAAGCTTGAGGAACTCTTCTAAATTTTTTAAAGTTTACTTTCAATGCAAAGATTTGTCACTGCTCAGGTTTCTTTCTTTTACATTAATAAAAATTACTAGCTACTGAGATAGTTTGGTCTGGGTCTCTCATATCAGAGAGACCATTCGATGTTTCACCTTCTGCTTCTGACTCAGTTCACTAAGCATGATGTTCTCAAGCTTCTTCCATTTGCCTGTGAAAACCTCCACGCTGTTGGACCTTACAGATGCGTAGTATTCCATTGTGTATAACTACCACAGTTTGTGTATCCACTGGTCTATTGATGGGTATTTTGGTGACTTCCACGTTCTAGCTATTGTTAGTTGTGCTGCTACGAACATGGGTATACATATATCTCTGTTGTATGTTGTTTTGGCCAAACCACAACCATCTCATGGAACTTTAAATGAAAGACAAAGGGAAAGAAGGGGACAGGGGGTGGGGGGGGCATGAAAAGAGGGAAGGGAGGGTGAGGGGGGGACAAAGGGAGAGCGGGAAAGCCCTTGTCACTTTGATAAGGAAAGTATGTGCACAAAATGCTCAACTCCATTGTAAACCTTAAATTCTGCACGTGTACATATCAATAAAATGGGGAAAAATTCCTAGCTACTGTCTTCTTTGACAAAATATTGACTTCTTTGACATTCTACCTCTTAAAGAAGAGATTGGAAAATAAAGCAGGAGATCATAGCAGGTCCTAGAAAAAATAAAATCGCTACTGGAATAGGAGGGAAAGATTATTCCATTTGGCTAGGGGTGTCTTGCTTTAACGAAAAAATCAAAGTTTAAGTAGCACTTTCATTTCCTTTGTGGTACTGAGGAGCAAGCCCAGGGATTTCATGATGACCTGCAGCCTGAAGCCTTTCGTTTTTATTTTGAATTTTAGACAAGGTGTTGCTATGTTAGTAGGTTGCCCAGGCTTGAATCAAACATGTGATTCTTCTGCCTGGGCCTTCCACAGTGCCAGGATTACAAGCTTGTAACCCTGACATGAATTATTCTTTACATATAAGCAATATATTCACAGATAAAAATGAAAAACAAGGAGGTAGGGGAAGGCAGGCAGGATTGGTAAAGGGCTATTTTTAAGAGCTGTCTAGAATGGAAAATTTGTGTCTGAAAATAGAAGAAAAGTGTATAGAATTATTGAAAACACGTAGAAGTAATTTGTGCAGAGTTGAATTTTCATCTCCTTTACTTCACCCACCTCCTACCCAAGAAGCATTTCTCTCCATTCTCTTCATAAAAGAGAAAAAAGAATCAATATTCAAAGAACCACATAGCACACTGCATTGGCAAATATATGGAGTGCGTGGAGAGCCATTGGATGAAAAGTTACCCTTGCTCTAAAGTGATAGGAAAGTGAGTCGAAGGTATTTTTCATGGAGGCTGGGAGTCAGCACTAAGAAATGTGGAGACTGGGGTGGTGAGAAAATGCATTGCTGTTCCTTATTGTACTACGTGGCTTAAAATGAAGCCAGTAACTTTCTTTTTTTCCTTTTTTTTAAAAATTGAGAACAAAGTTGTTGCAGTTCTTATACTCCTTCTACTCATGGATGTAAATCTCTAATTTTCTTTCTTTGAAATATCAAAATACCCAAGGCACAGACAGTGCAGACAAGACACCGCATGTGTGGGAAATGGTGTTTACAGAGAGAATAACATTTTGGGGCAGAGTTCTTAAGGAGAGGGTGAAGGAAGAAATCTCAGTAAGGCCTCTCATAGAAGAGTAAAGTGTACTTAAGGACAGACAGGTAAAACCGTTTTTTTATAGCTATAAACTGACAATACACTTAATGATAAGCTCACTTTATGTTCTTTTCATTACTATTGTCAAGCCCTTAGAATTGACTTATAAGCAAGGACGTGTCATATTAGGAAAATTCTGTTAATATTTATATTTCATTTTGATTTTATTTTAGATTTTATTGAGTGCTTACTTGAGGCATAACATTGTCCTGAAATAAAATGTCAATTCTTATGCTTTCAATATCTATTACTAATTTTTCTTTAGATGTTGTTTTAGTAGTTGAATGCAGTAATATATCATAGCTTTATGATATCTTTACATCACTGGCATATATCAACAGTTAAAGATTTATTGATATGCATTAAAATCTTGCATTTTAAGGGTAATCTTTTATTTTAATTTAGGCATAATTGTAGATTAATGAGTCATAAGCTATTAATTAAAATTCTTTTTCTATCAGTAAAAATATTTGTGTTTAACCACTAAGCTGCATATATATATATATATATATATATATATATATATATAAATTTTGTAGTTATACCTTTTTGCATAAACTAATGAAATAAACGTTCACTAAAGATATAAATTGGTAATCACTTAAGAATACCTAATATAAATTACACGGCTTTATTTTTCCCAAGCATCAAGCACATTGTCTTGCACTAAGTGTTCACACAGTAATCACTCAGCAGTTACTATGATAATTATACCTGGAAATACTTTAAAATTAGTAGATTGTGACTTACCAGTGATGTGTTTATTATGTGTGTATTTATTTACCTCTGTATAAGTTATAGTTCACTTGAGGACAGAGACTACTTTAAAATCAATAGTTAAACTTGTAGAAACATAGTGAAAATAAGTGTAGATATCCATTGCCATTCAGTAACTAGAAAAATCTTCTCCTATCTAAAACAAAGTTGCTGCTTGTTCCTAGGTTCCAAAGCCCTCTTCTCACTAGCATGTCCAGTAGACATGCACTTTTTTTCTTTTCTTTTCTTTCTTTCTTTCTTTCTTTCTTTCTTTTTTTGAGACAAGGTCTCACTCTGTATTCCAGGTTGGTCCTGAGCTCACAACCATCCTCCTACCTTGGCCGTATGTCCTGTGATTACAAGCATGTGTCCCCATGTCTGCCTTCTGTCCTTCTGCTCAATGCCTTGGACTTGGTTTCTAGGCAAACTCTCCAACTACTGAACAATTCTTCTAGCTTGCCTCACCCTTTTCTTTAAATTTATCTATGATCTATATCCATACTCTATTTCCAAAAATTAATTTTATTAGTATATATTTGCAGTACATAGTAGTTGCCTTCAGATGGAGGAATTGGTCCATACATGTACCACGTCCTGAAGGGTTGACTTCCTCTCCCCTCTCACACTGTCTTTCCATTTCCTCAAAGTCGTTCTCCTTATTTCTTATGGTTACTCTTATTTTGCCCTTTTCCTTATTTGCACTTTGGTTTTAGATTTATCTTATCGAGTATGCTTTTACAGGAAATATCCTTTTTGTGGTACGGGGGATTGAACCTTATGGCCTTCGCACTAATTATATACTCAGCCCATTTATTTATTTGTTTATTTATTTATTTATCTGAGACAGAGTTTTACTAAGTCACTGGTTGTCCAGGCTGTGCATGAATTTGTAGTCTCCTTGTCTCAGCCTTCCAAAGTGAAAGTCCTTTTTAACATATGTGACAAAAGTAGGATATATTGCAAAAACATAGTTACTCGGTGTAATTTGTTTGGAACACATGTCTCTGAAACAAATATGTTAGAGCAGGGCTCTGCTGAACCTGACCCACACGGATCCTTTGGACAGACTATTACAAACATAATTATTAACTTCCCTGTGCAAGTTGTATGGTCTAAAGAGAAATTCATCATTAAGCAAGAATTGTATTGTCTGACTTTGCTGAGAGCTGAGATTTGAGTGTCACCCAAAGGCTTCTTCTCGCAGCTGCGACTCCTGCCTACCGCACATTGGACAGCCTGCTTCCCTGTCGTTCCTTATTGGCCAACTGGTGCCGAGGCAGGGATATCACGGCAGAGGACATGGTAGAGGAAAGGTGACCAACTTGGGTGACCGGGAAGCAGAGCTGGTTGGGGAGCCAGAGGGGAGGCCAGGGACCAGATAGAGGTCTCGGAGTTACACACTCTCCTGCCCACTTCCTCCAAATAGACTCCACTTCGTAAGAGCTCATTTGACAATAAACTCATTAATGGGTCACTTCTCTGTCTCATCGTCAAGTTGGTAATCTAGATGAGCTACCACAATGCTCTATGACCTTCTGATTAATTGATCTTAGCACCGAGAGATGTTAAACAGATATTAAGATATTGAACATTGTCCCATTGCTTTTCTATCTCAATAGAATCTAAGTTCAACAAGAGATGGGTGTTTTTTAATTACTCCCTAGATATTAATTAAATGAGTGAAGGAATGACTATTAAAATACATAGATAACTTTGAATTGTTAATTAGAAATTGTACTTTATTCTTTTTCTCCATATATATATATATATATATATATATATATATATATATGTATGCATATATGCAATACATAATGTTTACATTGAACTTGAATATTCTTTGTGACTTTTGTAAAAGAATGAGAAACTTGGCAAGACCTTGTAATACAAACTGAAATTCTGTGAGAATATATCATTTTTCTTGCTCTGAATGAGACAGAATGCAATGTTTTACTATCAGCTTTGAGGATTTTGTAAAATCAGCTAAAAAGGCAATACAAAGACATCTTGTCTGTAGTACTTTAAATCTGGGAAGGCACACAGTTTATGTATTTACAGATGGCCTCCTCTCACCCTCTGAAAGAGTTGTGTCTTAAACACTTTTCTCAGAGTCCCTTTAAATCAGCACCAGGACCCTCCTTGTCAACAAGGCCTCCCTTTCCTTCACACAAAAGGTGCATTATTGCTGAATGATGTATTTGGTCATTACTTGCACTTTGAGACATCTTTGGAAAATGTTCTTTAATTATTTATTATTTTAATCGACTATATTTTGAATTCATTGGGAACAGTAGCTATTTCTTATGTTTATTTTGCATGATCCATATAATATACAGTAAATAAATGTTTGTGATTTAAATAGATACCCTTTGGTATATGCAATTTATTATCTAAATCATTGGTTCAATCTTAGTTAGGACTTTCCTTTTCAATGCAAATTAAAGTACAAATCAGTTTTACTCAGATGTTATTTCTTTTGATGCAGTTAAGCAGTAAATGGGAACTCATTGGAATTTTATTATTCCTTCTCGGCAACTAAAAGACCTCTTTCTTAATTTAATTTAAAAGATATGTAGCAAATACTCTTTGAACTATCAAGACTTCATGGTGAATAATGTATTATCATTGCCACTGAGAAAATCTGAAGAAAATATGTATGATACTGGAGGAGAAGATAAACACAGTATGCACTAATTTTAGAGTAAAATAGCATTCCTTTTTCTATGCAATATTTTGAGGATGTTAGAATGTATTATGGTTTAAATATGAAGTATACCCCAAAGCCTCACGGATTGAGGCTGAGACCCCAGAAATGGTCAGTGTTGGGGTGTGAAGAGAGGACTAGATCGGGGGGACCCCAACTTGTAGTTAAACGTGTTATTTATGGTACGGCTTCTACCTCAGTCGCCTTCTTTTTCTTCAGCACAATAAGCAGCCACACCTTGAAGGAGGAGAGGTCTATTTTGGCTCACGATTCAGAGGTCTCAGTCCAGTCATTGTCAGCTGACAGTGACAGAGTGCGTGGTGGGTGGCCTAGTGGAGAACAGCTGCTCCTCCTATAGGATGTAGGGAGCAGAGCTGGGAAAGGCTGAACCAACCAGAATCAGCCAGGGATGCTCCCTTTTCATCCTGGCCCCACATCTTAAAAACATATGAGATTATCAGTGATGAGATTCCCATGATCGAAGCACTTTCCAAATACATTCCCCTTTGGGGATGTTGCAGATACAAAAATCCTAACAAGGGGCTGAAGGAGTGGCCCTGTGGTGAAAGCACTGGGCTAGCAAGCACAATGCCCTGAGTTTGACTCTCCAGAACCATATAAGCTGGTCATGGTGGCACACAGGAGCACTCTAGAGGCTGAGTCAGGAGGATTGCTGTGAATCCAAGGCCAGCCTGGACTACATAGTGAGTTCAGGACCATGAGGGGCTACAGGGTGAGACTTTGTCTCAAAAACAAAAAACAATCTGTAAGGGACCTAGTTGACAAAAGTAGGTCACCAGGATGACTTTGAAGTGTATGCTCTCCTCAGCCCCTCCCTCTTTCTCTGGTATTCTTGCTCTTTTTGTCTTTCTTGACCTCCATGAAGGGAACAACTTCCTTTCGCCATGCCTTTCTGCCATGAGCTTTCTTTCTTAGACCCAGTCAATCATGGAATAAAACACCTGACGTGGTTAGCAAAAACAAACATTTCCTCCTCTAAGTAGTCTCTTTTCCCCCTTAGGTATTTGGTCACAGTGACAGAAAGGTGATTAACAAAACAGTTATATTGAAGTAGGCAGGAGGCAATACATTTTGGTGAGTTTTTAGAGAAAATGGGGCCATGTACAGTTTTAGTGATAATGCAAGCAAGAATAATCAGTATGGAAAACAACATGAAAATTCTTCATAAAATTAAAACTTAGAGTTAACATATGATCTAGTAGTTATGCATATATATATGAAGTAAAGTGAGTATTTTGAAAAGATATCTGCATTCTCATACTCATTGCAGCATATTTATGAAAGTAAAGCTATACATAAAACATAAATGTATATAAATGGATCAATGGATAAATTCACTGTAGCATGTGTTCACAATGGAATGCTATCTAAGCTTTTTTTCTTTTGAAAGAGGATTCCTTTCACTTGTGGCAACACGGATGAACTCAGATGATATTCTGTTAAATGAAATAAACTAAGAACAGAAAAATATGACACTTCATCTCATCGAGGCAAAGAAAATCCAAGTCATAGAAACAAAGGTCATAATAGCACAACTCATACTAGCTAAATCTTGGGAGCAGTCTATATGGCCAACAACAAATGAATGGATAAAGAAAATGTTGTATATGTATAAAGTAGCGTCTCATTCTGGCGTCAGAATATATTTGGGTATGCACAGCAAAATAGATGCACATTGAAAACATGATGCCGAGAGAAATGAGTCAGATAGAGAAGCTTAAATATCACATGCCTTATTCTACATAAGAAACCCAAAATGCCAAAGATTTAAAGAACAAAATGAAGGCGATGACAGGCAACAGGGAGGTTGACATCGTGACGAAGGACAGAGAGCCTGGGGAGAAGCGGGAAAGAGAAGGCAGGCAAAAGAAGAAAAATAATCAAGATACAATCTATATGCACTGATTCCCTCACCTGAATGTGACTTCTGTGAATTGCAAATATGTACTAATAAAATTATAATTATGAAAAACGTAATGAAAGCTGGTGCTGAGTGGGTCATCCAACTCACAAACACATGGCAGCTGTGTCCACATTCAACTTATTCACCAGATGGGGCAGGGTGGCTTCTGGCTGTTCTCTAAAGTCAAACGACCACGGGAGGCAAATGCTTTTGGTTAATTAAAGATACCAAGGAAACAACAACAGTAATTAAGGATACAGATCAGAACACTATGCTGTATATCACAGCTATGTTCAAATTTTACTTATCAGTTAAATGCATGAAGTTATTTTATTTAGTAAAAATATTTAGTGTTATTAAGGGTATGAATATGGTAGGAATGGCAATATAATAAAAAGCATTCCCTTGTGATTTATTTCTTTTACGATTACCTGTATTTCATATGTTGCAAAACACATAATACATGTATTTAAAGATTCCAAATCCTGGAAACAACCGATACGTCCATCAACGGATGAACTGATAAAGAAAATATGTTACATATGTACAATGGAGTATTATACTGCCATAAAATAGATTTGAAGCATTTGTAATAAAATGAAAATACCTTGAGTCAACAATGCTCCTTGAAATGGACTAAACATAAAAGATTCAGGTATTGAATACTTTTATATAAGGTGACTAAAACACAGTTGCTTAAAAGAACATAATTTAATAGGAAGGGTAGGAAACAAGAAATGGGATGGGGAGGGATCATGAGAGTGGAGAAGGGGAAACAGGGCATAGAAGAAAGGCAGGGAGAATTATTAGGCCCCAAGGCATTAGATATAGGCACCGATGTAGTCAACATATAAATGCATGTGTAGTGCATACATAGTCAAACAAAAAATGAAAACAAAAGAGAGTCAAAAGTCTTCTGTGTCAGGTGTTTTCACTCCCTGGCATAGTCCTCCATTTTCAGGTGTTTTCACTCCCTGGCATAGCCCTCCATTTTCACTGTCACTAGTCAACTGTGGAGCAATCTGTAGGGTTAGTAAACCTCACTCTTTTTTTCTAGAATGGCATAGGTTTTGATTTGCAAGTCAATGGTCCAAACTTTATAGCTGCAGAATGTTACCCTGATGGGACACATAGGGGACTGCCAACTTTGATCTTTTTTATTTCATTGTTTTATTCAATTTGTCTCTCATCTCTCATGCCTTTTGAATGTTAGTAGCTATTCCATCCTCAAGTCTTAATCATCTCTTTATAATAAATTTGCAAAAACAAGTAATTGAAATGGGTATAAACATTGAAGAATTTTTTTTACAAAGTATTCCCTCAAACAATTAGAGTAATATTGACTTCCACTAAAAAATACAGAAATGTTCACTTTCCCGTATCATTTGCAACATTCAAAAGTTACCTCTAGCTGTCTGCACACTACTTGTCTCCTAATTGAATTCTCCAGGAAGTGGACTTACCACTAGGGCTCAAGGATAGTCCATGCCTTGTAAATTTTTTCCTATTTGGTAATACTTGTTCTACTTAGGCTCAAGGAAGATTCTGACCACATATAAAATTTTTGAGTGTTGCTTATTTTTTCCCAAGACCGGAAGATATTACCATATTATTTTTTGGAATTGAATGAATTAATCCTTTAATTACAATCCTGCCATTTGTATCATCTTGGAGTAACTTGATTGAATAGTTCCGTCTCACCCTGGGAATTGTGCTCCTATGAGAACGCCGGTCTTATGTGCTGAAATGGAAGAGAAGTTACCTGAGTATAGTACCCAGGAGTCGTATTTTAATGCCAAATTTCAGAGACTTTGTGATTAAGTTTGGGCACTTACTGTTGAGGACAGTTTAACTTTTTCCTTTTGTAGGCAATTTGCTTATTCTGCCTGAATGCTTAAATAATTCCTCTCCTTGAAGTCCAATTACTTATCCAGGCTATATCTTTGCAGTTAAATACACTGGGATTAATTTTCTTTAAATAGACTATGCTAGATTTCTGTACATTTAATTTTTACATTTTGAGGATTTCAGCTTTATGCCTGCAGCCTATTGCTTGCACTTGATCTCTGTCTGGAGCCATATTGACTTTACTTTTAATGGGGAAGTAAAACTTTCCTGCCCTGAGCGCCGTCTCATTTTCTTAGGAAAGCTCTGAGTACTCCCAGTACCCTTCACCCCTTAGGAAGATTGAGGCTCTAGCCATTCTTTCAGTTAATTGTTCTGTTCCCACAGGGCCAACTGATTGGGACCCTAATTAGATTGCTGCGTGGAACCTCTTGGTGAGGGGGCACAAGTGTCTTAACCCCCTAGGTCATTAAAATTCAGATTGAGTTGAATCTCTAGCACCACATAAAGCAGGGGCTGGTGGGGCACACCTGTAATCCCAGACTCAGGAGGCTGAGGCCTGCAGATTTTCCTGAGTCCAAGGCCAGCCTGGGCTACACAAGTGAGTTAAGGATCAGCCTGAGCTACAGAGGAAGACCTTGTCCACCCCCAACCCTCCAAAAAATGCAGACTCATCTGGGTTCTATAGTGATTTTATTTATACCAATTGGTGGGTGCCACAGATCAGTGGCAGAGTGCTTGTTTCTGGATTTGTCCACCAGCACAACACAACAAAACAAAACAAAACTCAAAAAAAAAAAAATCCCAGAAAACAATGAGGTGAAGTAAGCAACTCCTTTCAGGAGCAAAGGGCTCAAAGTCCTCCTCACACTCTCTCATTGTCAGAAAAATAAGTGTTTCTTGCCCTCAGCTGTAGTGTCAAATTGCGTGCCTGTGACATCTGACCTTCCTCCGGTCACATCACACCACAGGTGTGGCCTGGAATGACCTAATGCCATGACCAAGACATTTATCTTCCAACTAGAATATCTTTTGTACATAGTTTAGGATAAAATGAATATAGGTGAACATTAAAAAACATGATATTTATATTCTATTTGTTGGTTTAAAGTACTTTTAGTCACTGTACTCCCACCCCTCTTTGCTTGAGAAGTGGACAGAATCTGCGGAGTTTAGATTGGTGTTCCCTGTCAGCTGCGTTAGACAGGAGTTGGGCTTTAAGTAGTGACTTTCCCAAGTGGCTACAATAGCTGCCTGGAGAATTGTGCCAAGTGAGAACTCACAGGAGCACAGACAGAACACTTGAAAACAGCAAGATTTACATGTCATCCCTGAGAGCAAGTCTGCATAAGGAGCTTTGACTCCCTGATGAGATAATCACCCTTTCTTCTGTTGGAAAGCAAGGAATAGTATTGATCAGGGCACATATTTTCTATGTAAATTGGTCTTTTTATTGGGTAGTCCTGGGGATTGGAATCAGGGCCTTTGCACAGAAGTACTTCTCTAGCCCACTTACTTTTTGTTTTGAGACAGTATTTGTGACCCTTGAAGAGATTCTGTCAATTTGAGACAATCAGGAACCATGCCTGGATTGGGGCTTGGGGACTGCCCCTAGATTAGACAACTGAGAACCAGCCTGGGTTAGAGTGTGTGTAATTTGTGGGCCAGCAAATGAGAAGAGAACACCCACCTGGGTGTGGCAGGCCCAACTGGGAAATCAAGCTGTATAGAAGGAAGAAGAAAGATTGTTACAGCTTTTTCCTGGGGAAAGTTCTCGCCTTCGCAATTGTCTGTGGACTCAGACGTACTACGCAACACAGATCTTCATCACATATTTGCTCTAATCTCTCCTTTCGCCTGTCTACCCATCACTGATCTTCAGTCTCTGGTCTTCACCATTGCTATTCAAACAACAGCAGCAGACTCTTACGGCTGTACTGCAGTCCCAGATGGGTGCTCTACCTGTTTCAGAGCAGCCATCACACCGTGCAGCTCTTGCACGTGCAGGCCGCCATCTTGGACTATCTCTGTCCTCAGACTTATAAACCTTCCAATAGGTCCTTTTTTATAATTTCTGTAAATACTGCCTTTTGTAAGAACCCAAACTTACTGAGTGTCTCAGTACGTAATGTTGCCCAGGTGTTCTCAAACTTGTGATCTTCATGCCTCAGCTTCATATATATGTATATGTACATGTGTACATGTATATAATTTTTGCAGTGAAAAAAGTATACAGAGAAGACTAAAATTAATGCCATTCACAATTTATTGTCTACTTATTCCCCTTAGTTAGTTGGCTCTTTGGCTCTGTTACACTGGCATACAGTTTGAAATCTCAAGTCTTTATTTTAGTCTGAAAGTTTAGTTATTTTTCCTGGCTTCTGTTGCCTGTTGCTTCTAACGTGTGTGTTTCATCTGTGTCTGGGTAGCTTGATTTGCACGTGTTTTCATAGATCAGTACTTCCCTTTTCATCATGTTGTGTTGGTTTCACATGTCACTTGTCTGCTCACATTTTATTGAATTTGGACTCATGTGAAATGTTTGCTGGGTGCTCAGCATATCTATTCTTATACTATTTTCAGTTTTTGTCCTAGGTTGAGTTCTTCATCTCCTTCTTTTGTTTTCTGTCCCTTGTTGCCTCCCTCCCGTCCTCACTCACACTGATACAATGACTGGCCAGACATTCTGCCATACTTTTGCATCTTCCTCATGCATAGAGTTTTCAATCCAGGCTTTTTAAAAAAATCTGTATATTATGTGGGCGGTTTTGACTCCTTTGCAATTTTTTTCTAATTTTTTCTTTAACTGTTTAACAAGTGTAACTTCAGCCCAGGAATGCTTCCGAACTCTAGCCTCTTTGGGTGGTGTAAGCAGTTTCTCACACATGTCAACATGGGATGCAACTTCCACCAGAACCAAAGCAATGGTGCACTGAAACCTCCAAACCTTCGAGCTAAGTATACCATTTACCTGGTTAAAGTCGACTGCCTTCCCAGTTTCCTGATGGCGGTGGAACGGCGACTCCTATGAGGAGATGGAGGTAGTCAGGTAATACTTTGAGTCCATTGTTATGACTTGTTGATTTTGGAAACAGGAGTAGGAAGGTACAGGAGAAGTGTGCAGCCTCTGTTGGAGACACGGGTTATTCTCTCTCTTCCGGGCTTGTATTAAATAGTGTCTGCCAAAGTTCTCTTCACTGAGCTTCAAACGTATCCAAGTTCTATGGGGTGAAGACTCTGAAACTCAGCTTTGAGCCCTTCAAGGATGATTGTCCGTTCCAATTTGTCAGATCATCGCTTCTTAGTAGCTGACAGCTTCACTGTTAATCAGAGAGACAAAAACGTAGGGTTCCATTGAAGCGGTGGGTAGACCGCTATGTATTTCTCCACCGCAACCTCCAACGTGCTGCTGGTAAGATCCTCCTGATTTCCACACTAGTGAGTTATTGCTTAGAACAACTAGACAGAGCAACATTTGAGGCATTATTTTCTTAGTATATGGTTTTTCTGTCCTCCTGAATAGGTACAGTAGATGTGGCTGTCTCCTGAGCTGCTGTCCTGCTTCAACCGAATCACCATAGTGATGATTTCCTTCATAGCCTTTTGGAGGTGCAGGCCTGATCCTTCAGCCTGTCAATTTCTCTATTGGTGATGGTGACTAATCATTCTCAGAATTTTCTTAGTACATTTTCTAAGTACATTTAAGTACATTGTGTCTGACTTATTCCAAGGAGGTACAGATTCAGCTGGCTCATCAAATTGACAGAATTTTTGCATAACTTTTTTGGGGTCATCAACTTTCAAGTATATGGCCAAGGGCTCTATTTTTGGTGCATTGCTTCTGATGAAGAAATTGCTGATGTTTGCTCGTCTTTTAGTTGTCAAATTCTCATCTTCAAATTCTTTCTTTTTCTTGTCATATTTTTTCTTTCTACATATTTTTATTGTATACAGCACAGCTAACTTCGAAGCTGGTCTTAGGGCTTCAGCCAGCCCTATGTTCTCTCCCAGGCTGTTCTATTTTGCATGTTTTGTGGCTGTCTCGCATTTGCTTTTGTATTTAATGATTTAGCTACATGGAAATCCCTTACTTTTAAAATTTTAGTCTGACTTCATTTGTTATTTTTAATTACACAGTGCATCTGCTGCTAGATTTGTGTTTTTTCATCAACAAAATGAAGCAGAGTAATTAGTACCTTGAAATTATGAGCAAACCAACCCACACACTTCTCAGCTGACATTGATTTTGTCCTGTTTCTTTTAAATTGAAACCAAGACGGAAATTCATAAAAGCCTCTGCTGCTGATGGAGCCGGCTGAGATAACATGGGCTCACACACACTAAAGCTAATTACCTACAATAAGTGATTTGAAACAGGGCCAATAAGAGACTGGGGAATAAGCATATTAAAGCCACTATAATAGAAGACATGAAATGAGACAAAAGAAATGAGGGATGGAAATGTAATGCATGGAAGAAAATTCATATGGGAGATTAAGAAAATTATATCCCCATTGTGTTTTATTCTCATTGAAGTGAATGACCTTCACTGGCAGTGACTGTAAATTCAGTATTTATGAGAGAGTGCAGACTCATCCTGAGTTTGACGGCATATAGGTTGGTCCCTTGTTGTCCTGCCAGCCCTGCGTTCTTTCTGTATCCCTCGCTTCATCGTGTACATAATTAGATACATGGCAGAAAATCATGTCCATGTGTCAAGGGTGCTGTGGGCTGTGCTCAGCTAGCCGGGACAAGATTCTTCCGATGCCATAGCCTCTTGTTCATCAGTCACAAATCTGCTGGGCTCTTCAGTTTATGAAAGGATGTACCATCAAAGCACACTTTTCAGCTCTCATTGAACTCCTAGTCCCAGAAGATCTGGCCCTCAATTGGCTGAGAGTCTCTACTTTGGCTGGAAGTCATTTTAAAAAAATAACTCATGATATTATGCTAATAAACATGAATAATAATTTTATTATTGTTAACACAGGGTTGTAGACAGGTTGAGCCATCTGGGTGGGTGGACACACGAAGTGTAAGTCAAGGATCGTCTTGAATCTACATAATAATATCCACAACATTCTAATGGATATGTACTTGACTAACATGGAATAGATAAAAAATCCTAATGAACACTTATGATGATCGCTAAATGTCAGAAACACAAGGACAGACCAGAAAATTAGTCAAGTCAGATATCATAGCATTATTGTAGTTTTATTGAGATTCTGACAACCTGAGTTTTAATCTGTCATGTTTTGATATGACTCTGTGATCTTAGCTAAATTAGGAATCTTAAAGATTTATGAATATCAGCATATTTCATATCTTAGGATATTTTTAGAGGACTACTATATGTAAGAATTCAGAGAAACTTTTCAGTGATTTCAGGTTTTTTTATAGGAACAGTGCTACATGGCAGGGAATTGATGTTGCCAGAAGAAAAAAAAGTTCTCTATTTTAAGCCAAAAGAAATTTACTATGGAGTATTACATGACTTGAAGAACAATTGTATTGTTCAACCTGGCAATAATAGACTTTTGATTGACTATTTAGGAGTGAACTCAAGTTATTTAACACAGACCCAAACACCCATGGGGTGTGGATGCTTCCCTCACTATAATGAGCTTAGTATTTTGTTTTAATCAAGCAAAAGTTTTATTGAGAAAAACAAGACAGAAAATAAAAGTTGTTGGCTTAGAAGCCCAACGGAAACCCCGAGTACCCTAAGATTGCTATTTTCTGATCAAGACACTAATGCTCATCTGCCTGCTGTAGGATGTTGTTGCTCTGCCATGACTCAAACCAGAACAACAGTGCCTCACCCCTTATTTCTCTTCCTACCTACCTCCATTCTGATTCTTAGTTCCCTAAAAATGCATGTGAGTGCACCTAAATTACGTCTGGAGCTTCTAACATAAGGTTTCTATGTAGTAGAATATTTAGATTCCCAGCCTGTGCAATATCAGGATTGTACTGAGGGGGTGGAAGGTCTGTCACGCATGTTAACCATTATCTGTGATTTTGTACTTGGAGTGTTGCTTAGGTATCTATCACTTTTCTGTGACACACTTCATGTTTCTAAGAGTTTTGGAAGTTCATGCATTTCACCATAACAACAGAAACTAGCTCCATACTATTGTACATTGTAAATACATTCTGCATTATTTAACAGTATCCCAACAATGCATATTTGTTTAACTTAATATTTTCTTCCAGTGCTATGAATTATGTTGCAACATTTTTTTTTTTTTGTATGGAACCCAAGACCACAGCGCTGAGCTAAATCCAAACCCTAAGTCTCAGGTGAGATCCAATCCTGGCTGATTATTTTTGCTAACCCTAGGAGACCATGAGCCAAAAAGCTAAATAAAATAGACCCATCCTCTTGGTCCATGGAAACTGTGAAATAATAATTGTTCCAAATCATTGAATTTGCTGTAACTTATTGTGCAGTATTTCAAAACTACTCTATTTTATTGGTATATTTTCAATCAAATACTTATCTTTCCTTTGCTATTCCTGGTAAAAGGGAAGTAAGATTACCATTCTGTTTGCAAGGTTCAAATGAGATGTCTAATAATGGCTGCATCTTCATAATTCTTGGGCTGGCAGAACACACCTTTGTTTTTGTCCCAGCTTCAGCAAGGCAGTCCTGTAGGGCAGGCCTTTGGCCTGAGGCCCTAGTTTCTGGACTCTGATAACACTGCTTCTTAGTAAGGACATTCCATTCTTGTCATAGTTGTAATAGTGACCTTATGGTCATTAAATTTTGAGTTTCTAATAGATTACCTCATTATTTCTTCGCTGATTGGATCTGCCAAAAATCCTTGTATTAAATTATCTTTGAGATATATAGCACAATTTCCTCTATCTCAATAAATATTGACTGATACTGTGAAAGAAAATATCCTTACACCCAAACAACTAATTTTAAACAGAATTACAAAGCTATTGATTCCAGAAAAGTAGCAAGTAGCCCAGGAAAGAAAATATAATCCCAAGTGGTACTTGGACCAGAAGTAAATTATCATCAAAAAACCTTAGAATAAAAAAGTAATAAAGAACAATATTGCTGTAATATGAGGAAGGGAAAAAGAGTTGTTAATGGTAACAAATTAGTTACTTTTCCTTTGCTGCAATAAAATGTTACTGATGTAAGAAGAGGTTTACTTTGGTTCATGGTCATCAGAGGATTCAGCCATGATCATATGGCTCCATGGCAGAAAGCGCATGTAGAATGGCTTCGTGCGAGACCGCTGGCTACATCATGGCCACCGGAAAGCAGGGAGAGAAGGGAGGAGCCACAGACAAGAATGTGCTTCACCCCGGAGAGGACGGCCCGCATCGACAAGTCAAACAGCGATCAGCGCTGGCCAGGCTGCGGGGAGAAAGGAGCCCTCCTGCACTGCTGCTGGGAGTGGAAATTCGTATGACCACTCTGGAAAGCAGTATGGAGAGCTCTCAAAAGACTAGAAATAAATATCCCCTTTGATCCAGCGACCTCCTCCTGGGAATACATCCAAAAGAGGCCAAAACAACACATAACAGAGATAAATGTATACCCATGTTCATAGCAGCCCAACTAACAATAGCTAAAATATGGAAAGTCACCAAAATACCCATCAACAGACCAATGGTACACAAACTGTGGTACTTATACACAACAGAATACTATGCATCTATTAAGTCCAACAGCGTGGAGGCTTCTGCAGGCAAATGGAAGAAACCTGAGAACATCATGCTTAGTGAAGTGAGTCAGAAGCAGAAGGTGAAACATCGAATGGTCTCTCTGATATGAGAAACCCAGATCACAACTATCTCATGGAACTTAAAAGGAAAAACAGGAGGGAGGGAGGGGAGAGGAGGGGGAGGGACAAAAGGAGAGTGGGAAAGTCCTTGTCACCTAGACAAGATACGTAGTTGCACAAAATGCTCAACTTCATTGTAAACCTTAAATTTCGCATTTATGCATATCAATAAAATGGGGAAAAAAAGAATGCACGTTGTCTCCAGTGACCAAACTCCAAAAACCTTCTAGCAGCACATTTAAGTATGAACACATCAGTGGATGGATCCGGTCGTGCATCTACTCAGAGTAAGGCCCTGTGACTCGATCACCTTACAGACACATGAGACTTTTGAGGGAATGGTTCAGATGTAAGCTTTAACAGGTGAATACAAGTTAACAGAAAGTTATTAAAACTCTTGAGTAAAAAGAGCTACTACTATTAGTCATCTACCATATAATAACATACTTGTTAAGTCAAAGCAAGAAGAAATGGAAGAACAGAAAGCAATTACCCAAATCTCAGGTTTATGTATACATGTATAATGTAAATATATATAAAATAATTGAAAATAATTATTCTGAGCTCGTGCGCACACGTGCGTGCACACACACACACACACACACACACACACACACACACACACAACCTCCTTGGTAAAACAATCTGGCTGAATTTGCCTTGCTATCTTTTCTCTCTACCACGTGTTTTTTTTTTCCCCTGTCACCCAAGTTATGACCTTATCTGTCCTACAGAGTACCAAATTACTAACAGGGCCAAGATTAACCACAAAGAACATGCAGCCCTGTAATAAATAACATTGCTGAACAAAATCACTGAATGTTGATATCCTTGCGCAAGAACTAGGTGGACAGAACACCCATTCACTTGACTTGTGTGACAAGAGAAGTAATTTCAATGATTTATTTAAAACAGGCATTCTTAAATCTTCTAAAAATAAAGCAGGCTATGCAATGAAGAATATGTATTCCTTGGAAGCACTTTGCCATTTCTTTCATTTTTCCCCCAGAATTTTTTTGTGAATTTCTTTTTTTGAAGCTTTCATAAATCAGTAGCTGCTTTGTGAAATACAGATCCCTAACATACTTTAAATTCTCAAAAGTATCTATAACGTAATTGCAGCTGATTGCTACAACTACAATATCCTCAAAATATGTCTAATTTAAATGGCAGCTTTTAAATGTAGTATAAAGGATCTTGCATATATCAAAGAAATTGCAAGTTTTATATAAAAATAGTAATTCATCTCCATATCCTATTTCGTGAGTTGAGGTGGCATATAATCCATAAGTCAATCCATCTAAGGATTATCAAAAGTATTCCAACACATACGACAAAATTTTATTGATAAACACCTCAATCTCTCCCCTAATAAATGTTCTTTTTCCTTATGCTGAAGTGTCTAATAAAATATACTCTTTGTAATAATAAATTTTATTATAGTACATTTATTTCTTGAGCATGTTTTAAAATTTGAAAAACTAAAATAAGAAAAAATGAAAGAATTATTTATTAACAACTTAGCCAATGACTTCAAATTTTCTTTAGCTTGTTCCAGTACATAAGAAATGAAATGCTCAAAACGTATTTTGCAACTTTTCAGTTAAAGCACGGTACCATAGCACATCCAGATAAACCTAATATTCCGAGAGACTAAAATTACAAGTTCAAACCCAGACTGTGTAACCTAGCCACTTAGAGAGATTCTGTCAAAATTTTAAAAAGCGCTTGGGGATATCAGTGCAAAGTCTCTGGGTTCAACCTCCTATACTGGAGGAGGGGGATAAAACAATGGTAGTGGTTTCGATTTCATAAGTGAATATGACAGCCATGTGAACTAGTATTAACCTACTCTTTTAGATGTGAAAAGTGTGGACCATAGTCTAATACTATAGAAAAATGAAGAAATTTACCACACTGTTTCTATTACATTCATCCACTATATCATTACATTTAAGACACAAACAAAAATGATTCTCAGAATAATAATTTTTGGCTTGTGGTTGTTCCATAAGAACATACGATCCTAGACAAATCCATTTGTTAGTTTCTTCTGGCCTTCTGGTAAAAGGTCAATGTAATGACATTGTCTTCCCAGGAACACGCATGACTCTTTTCTTTCGCCAACTGCGAAGTGAAATGTCTTGGCCTTTTGTGGCACCTGCAAACAGTGGGAGTCCATTATGTATTCATCCAATGGTGAGCGATACGACAGGTTCCAGAAATTCAGAATTAAAAATAATAATGCAATTTTGTGTCCAGGCCATCTTCAGCTGTTCTAATTCTAGGTTCTTCTTCTACATCTTCTCATTCAATCTATTTTCTTGACTTTTATCAACACCATGAAAAATGGAGAGATAATAGGTAGGAAAAGTGCTTCTTCATACTGTATACCTGGTGGTTTTCCTGACAGGCCACAAGGAGTAATATTGCAACATTTTCTGGTTTCTCCTTTACCTAATTCTCACCATATTTCTTCTTTCTCACATCACTTAGTACCCGAGAAAGATGTTTTAAAAATTTTACATCCATTGTAACCTGAAAACTTCAGTGTCTTGACCTAATATTGGCAGTGAACTTAATTTTGGCAAATCTTTAAAATTTGACATCAGCCAGACTCCTATTTTTCTTGCTTAAGGATGAAAAACTTGGGTATTACTTGTAGTGCAGTAGAGAGGACAAGGAGGAAGAAAAAATAATTTTACCTAGAATTTTTAATCCTAAACCTGGAAGGCAAAAATAAATTAATGTATATAACATTTTCATAGCGCTATCATTTCTATCAAATTTCTCAAGCGTGACTTTAAAAACATTTTGTATAATTTAAACTGATCACATACCTTCAAAATCCTTTCCTTTAAACAGGTGGACATGCATAAAAATATTAGTACTTTAAGGTGACAGCTCTGCTAATTTTTCTTAGTCCAATTAATGAGTGTACGGTATACATACATCAAAATGTTGAATTGTATCTCCTAAATGTGTGCAAATATTAACGTTAACAGTTTCCTAAAAACAAGGTGAAATGTTATACAGTAAAAATGTTAAGGAAGAAATTATAGACACAGAGAATGGTGTCAGATTTTTAAAACAATTAACTGTGTTCTTTTTAAAAGAGTGTATGACTTGAACTATGGTACTTTATCAAGAAGAGAATTCTTTTTTATAATAATTTCTTATAATACTTGCATGTAACTACCCTTTGATTCACCTCTATCTGGCCACTTCTTCCACTCCCTGACCTGTGGTAGACAATTCTTAATTTTGGTTTCTTTGAATTTTACTCTTTTCAGATCCCACATGTTAATGAGATGCCCTTCTGTAACTGACATACTTCATGTGGAATAATGCCTTCCAGGTTAATCCATGTTGCCTCAAAATGGCAAAATGCCTTTCTTTTGTCAAAGGCTGAACAGCACTTCCATTGTGTGTACAGACCCTATTTTCTTTATCAATTCATCCACTGATAGACACTTAGGTTGTTTCATGGTTTGGCTACTGTAAATGAAGCTCAGATGGACACAGGTGTGTAGATATCAGGGACTTCTAGTCTACGTGGATTCAGAGGTGGAATTGCTGGATTATATGTGGTAGTTCTATTTTGAATATTTTGAATGAATTGCAAAGTTTATGTTGTAATGGCTGCATCACTTTACCTTTCCACCAACACTGCAGAATGCTCAGTGTTTTCTTTGTATCTTCCTCAATGCTTTTTGTATTTTGACTTCTTATAATTTCTATCCTAAAACAAGTGAGGGGATACCTTATTGATTAACATGTGCCTGATGATAATGATGTCAAGTATTTTTAATATACCTATTGCTCATTACTATTTCTTATTCGGATAAATGTCTATTTAGATCCTTTGATGTGCATTTATCAGGGCATTGTAGAGCACTGAATTGTATGAGTTCTTAATTCATGTTGGATATTAATTATTTTGGCATATATGGTTGACCAATATTTTGTTTATGTTCTGTACATCATTTCTCATTTTTTTGACTAATCCCTTTTGCTGCCTGCGAACTGCTAAATTGGATGTAATCTCACATTTTGCCTTTATTGCCTATGCTTTTAATGTCACATTCAAAATACTTTTAAATAAACTAGAACTTCAATATTTCTCATCTATTTAGAAAGATTGATAAAATTAGCTTTAAATCTGTGCAGAAAAGGAAACCATACAAGGAATTATTACTTAAATGTAAGTGAAAAATAAGTGAAAACAAGCAAATACACAAAAATAACAAAAGACCAAAGGTATCATTGATTTTCAGTTTGGGAACTAAATTCATGTGAAAATATTTGCAAAAAAAAGTATCACGTTCTATGAAAATAAAATATATAAGTATAATCATGATAGTCTGTACAGAATGATGTAGGTTTTTAAGCTCTTCAAATGCCTTTGAAATATAATGCAAATTTCATTTGTTATGGTTAACATTTAAAAAATTACAAATTAAATCACAGAAATCATAACTTTTAATATGTTGATGACTCAGTCATAAACTTATTTTAGATCCAATTAGCAGTAGTCTTGTTTAGTAGGGAGATGTTGACCCTTTCATGTATTCTGTAATGTTTAGAATAATTTCTCAACATAATAAAAGGCTAATAATATTAACGAATTGATTTAATGAATTGACTCATAGTGTGCACTGCAAGTTATTGGACTTTTCTTTTTATTTAAAAAATATCCCACAGATGTATTTATATGTCAGCATGTACTAGACTGTACCACATAAAAATACTTTATGTAGTGTAGTATAACATGACATTACTGTTTATCAACTATTTTCTAAATTTTATGCTTTTATTTTTAAAATTTCTACTGTACTTTAAAAATGATTTTCTACAATTGAATTACTCATATGCCAGATACACAGTGTTTTTATTTCTTCAAATATGTTTAAAATGGAATAATTTCAAAAGGTGTGCTTATTTCCCGAGGACATGTATTTCAGCTGAAAAATAGTTATAGATAAAATAAAGTTATAAAGATATGGCCCTGTCACAAAAATGATCATAACATCTTGGTTTGCAAAGAATAAAATTTATCACAACATTTGCTTTAATCCTTTACTTTCTTTGAATGTATATGCTTTTCTACTGTTTTATATTAATTATATCACCCATTAATTAATTACCAATTCCATATATGGAAAATCTATTATTGTCCAGTCTTGGCCTTGGTCCAAGGTAGAAATTATTAGGCAGAAATTATTCCTCATAGTTAAACATTAAGATCCATAACTAGAATTATTTTGCTAATGAAGAATTTGAGATTTAAAATGAAAATATAACTTGATGAGATTCTTTTGGGCTAGGAAGCGGCAAAGGAAAAAGTAATACAATTTGTGTGAGACTTTAATTTCATGGTCTTTTAATCAAACCACACGTGCAAGATTTATTGAACACCTGTGTTCTTCAAGTGCATTTTTATCAAAAAACTGTATCAACAAGGTACAATTAAGCACAAAATGAAAGTTCATTTATTTATAACAAAACCTCTTTTAACTGATCTGTGTATCTTCTGCTTCTAAGATCTGTGTTACATTGATATTTGCCTCAGGCAGTTTTTTAGAGAGAATTGCATAGCGAGTGATGTAGTTGAGGCAGCTGCTCACTGGATACCATCTCTCCCCAAATCCTCCCATATTAGTACAGAGATGGCTCCTAATCCCCCGACATCAAGTTTGACTATGAGATTTACAGCAAATAATGGATTGCTCACAGATGTGATGCAACTCTGAAATACACTGAAGGGACTTGGGTTATTGAGTTGCTCTCATTTCACAAGTCGAGTGTGTCCTCGCTGGTACCTACTGATCCGGGGAACAGTAGAAACCTACTGATTTTTCCTTTTAAATTTGTATGTGTAGTAAGTTGAAGAAATTCCTAATTAAACTAACTTTGCACGGTAACAGTGATGCTCACAAGAGTAGGTTTTATATATAACTAGATTTGATTTCTTCAGTTTTTGAGAACGTCCACTAGGGCTGGTCGTACATTTGTATTCTAGTAACTTTTTCCTGTGACTTTGGTGGCATGAGAACTGGGCTTTAGAAAAGAACACAGGAGAATATTTCTCATGTCCCTCTCTCATTTGTTTTTCTATGTAATATTTTGGAGAATTGACTGTATTTCTTAAATATTTGAAAGACTTCGTCACTGGGGATTTATGGACCTGGTGCTTTCTGTATGGAATTTTTTTATGTGTGAATTCTACATGTAAGAAGTGGAGGGCTGTTCAGGTCACCTGTGCTCCCTGAGTGAACTACGGTAGTTCATGGTTTTCAACCTATTTGCTTTTTTACATAAGCAGTAATTACTGTTATAAAGTTGTTCATAATATTAATTTTTATCCTTTTGCTGTGAGTTGGACCTGTATGGATATTTCTCATTCCTAATTTTTATAAGTCATACTTTTCTTTTTTTTATATCGGGCTAAATAGAGGTTTATCAAGTTATTTCCTTTCCAGAGAACTCAGATTTTGGAAACATTGCTTTTTCTCTACTTTTCTTCACTGGCTTTCAATTTTAGAAGTTTCTGATTCTCACTTTATTTTTTCCACTGTAATACTACTGCCATACCTGTGAACTTGGCCTTGATCGGTGTCTCGCTTTTCACTTGTTAAGACGTTATCAGAGATTTTATACATATATATTTATTTATACACACACGCACTATATATATATATGGTGCGTGTGTGTGTGTGTGTGTGTGTGTGATTCCTTACAGTTATCTGACAGTACTGCTTATCTGTCTCTCACAAGTTTGTTGTCATTTAATTTAAAATGTTTTGCAATTTTTCTTTATCCTTTTGGTTTCCCCCCTCATTTTATTGATATGTATTACCACAAGATTTAAGGTTTACAACGAAGTTGAGGATTTTGTGCACATACATATCTTGTCAAGATTACAAAGACTTTTCTACTCTCCTTTTGTCCCTCCCCCTCCCCTCCCCCCTACCCTCCCCCCCACCCCGTTTCACTTTTTTTCTCATTTTAAGTTCCATAAGAGTTGTGATCTGGGTCTCTTACATCCCCTTCAATCCAGTGACACCCCTCCTGGGAATATATCCAAAAGAGGCCAAAACAACACATGACATATGTATACCCGTGTTCATAGCAATAGCAGCACAACTAACAATAGCTAAAATATGGAAGTCACCAAAATACCCATCAACAGACCAATGGATACACAAACTGTGGTATTTATACACAATGAAATACTATGCATCTATAAAGTCCAACAGCATGGAGGCTTTTGAAGGCAAATGGAAGAAACTTGAGAATATCCTTTAGTTTTTTTAAGTATGTATGCAATTTCTAAAAAAATGAGGTATATTCCATATAGATTGTGCTGTTAAAATTCAATGGGAACACTGGGTTAACCGTGGCAAATCTGGGATTTCTTGAGCAAAGTGGTCATGAGCTTGGAGCTCTGTAGACTGAAGCATTGGTAAAGATGAAATAACGAATATCAGCAAAGTTAGAAGGTTTAAATTTCTGTTGACCTTCATGGAGACCTTTCAGGATATCTAGCATCTTGGTAGAATGCAGGAATGCCTCTCTCCCCTCACACTTGTTGCTGTGGTTTGGATTTGGAGGGTCTCTAAAAAGCCTCGTGTGTCTGTGACACCTTTACCATTGGGAGAGGGGGTCTGGCTGCAAGAGGTGGATGCTTGGGGTTTGACCTGGAGGGCTGTGGGCTGGTTGTGTCCTTGCCCTCCACACCTGGCTGTGTTCTGCCATGCAGTGAGGTTCTCTCTCTCTCTCTCTCTCTCTCTCCCCAGTGAGTCCACCATTCCCAGCTGCCCACAGTGAATGGACTACGTCTTTCTGAAACTGTAAGCTAAAATAAATCTTTTCTCCCTAAGTTGTGGATGTCAGGTATTCTGTCTTAGTAACAAAAAAGTAAGACACCTGAAAAAAAAAAAAAAGGTGGCAGGCTTTAAAATGTGGGAGTCACAAACATCAAAAATTTGAACTTAGCTCTTTATTACACCCTGTCTGTATCCTAAGACATGATGGGTTATTTCTTGACAAATAGCACCATGTGGTTCATTTATAAAAGTTTCATGTTTAATGAAATAAACAGACCAATTAAAAACTAATGTAAATGCTGATACATGATACTGTTCAGGTAAATGAAAATGGAGAAGTGTGGAGAAACCCTGAGCAGACAAAAACATTCAGGACTCATACATGACCTTCACTTTACTTAGCTGGAAAACATTAAGTGGAATTAAACTTGGGCTACTTTTTGTAAGTGCCATTATTAGAAAAATAAAATGTAAGGCTAACCAATCAGAAGTCACCAATGAGCCTATTTAAGTGAGCTCTTTTCAGGAAGATGGGCCAAATAAACATTTCGGAGCTTTATGTCCCCAGTTGCCTCGGGAGACTCTTTCTTTCTCTTCTTCAGTTGGGCCTCTGACTCTATCCTCATTTTAAAATTGCTTATTTTTAAAGAAGGCTTTAAAATTTTATTATGCTTCAGTTTATCGTTTAACACACTCAAAGAGGTCCCAGGAGAAATTCCATTAGACCCACGGAGAAATACACCCTGAATTTCCTCTATCTTCTTTTTATCCCTGAAGCACCATACTCATTGCTAATAACATTTTTGGGTCAAAATTTTTTGGGTCAAGATTTTCTCTCTCACACTCATAAAACTTGATTCTACTTCTGCTTCTATTTTCTACTTTCTTGTTTTTTTTCTTAATGTAATATGTTTCTTTATACTGTTATACTCTATTCTTACGTAAATTGAGTTCGCTTGATACAAGGTCTCAGAGTTGCGATTCTCTTGTTTGAATTATTACTGTAAATCCAAATATCAAGGTCTTGATGGCTTAAAGCTCTAAGCTTTCTGTGTCTGCCATCCTTCTGTATCTTTCATTATTCTGTAAGATGACTAAACCCATGTCTTCACTATGTTTCTCATGGTTTTTCTTTGTTCTAGAAACAATGTCTCAGTCATGAACAATTCTTCATTGCTGGGAGACAGTACTTGACACCCACCGCTAAAGAGAAGAAAGGCTCAGAGTTCAGAGATCTCTGTCCATTTATGGCCCCCTGGCAATGGCAGAAGGGCTTGGTGGAGGGCCTAGGCAAAATAAAGCTGTTGGAGACATGGCAAGACAAGAAGCAGAGTTAGAGACCAGGAAGAAGCTAGCAGGGGACATAAATCCTTCCGGGCCACCCATCATACCTTTCAACAGCAACTGAAATAATACATAGATTAGTTCACACAATTCATTCAACCCCACAATCCAATCATCTTCCTAATGTATCAGTGTTTGACAGCTCAGTCTTGAACCAAACCATAATGTAGGACCATGAGTCAGCTCTAGTGGGTGGAATTTCCTGAGGCCAACATCACCAGACAGGAGAGATGCCAGCACTGTCTCAGGTCTCAGTTCTAGAAGTCAATCCACATGCTTTGGTCTTTCTTGGTGTGGCCTCTCCATATGAGTTGAGGTCTTCACAACACAACTTTTAAATTCTGAGAAGTGTCCTACAAATGTTTGCAAGTAGAAGCTTCTGATCTCTTGAGGTCCATCTTTGAAAATTGCACCATCATTTCTGACCCTAAGTATTACTGAAACAATTCACAAGCAAAACTTAAGATTCTCTAGAGAGGGGGAAGTCAACTGAGCTATCTGAGGGAGGAGTAGTGAAGATATTGCAGCCACCTTCAGGGCGGTATATTCCCATGATATTTTTTTTTGTCAGAAAAACAATGACATGTCAATGCCTATTTAAGATATCTTCCCCTCTTTCAGGTTAAGAGGCAATGGAGGTTTGAACCCTGTCATATTTTGATAATGCTAGAATGCTTATGTTTCAAATTTTGTAAGAAATATCTTGCAATTGATAATAGTTCTCACTTATATTTGGCTATATATTCTTTATAGATAATATTTTAAGATGTAGCTTAGAAGAAGCTACAGCTTAGATGTGGAAATAGTGGGGTGATATATGTCTACTGAGCATTATTTATATTCTTTTCAAGCAAAGAACGTTTGAATTTTTAGTCTGTATCCAAGGTTGTTACTCTTGGCACGTGAGTCTGGAGTGTCCCACTAGAATATCACTGTTAAGAAAAAAATTTATGAACAGACCAATTATGTATGATGAGGTTTAGATCAGGCTAGATGGAACTGCCTTAAGAAACTAGGTTAAGTAGGAAATCCTCAAAACGGAAGCTCAGTACAATGACAAGTTTGTGTGTGTGTGTGTGTGTGTGTGTGTGTGTGTGTGTGTGTGTGTGTGCAGTCAATCAGGACACAGACAAATCAGTGTTACATATTTCAGCAGCATCATTTGTGTGTAAGGCCTCTAATACCACAGCAGAAAGGAGACTGTTGGTGACTCGGGTGTGGGTCCACTGAGTCCTTCTTTTTTTCTATCTACTACAAAATTCAATAGTCTTAACTAAGAAATTCACCTCTATGTGAATGTAAAAGGGACTTTGACATGAAGCGGAAACAGATGAAAAACTTTGTGAGCAAATCTCTCTACTTTGACTGACATTGCTCTTTCTTATCCAGTAAGACTTGAAATGACATAAAAATTTTGTCTGTTTAAAAAAAATTCCTTGCAGGTCAATTATTTATGTTTTGAAACCCATTATTAGAGCTTTGTTACAATGACTAAAGACATTACCTCTCTTGAACTTAATTATGTACTTGTACACTGAGTGTTGAACAGTTTGAATCATTATGTCAAAACTTGTGAATAAAATTATTAGTTTTTTAATGAGTAAACATTAAAATATGAGTTGATAGGAAAAAAACAAGATGCATCTCAGTTAATTCAGGCTATTCTCTTTCACTGAGGGCACGTCCTGTGTTTTGGATTTAGAATTGCCCCCCACAAGTCTCATGTATTTGAATATTATGGGTTATCTATGGAACCGTGAGATGGTGGCCTGGTCTGCAGGGGTGTATTATGGGCACATGTTTGGATATAGATTTGTGGTGGAAGATAGACATGTGACAGGTTACAGACTGCTGGTGTGCAGATTAGATTACAGGTGTGTGGTGGATGAAGGGTCTAAGCCTGGGAGAGGCGGAGCACTGAGGCTGTGCCCACAATGGGCAGATCACTGGGACAGGGATTGGAAAGGGTTATGCCGCTTTTCCCCTTCCTCCTGTGGCTTGGCTTCATTATGCTGTGCCGAGAACACATCTGTCTCCAGCTCTGGCTCTAGCCCCAACCAGGCCCCAGGTCCGCCATGTGATTCTACTATTGCCCAGATGCTCACCCATGAATGAACTATGACTTTCTGAAACTGTGAGCTGAAATAAACTTTTCTTCCTCTTCAATTGTGGATGCTGAGTACTAGGTCACAAAGATGAAAAGAGTAACTAAGACAACACCTATAAGGGCCTCTGACTTAGGCAGGCCAATGAAACAGACTTCCAGGGCCTGAGATACAGCCAGAAAGTGTTGAGTAAGTAGTGGTGTGCCATCAAACAAAACTTTAAAACTCGCAAAAATAATAGACAAAAACATTAAAATTGGTAGAATTTTTGCTAGTTTTTCTTTTATTCTTTTCCTTTTTTTAATATCATGGTGGGAACTGAACCCTTCCAGGGCCTTACACATGCCAATGAAGTGCTTTACCACTGAGTAACATCTCCAACCATCACCAAATATTAATTTATTTTTAAAATAGTTTATTTTCAGAATTAAGTAAATAGTATATTGATAATTCACAGATATTCAATACAAATTTTTGATGCATGGAAAGCATAAGTGTACTTATGTAAATATAAATATAAACAAATACAGGCCATTTCTCTATTTTCTTTTTTATGGTAACTTATTTAAGACACCATAATTATTTTTGTTTTTATTGATATGTGTTCACAATACATAGAACGTACATCTGTTTTGGGGGATTGGTGTATATATTTATTTGTTTAATGTCCATTATTCCCTCCATATTTCTTCTTATAAAAATCCTGTTTTTAACTTTACTCTTTATTTATAATCTGATGTCTCATATGAGGAGAAAGGTTATATATTTCTTTCCTCTTTCCCTTTTTTCTCTCTCTCGGTCTCTCTCTCTTTCTCTTTCTTCCTTCCTTCCTTTCTTTTTTTTTTTTTTTTTGCTGCTCAACCCCCAAATGTTGGGATTATAGGCAAGTCTCATCATGTCTGCTGCTATATTTAAGTTTCTGCATCTAATTTGTTTCACTAATTGCTCTGGCTTCAGATTAGCCCACTCTCCTAACAAATGGCTTGGACTTCTTCTTATGACTAAATAAAATTTAGTTTTTTATATGTCACATATTCTTTATCTATGAGTCCACTAATAAGTATTTATGCTCTATCCAGGGTTTAGCTGTTTTTAATTGCTCTGTTATAAGTAGGAATATGCTTCTATGTGTAATGTAATATACTTAGCTTTTCTGGAAAAATACGCACAGGAGAGATACTCTGTTTATGTAATCTATTTTTATTTTTTTCTGAGCAATCTCCATACTGATTTACTCAGCAATTGTATTAGTTTATATTTCCATCAACAATGTAAACGTGTTCTGATTTCTCCACGTCCTCCAGCGTGTGGTGTTCTCCTGTGTTATGTGTGTGTGTTTTATGATAATAGCCTTTCTAACTGGAGTAAGATGGAATCTCAGAGAAGTTTTGACTTAAGTTTTGTTTGTTGCAAAATAGGATGAATTTTTCCATGTCTTTATTGAATATTTTTACTTTTTTGAGAAGAACCTATTCAATACATTCACCAATTGTTTGAATAAAGCATTGTTGGTTTTAGGAGAGTTAATATTTTGAGGTTGAAATGTATTGGCAAAACTTTATTTTTCACATTTTGTAGGTTGTTTCTTTACTCTGCTGGGTTTTTTTTCCTGCGAAGAAACTTTTAATTTGATGTTGTCTTACTTGTTGATTTAAGGTGTCATTTCTTACACTACTGAAGTATTCAGGAAGACCTCTCCTGCTCCTATGGCTCCGAGTTATTTCCTCTGGGATAGTTTATGGTACTTACGGAATTTCTATTTTGTATCTAGGTCTCTTATCCATTTAAATTCGGTTGTGGTGCAGGGTAAGAGAAATAGTTCTAATTTTATTCTTTGGCATAGGAATGACCAGTATTTCCAACATCATCTGTTAAAAGAAATGGTCTTTTCCCAATGTATATTTTTGGCCTCTTTTTCAAAAACAAGATGGTGTAAGGTGCATGGAGTTGGGCCTTCCTCAGTTCTAGTCCATTGCTCTAGGTCTCTTTTTGCCCCCATTTTATTGATATGTATAAGTGCGAAATTTAAGGTTTACAATGGAGTTGAGCATTTTGCGCACCTACGTATCTTGTCAAGGTGACAAGGACTTTCCCATTCTCCTTTTGTCCTTCCCCCTACCCACCTCTCTGCCCCCCTTGCTATATCCCCCTGTTTCACTTTATTTTTCATTTTAAGTTCCACAAGAGTTGTGATCTGGGTCTCTCATATAAGAGAGACCACTTGATGTTTCACCTTCTGTCTCTTTTTGTACCAGAACTGTACTGTTTTTGTTTCCATAGCTGTGAGATTTCACTTGAAGTCAGGAATTGTGATGCTTCCCAAGTTACTTTTTTTCCCTCTTGATAGCTTTGGTTACTATTGATCTCTCCTAGTTGCAAATAAAGTTTCCACATAAATTTAAGACATTTTTGACCTGTAAAGAATGCTGCTGAAATTTTAATAGTGATTACTTAAAATTATATATTGCTTTTGGTAATGTAGCCACTTTAATACTATTAATTCTACTGACAAGTGATGTCTTTCCATGTTCCAACATACTCTTCAATCTCTTTCTTCAGAATGCTGTAGTTTTCGTTACAAGGGTCTTTCAAATCTTTGATTAAGTTGATTTCTAAGTGTTTAGCTTTTTGAACCTACTGTCAATAGAATTGCTTTCCTGATTTCTTTCTTGTTGGGAACACTATTGATTTGCATGCATTGATTTTTGTATACTGATACTTTGCTGTTTGTTTATCAGTTCTCAGAGTCTTTTGGTGGAAAATTGTGAGTCTTCTATGCAAAGGATCAGAGGATTCTGTCATCAGAAAGTGAAGATAATTTAGTTTGTCGTTCCGAGTTCTTATCCCTTCTGTTTCTCTTTTCTAGCTGTTCTTGGCAAAATTTAAAGTACAATATGCAACAGAAGTGGAGAGAGAGGACACTCCTGTCTTGTTTCTAATTTTAAAGGTAATAATCTTAGTGTTGTCCATTTAGTATGATGTTTGCTGTGCATTTTTATATTTTTTATCAATTGGAAGTAAAGTCTTTCTAAATCTATTTTCATCAAAAAAATTTTTTTGAGACAGGGTCTCGCTCTGTGGTCCAGGCGGGTCCTGAATTCACTTCAGAGGCCAGGCTGGCCTTGGACTCACGGCAATCCTCCTGTCTCAGTGTCCGGAGTGCTGGGATTACAGGAGTGCGCCACCACGCCCAGCTTATGTGGTGCTGGGGAATCAAACTGTGACTTTTAGCTTTAGCTCATTTTTAAATGTATATGACATTTATATATATATATATATATATATATATATATATATATATATATATATCTCCTATGATAAAGCTGGTTGGGTTATGGTGTCTGATCTTATTTTTAAGGATTTGTTAAATTCTGTGTACAAGTGTCTTTTTGAGAATTTTTGAACTTACATTCAGCAAAGATATTTGCTCTGTAAGTATTTTTAATAGCTGCTTTCAATATTCGTAGTAGCGTTTGACTTTCTTGCTCTTTTATTATTGATTGGTGCCCTGTCACCAGTCAAGGCTAACTCATTTTTTTGTGACTTGCACAAACACACAGGACCCATGCAATCCTGTGCTCATGCTTGATTTAATTCTGCTACTACTATCTTTAATTTTTTAACATTTTCACAAGGTATATTAAGTGTTAATTTTTAACTGAGTCCAAAAACTCATATACCAGTGCCTGTGGCTGGTTCTGAGCATGAGTCATGGGTCAAAGTGGCTCTGTCTCTTTTAGGCCAGCATAGTCACTTGCTAGGGCAAAATTCTGCCTAGTTTTCTTTCTTGTCACAAAGGAACCAGGTTTCTCTGTCACCAAGGATCCAATGGTGGTTTCCATAGAGGCTGGATGCACCAAATGAAAATAATCAGCGTATACAAATAAAAAGTAAATCTGTGAAATGTGAAATGGGTGTCACGCTGTTCTCACCCTTTCCCAAAGTTTCCCTTTGGCGATTTGGTTTTGTATCTTCTCACACCAAGAGTGGAGTTTATATTTATAACCCTTAAATCTGGGCTCCATTGTAATTTGCTTTGGGCAGTAACTTATGGTTGCCACAGTGCCCATCTTGAGCCTGGAGTTCAAGAAGTCTTCCATACCTTCTCCTTTTCCTTTTTCTCTCTAATAGCTGCCAAGTGTGTAAGCAAAAGCTGGCTCCAGAGGAGGAAGCACAGAGCGCAGAGGACAGCCGCACAGCTGAGACTCCTGGTGCATCCGACAGCCATTCATAAGCAGATGGCGTCCGTCACACAAGCCATAGTGTGACCGCTTGTTCATCTGAGTAATCTCTTCTGATCCAGTTGCAGAGCGACCAGCCAAGTGGCCCATCGGCTTGTAAGCTACTAATTATTTTGCGTTACATTATTCACTAACAATAACTAAAGGATACAAAGACTTGGAACATGACTATTATAATATAACGACCAAAAACATGTCTTTTAAAGTATTTATGATGTTAGACAGTCTTCTGAGCTCTTTAGATATGACTACATGAAGTAAATTGTCATATGAATTTTACTGAAGAAAGAGAAATTGTTATATACCATATAGCAGAATACAAAATCAGGCAATTAATATATATATATTTTGGTTTCTATATATCTATTGCTTTCATTAAGGTGGCAGCAATTATTAAGGAGATATCAATTTGTGTGACACTAGAAAACTAGTTTCTTCTGGCTTGGCTTTCTTCAGTTTGGATTTTGGAGGCCCTGGACTTCCAGGTTAAGAAGTTAATGTTCTGCTCCATCCATTTGATTCAGGTTAAGAGAATGGCAAACACAATAGGTACAAATTTCTATGTCACATCATTTTGTCTGTTTAAAGGAGGGACTGCGGTAGCTGTTCTTCGCTTACTCTTTTATTGTGGAGCTGTCAGATGGGCATTCATTCTTTGCCACATACCCTTGGGGCTTAGCTGATCTGGGGGTCTGGCTAGCCTAGCATGTATTCTGTCCCGGAGGACTTACTCTGTGGAAAGCTTGTAAAAGGTGATACAGAACTTTCCAGAACATTTTTGGTATTTTTATAAAATTAAAGATCAAGGAGAAAAAGTGGCAAATTAAATAAAAGAAAATATTGAAATAGAAAACATGAAGAGAAGATCCTGTTCTGACATGGCCTTTACAATTTCTAACCCCTCGTTTGCTACAATTGAAAGTGATGGTATAGCAGAATTTTGCTATGACTTGATGTCCTACCATTAGAAAGTTATACCAAACGGATGTGATATTTTAGGTACCTTGACAACAACCACATGGACTATCTGTTTTTTTTTTTCTCAGAACATATATTGAAATATACAGATTGCCAAATATTGGCGCACTATTGTCTTTTATTTTTAAGCTGGCTATACTGGGTAGAACAATCTCTAGATTAGAACCTATTACATTCTATTTGGCAACATAGTGAAGATTTATTAAAACAGGTTCTGAGATATCAATATGAATATTTTTTATTCAATTGGCCAGAAGTAGAACCTGTTAATTTGCATTTATAGCAAGGGATTGAGTGAGTGATACATTGGAACACATACATTGGAACTGTTGCTCTTGGTTTTGGAGTTTAACTTAGTCAATATGTGTTATAAGTCAAAGTATCTCTATTGGAATACATTATTATTGATATTTGCTCCATTTATAAACTAGATTGTTTTTCTCAAACAACATAGTACCCTTTTGTTCTATTTGCTACTTTCAAAGAAACCACTGAATTTTCAATTGAAATGAAAAATTTTGTGACAATCTCTAAAGCATACTTAGTAGAACTCTGGTTATTATTTAGATTCATGGATGTCTAGAATAATTGAAAGGATGTGTGGAATAATTGAAAGCAAGATTTACTATGCAGGTTGTTATTATTCAATCTCATCTTATTTTCAAGCTGTAGTTCAAAAAGTTGCACTTCATGTAAATCTAGATCCCTCCGATAATTGAAAAAGAAAGAAAACTGCAACTTAATTTGTTCCTCAATGGCAGTGTAAAAGCAGACATTCCCTAATGATGTGAACCGCAGGAGGTCATGGAGAAAGATAGCCCACTGGGGCTTTGATTACCACAATGGATTAGTGGAGCTGGCACTGATGTATGGTTATTATTGTGTATTCACTCGCAACTTTATTGACCTCAATTATGGAAGTTTATTGCAGAGTTGCATCATTATCAGTAACACCAGCAGCCAGAAAACCCTCAGGAAAACAGTTAAATATTGGTTTCAATAGTTTGTTTAAATGGAAGAAATTGTCTAGTATTAATTAGAGAAAAGATTATTTTTAAATGTGAAAGCTTAGGCATTCCACTGACTGTATAAGGGGTTACAGCTTTCTATGTAAAAAAAAATCAATATATGACCAGTTTTCATGAACTGCCTATTTAAAGAGTGAGGAAATAAATCTGTTATTTCCACTGAAGTCATAAGGCTGTAGATTGGCATCTCAGCCATCTTCCTTGGAAATTACTCATCCTAGTGCCATGGCAGCTGTTACCTTTCTTCTCAGTAAGGGACCGGCTGTCACTTTGATTGGACTCAAATTCTCTGTCAAACCTTGTCGTTGGCATTAGACATTACTCTCTGTCAGCCCATTATGAGGTCTATCTCACAATGGTGTTTCTCTTTAAGTTCAAAAATGTCCTTTTTATCAAATTCATTTTCCATAGCCTTACCACCCAATTGAAACAATATTCATGTGTAGAGGAAAAATTAGGTCAAACGACTAATTATATATCGTCATGGCTTGGATTTGGGGTGTCCCCCAAAGGCCTCATGTGGTTATGAATACTGTGTACTGGCAGGAGGTCTGATCTGGCTGGAACGGGTGGATGCGTGGGTCCTGGCTTGCAGGGGTGTGTGGTGGTTCTGGTCTTCCTCCCAGTCTTGTCTCTCTTCTGCAATGATGCTGTGAGGCTCTCTATCCCCAAAGTACTGGCTCTGGCTACAGCTCCTGCTCCAGCCCCTCACCATTTTCCAGCCACCCACCTGTGAATGGACTGTGACTTTCTAAAAATGTAAGTAAAATAAATCTTTTCTCCTTAAAGTTGTGGATATTGGTTATTGAGTCAGAACAACAACAACAACAACAACAACAACAGAAAACTAGATTTGCCTATCTATCTACCTATCTCTAAGTATATATATATATATATATATATATATATATATATATATATTACTAAAAATTACTAATTGAAATGACTAAATTACATACTGTTTAATAGAATAAAAGGATGAATGATAAGAGGATTTTATGTAAGCCATAATAGATGAAAGATATAAAAAATTAAAAAAATTAGACAATGCCAGATAAACTCCAAGAAGCATACTAGCCTTCAAAGTCTTCCACACTTGAAATTAGCTGAGGCTGGGTCTGACTGAATTCAGAGTGTCTTAGTGTATTTTGTTGGATGAGCCTGACCTGATGGATCTGTTTCCAGGGTATTTATTGTCTCTATATCTGCAAAGAGCAACCTTGAGTACTGAAGTAACACCTCAGGATAAGAAACACCCTCGATCTATCTTCTAGTCTTGTAACTCCATGCAGGTGCAGACTCCCTTGGGTCCTGCATATTCCCTCTGCACAGTTGGAGGGCAGGAGGAAGCTAACCAAATGTGGTTGGTGATGCTTATTATACCCATGAGTAAATGGCCTCTGTCTTTGCTGCACGATTCTCTAGTCTTTTGCTATTTTCAACCAAGAACAACAAAGCAAGAAACATCAATAGGCTGTATTTAGAAATAGATTAGCTATCCTAGTAGCTATATCAATATGAAAAGTGAAGTGATACAAAATACAGTTATACCTAAATCAATAACAAACTCACATTCATATATCTATATCTATATATAGATATAGATATATGCACTGCAGAACACCTGAAAGCTGTAAGGTGATTTACCATGTGCTAAATATATGTATGTAAATACCTAATCGTTATAGATTTAAGAATGATTTTCTGCAACATATGATTTCATATGTGATTATATTATATTTTATGTAATTTGCCTTTAATCCGAGAGACTATTTTATTTTCATGTCGGGAAGATAATCTCCTTTTTTGTATTATAAACAATGCTTAGTAACATGAATACTTGGTCTGGTCTATCACATACTATCTTTCAGAAAAGGTTCTTTTTAGCTACATTTTCGTATTCTATCTTCTTCATTTATGAGATCTGCCTTTTAACACAGCAGAATTACATTACTGACTGATAAGAATGCCAAGAAAATATATAACATATGTTATAAAATATAATGTGTATTATATATAATTTAGTGAAGTCAGATTATCCCAATAACTGTCAAATCAAACAATTATGATTTTTAATATTAAGACAGTATGTGGAGATGCAAGTTGTACTTACCATATTTTTGTAATTATTTATTAATTTTTTTTGCTATTTATTTTTTGAGACTAGGTCCTATTCTGCAGGAACTTGGATGGTCCTGAACTCACTATGTAAGCCAGGCTGTCCTCAAACACACAGCAATCCTTCTACCTCAGCCTTCCTAGTACTGGGATTACAGGTGTGTGCTACCACACCTGGCTTATGTGGTGCTGGGGAAATGAACTCAGGGCCTTGTGCTTGCTAGGGAAGTGCTCTAACTGCTGAATTATGTCCTCAGTTTCTACCACATAGTTTCAAATATGCAAACATTTAAAAAGGCCTTATAAATAGCAAGATCAGACACTCCCTTAATGCCATGGGCAGGGTGACCTTCCCTTGTCTATACCTAATCACGTGTCACTACAAGGTCCTTGGGCAACACTTTACAGGTTATCTTTTATGCTATAGTCTCTGTTTCATACTTCATTGCCTTACCAGGCAACTCCCAAATATGTTCTTGTAATCAAGCGCTCACATAGGGAATAACAAAGTCTTCCACACTTGAAATCTACTCTAAAATTATTTTAATACTGTATAATTCTACTAATGGTAAGACAAGAATCAAACTACTACCCTTGATAGTGCAATGCTGTATAAGTTATAGAGGTATTCCCATATGCCAAAACATTAATAAGACAGTTGACATTAATAGGACTCTACCAGTTAGAGCTCTAAGACAGGCAAAGTTAATAGAATTTATAAAGATAAAGGGATTTTATTTGGGGGGCTTATCAGTTTGAGCAAGAGATAGTCCACATGGGCACTGGGCACGTCTGAGAGCTGGAGGGAGCAGTGGCTGCTCATGCCATACCATTAGGACACCAGCCCAGTCCAAGACTGCAGGACAGCCAGTGTGAGCCTGTCACTGATAGTTGTTCAAAAAGCAAGGTGAAGACTGGAGACTGATGCAAATCTGCTGTGGGGATCTGAGAAAGGAAGACCCGAGCAAGCCAGGAGCAAGCAGAAGTCTCAGAGACTCCAGACAAGGCCAGAGCTTTCTCAGGAAGAAGCTGCAACAATATTTTTTCTTCCCTACGGCACTGGGTTCAAGCTGAAAGTCAGGCTGCCCACACCCCAGGTGGGCTCCCCTCCCCCACTTCCTTGCCCACACGTAAACAACACTCACTTGAAGTGTGTTGCCTGGACATTTCTCAGCAGCAATAAATTGACACAATCTCTCCAATGGTCACAGACCGCCAAGGAGTCACGCTACTAATATTAATGATAGCTTTAAGCGAGCATGTTGAGGAGTGTATGATTTCTATGTCAAGCCGATGTCCTATTTGTCCTTTCTTTTTCATTAGCAGAGCATAATTTTTTTCAAGCACCTCCTGCAAAAAGACTATAACCTTGTCTAAACTTAGGAGTGATCTTCTATAAGATAAGCGAGTCATGAGACGCCGAGGTGACTGATTTAAAAAGGACATGAGTTACAGCTCTGTTCAATGGGATGAGAAAGAATGTCAGCTCTGGGGCTGGTGGGAAAGATTGTAGAACAAGGGCGATGGAAGGCACTGTGTCTTTTTCCTTTGGACATCATTATATTTTACCATGACTCTAGAACTCCATCCAGATGGGGCAATAAGAGACTTAAAAAAGTAAAAACAATATGTTGAAATAGAAGAGGAAAAGGAGAATATGTAAGGCTCTAAAGTTTTGAACAATCTTTTATAAACTTCTATTATTATAGACCTTTGAGTTATATGAAAAAATTTTTCATTAGCATTTTAAAAAGTTGAGTTAAGCTTTTGTCACTGGTAAATATGACACACACTCTTGAAGTTCCCAAAATATGAAAAGTAAACAAACTTTATTGAAAATTAATTTGGTGTACAACTTTTTCAACATATTTTCTTTGGAGACAATGAAACCTACACATATATTGGCTTAATAATTATTTTGTCTTAACACTCACTAGTCAATTTCAAATTATAATGAATGAAGATCCTATATTATGCCAACTAGCTGATAATTGCCGAGGATGTAACTAAGGGATTTCAAACAATACTAGAAAAATTCTATGTACATTTTCCTGATGCATTTGAGGTCATTGCTCATAAAATTATGTGCATATCTCAGTCAATGAGCATGTAAGAAAAAAACAAGAATCTCAAGAATGTTTTGAATTTCAGGAGACAAAAGTAGATTTGCAGATTTGTTTGATCTCAAGTTCTTTCTTTGGCAAACTATAAATATGACATTTGCAAACCTCATAGTTATCATTTGAAAAGTGTGGACTATTTTAAACTAATAAAATTGAGGTTTCAATATCAGAAGACATGGTGTGACTGTACACACATGGAAGTTTACTAGGTACTTGATCTAATTTTCTTTACTTTTTATCCCTCTTACTCAGTGCAGTATCCCAATCTTGATTCTTGTCTTTCTTTGTCTTGGAAAGATGGATTTTCTTCTCATTTCTCATCTAGGTCAGAATTTTACGAAGCTGAAGACTTTTGTTGTTGTTGTTGTTGTTGTTGTTATTGTTGCTATTGTTAAATAACTTTCCTTCTGGAACATTTATTCCATTTATTAGCTTCCTCCTTCTCATTCATTCCTCTGTTTGGAGAAGTCTTTTCTTGACATATTATAACTTTTTGACTTTTTCCTTCATACATTACAACTCGTGCACCACTTCCCACGCTCTGCCACGATCTTATCATACTAGCCTATTAATAGATTTTGAGCTCCAAGAGAATAGAATGTGTGTTTATTTTGTTAAGTATTTCATAGGTAGCACCTAACATATTTCTGAGGCTTTAAGTTACATACACAGAGAACACAAGTACAGAATCTGACAACAAAACAAAACAAATTCAGAACAACTGGCAGTTTATTGTAATATTTTCAGGAGGTAAGACCCCGGCAGAGTTACAGGCTCAGTTTCAAACCTGAAACACTATTCAGTATACCATTTTCACTTCTACTGTATGTGAGACATCATAACAGGTGATACTTAAACAACAATGAATAAAACCTTAAGTTCTCTGCCTTTAAGATAATTTAAAAGCTATAGAATAAATGTATGAATAATGTATCATTAACTCTGAATCAAAGTCATTTTGAAAAAGGTATCTGTAGTACTGTCATTCCTCAAGTAGTCTCCATGGAATCCATTTTTATTACATTAACAAATTTTTCCAAGGAGCTTAAATTTTGATTTTTCAGATAGTAGACTTTGACTACCATGATAAGGCTTATATTAGTTCTTAGTTGATAAGTCTATATGTTCATCCATGAATCACTAACTCCCTGGAGACTTTGCAAAATAGATATTAAGAATGTAGAAGGCATTGAACCTTCAATAAAGAGTGGTTTTAAAGTGACATTGAAGTGATCTAGCTTGGAAGATAACAGCTGATTAGTTGAAATCATAGAATAACAATGTATTTGAACTTATCTGGATATAAATATTCTGAATATTTTTTAACTCAACTTGGTCTATGTTCCCTATGCAATGTTTGATATGATATTGATATGTTTCATTAAGTGAAAATAGGTAATCTACTAACAAAGAAAGTTACATAAATTTGGACAAATTGTCACTCTATAGATGATGGGTGTTCATGTTATAAATGCTAGTGTGACACAGCCATCTGTCCCTGTAGTTTCAGGTTTCAGAAAGCTGGTGTGGTAGGTTTATTAGAATTTACAAATTCAAAATCACCTGGCCAACATAAAAAGTCCCCATCTCAAAACAAGGAAGAGTATTAGTCTACTTTTCAAACTAATCTTTAATATAGCAGAAACAGTTAACAACGATGAACCCTAGTGAACACCAGGGAAGTGTGAGAAACATTTCCACTTTCTAAACCAGAGTTTCTTTTATTAGTGATGAGTAAGTATGGTTTCATAGGTCAGCATGTAAATTGATCTTCTCATGTCCAAATTTATCTTGGAGAAAACAGATCAAACAAACAAAGAAACAAAACAAGAAAAATATTTAAACATTTCAAAAATGGGGAACAAATCTATTTTTCTATTTTATTTTAACTTATAAAAATAATACTGTTAGATTATTTTTAAAAGACCTTTGCAACACAAATAATATATATATATATATATATATATATATATATATATATATATATATAATAACCATATTATATTAATCAAATTGTTTTTATTAATAATAATTATATGTTTCTCTTTCCAGGGTATTCAGTCTGTTAGCTCTCTCTCTCTCTCTCTCTAGCATTAAACTTATGGTTTTTAGACTTCAATTAATTTATTTTATATTAAAATGTTATAGGAAAATATTAGTAAAAATCTATTTAATATACCTCATCAACTCATCAGCATAGTGTAGCCTACCTTACTTTAAACATGCCTAGAACACTTGCAAGATCACAGTTGTACAAAATCATATCTCATAAAGTGTATTTTGTAATAAAGTATTGAATTTGTCATGTAATTTTTTGAATACTGTACAAACAGTAAACAGTTACATGATGATTTTACAAGTACCAAAAACTAACATGTAGACACGAAAGCCCAGCGGGCCTGAAGAACGCTCGAAGCATCAGTAAGAGGGGCGTCCGAGAACTCTGTTTCTGCAGGTATATAAAATAAGGCCACATTGAAGCATTTTTCATTCCACCATTCGAAAAGTTAAGAACTTTGGAATTTGCCACGTGTAAGCTATAATTCATGGCTAGGTCTGAACTGTCTTTTAACAATCTATCTGCAAAAGTATAAGTATGTATTTTTTCAGGTACACTCCTAGAAGCAAAACCACAGGTCGAAGTCGGAAAGGTGAGCTCTCATATAAACAGAGCATGTAAAGTCAATAAATATGGCGTTCTGAGATGCCAGAGGGCCAGCAGAGCTCAGTGACACTTTGGTATCGATTTGTATTATGTTGAAAATTGGTATAGTGTGCACTGTTTTGTCCTATTTTGTTTTGTTTTCATGGGAAGACACCTTTTCCTTCAGCATTTATTTCAAAGATATAGATATTAGAGTGTAAAGAAAATTCCATATGGGCTATGTACTATATAAATACTAGAAATCTTATGCTATGCTCTCCTTATTTAAGAAATTTACTTTAAAAGAGTTTTTGGTAACAAGATGAGGAAATCATTAACCTAAATTATCCATAGATAATAGCCATAAAATAGACCAAACACGTCTCTCTTATGAAATGGATAAAAATAATGACATAAAAAGGCCCCAAAATAAATGACAGGGTAAAAAGAGAGGCTGTGGTCAGATAGGAAGGGGGTGAACCTCTACAAAAGGAGTAGACATAGACTCTCACTAATCCCCAAAGCCCCATTTTTCTAATATGTTACAGAATTTGAAATTCATGTATTTACAAAAAATGTTAAATTATGTCATGTGAGTTTCTTAAACACAATAAAATTATGAAAAATTAAAGCAACTCCAATTAAAATTTGCACACCAACAACAGCACTAAAAGAAAATAATCATGAATAGTTAACTACTAAGTTTTAAAATTTTTCTTGCATTATTGCACAAGTATCATGCACATAATATCTATACTCTACTTGGAAAAGAGAGATGAATTTATAATAGAATTGACTGTTACATCTGGAAGACTGGACCAAGTCTCACTTCTCAGAACTTTTAATTCAAATAGTTCAGCATTTTACTTCGTGTTGTGTAGCACAGCTTTGGTGTGACTTCCTCATTAATTTTAATACCTAAGGTTATCTCAAGATTAAATTTCACAGTATAATTTACAAAAATCAACTACCCTAGGCTGTGGACGGAGTTGTGTCCTAAGCTGCTGGTTCCACATTCTCATTTCTAATTGCTGAAAACCCACAAAACTTCCAGTATAAGCATACATACTGTTCCCCTAATAGTTTCAAGAGCAAACAATAATTATCACTAATATCTTAAAAGTAGTTTAAAATTATTTTGGAAGCTTATTTCAAAATATAGCCTCAAGCACTAAGAGGAAAAAAATGGGTAACTGGTAGGATTAATATACTCATACTCTTCACAAGTTAATTTTTAAATAAAACTGACAGTTTACTTTCAGAAATGAGTGGTTCACTTGATGATTTGTTGTGAGGGGATCAAAATGCTGCATCCACATTCTTGGATACAACACTCAATTTCTGAAAATGATTCAGTGCTCAGACAATCATGCTTTTAAAGGGAGTAATAGGAATTATGCCACTTTGTGTGATGATAGGGCTTAATAATTATAACAATAATAAAATAATTTTTCATAAAGAACAAAATTAGCTGCTCTTGCAAGTGTAGAACACGTTAAAACTTGCTGGAGTAAGTGCTTCTTCCTTTTAATGAGCTGAAGCATATTCTCAGTCTGTACATTTGGATAAATTTTTGTCAGGACAAGGAAGCACTATTAAAGCTGACAAGGCCATAGGGTAGCAAAAACTTGAGTGTAAAATAAAGTCTTCTTGCATACAGCAACTTTAGCACTAGTGGGCTTCGATGAAATATATGTAATTAATATATATGTACTTACACCTCTTATTTTCAATGGAAATCACACTCATAAATATGAATTTTAATTATACATAAAATCCTTGCATGTTAAAATATAATAAACATTCTTTTCATCATTACCGTGAAATTAAACTCAACTAAATCTCATAAGAAAATAGCATCAGTAAATCATGAAGCAATAAATGTTTTCTTTTTATAATTTGATTCTGGTAAAAAAATTACATGACATAAATTTTGACTTTTTTTTTTTACAATAATTACATGAATTCCAAATTGTGTAACACATTAGAACCATGGGGTTTGGGGAATCAGTGAGCATCTGTGTCCATCCCTTTTCCAGAGGTTCACCCCTTTCCTATCTGACCACTGCGTCTCTTTCTGCCCTGTCATTCATGTTGGGGCCTTTTTTGTGTCATTTCGTAAGAAGGACACCCATCTATAGTCAGTCTTTTGTGCTTGGTCCATTTCACTGAACATTATTAACTCTAGGTTATATTTTCTATATACCATTGTTATAAAATGCTTTTCATATGCTTTTTTCTCTTCATGGCTTCCATTGTGTATAAGCACCGTATCTTCTTTAACCATTCCTGTATAGATAGGCATGTAGGTTGTATCTAGGATTTGGCCATTATGAATTGTGTTGCTATAAACATGGACATGCATGTATCTTTTTGGTATGCTGACTTTATGTCTTTTGGGAACATGCCCAATAGAGAAGTAGCTGGATCAAACGGAATTTCCATTTTTCAGCTTTTTTTCCACATTTTATTGATATGTATATGTGCAAAATTCAAGGTTTACAACGGGGTTGAGCATTTCGTGCACATAAGTATCTTGTCACGGTGACAAGGGCTTTCCCACTCTCCATCCTCAGCTTTTAAAGGAACCTCCAGACTGCTTTCCATAATGGTTGTACCCGATTGCATCCCCACCAGCAGGGAAGCAGAGTTCCTTTTTTCCCGCACCCTTGACAATAATTATTTATAATTATTTTTGAGTTCTTGATGTTGGCCATTCTCACCGGAGTGAGGTGAAACCTCAACATTGTTTTTATTTGCATTTCTCTGACGGCCAACGACGAAGAACCCTTTTTCATGTGCTTGTTGGCCGCTTATACTTCATCTGTGGAGTTTCTTTTCATTTCAGCAGCCCACATGTCAGTGGGATCATTTAGCTTAGGGGTTTTATGTTTTTCGGTGTCTTCTATATTCTAGACACTGATCCTTTGTCTGAGGTGATACTGGTGAGTATCTTCTCCCACTCTGTGGGTTGTCTCTTCACCTTCCTGTTTGTTTCTTTTGCTGTACAAAAGCTTTTCAGTTTAATGTGTCCCCATTGTTGATTCTTGCTGAGATTTCTTGTGCGCTGGTCATCTCTTTGGAAAATATTTTCCTGTCTCTATGTCTTCTAGGGTTTTGCCTATTTTGTATTCCAGTAAGTTCAATGTTTCTGTTCCTATGCACAGTTTTTTGATCCATTTTGATGTGATTATGGTGTGTGGAGACAGATATGGGTCTAGTTTCATTCTCTTGCATGTGGAGATCTGGATTTCCCAGCACCATTGGTTGAAGATGCTGTGTTTTTTTTTCCTCCAGTGGATTGTTTTGGCCTCTTTCTCAAAGATCAGCTGACTAAAGGTGTTTGGGTTTTGTTTCAGTATCCTCAAGTCCCTTCCACTTGAAAAAGCAATAAATTTACAGAAAAAAAAAATGCCAAATGCGAATTAGAAGAATTAGAAGTTGCTTTCAAAAAGATCTTCATTCTTAACTACCATTGTTTTCTTCTCTGCAAGAATTGGAGATTGAATCCAAAGGCTTTGAACTCAGCTATGTCACCAGCCTATTTTAAGATTTTAGTTTTAGGCATGGTTTTAGTTAAATAGCTAAGTTTCCCAGGCTGAAATTCAACTGATATTTTATTTATTTATTTTTTACCTTTTACATTAATATTTTCTAAACTTGAAAAAAGTAGTGATTAAATCCATTCAATCACTTGAATGCTAATGGGTGAAATCACTAAGTGTCAATAATTTGACAGGAAGAATTATTTATATTAGTAGGTTCTGAGGAAAAAGAGGCTAATATTCTTAAATAATATAATATTCTTAAAGTTTCATGCATCAGCTACAACACGAGAGCAACATTTAGAGTGAGGGTTGTTTGAGGGCTCACAAATGAAGATCTATAAAGACTTCTCTTTTTTTGCTACAAATAAAATAAACTTTGATGTGTAACAAATGATAAAATGGTTAAAGTTTAGCATCTATCTGAGCACTCTCTAAAGAGAAGAAAGGACTTGAGTTTACTGTGTGCTGGTCAAGAGACCCGTTCAGACAAAGTAGAACTGTGCGGATGAGTCCTGACAATGAATCCCTAGGAATAGGGAAGCCGAGAGAGGAATAATAAAGGCAGACTGGATCTTGGCCTCATTTGATGGTCCTAAGATTAAATATGTTATTTGCTGACCAGATTTATCTAAACACCCAAGTTTGGACTCCTGAGACCACTGGGACAACATATCTTTACATTTCTGATAATTAAACCTCATGAAGTTCTGTTACGTTTTCCCTCTGGTAGATCTAGAGTGCACCAGTAGTTACTGAAAGTTGGAAATTGAATTTCAAGATTAATATTATAGTAAAAATAATTGTCTTTCACGGAAATTATACCAAACATGGAAATCAGAATTTCTTTTAAAAATATGAGCTACTTTGGGAAGAGGCCAGGCTTTCCAATTCAATGACATGCAGTCTAGTTTAATTCCCAACGGAGCATCTTTTGCTTTAGCTGATTTGGGAACTATTTTGCTTTTAGGAAGGGACTTTTTTGAACGCTTACCATGTGGGAAGAAACAAGCATTACTCACAAAGTATAAAAAAAATGAAGCTTTGCGTTATGAATACTAGCAGCAAAATAAAAGCTGAAAGACTAAGTCCCTGCAGACATGATACCTGCTAAGTTTTTGTGTTTGGAAAAGAGTTTTGCTTGCATAATATATTATTATTGTTTCCTTTCTGTATCAAAAGTGAAACGAAAATGCTGTGATCCCACTGCATCTGATGGGAAATTGTCCTGGGATCTCCCCCGGATGTAAACATCTATGAATATTCAAGTCCTTCATACAAAACATTGTAGTATTTTCATATGACCTACACACATTCTCCCATATCCTTTAAACCATTTCTTCATGACTTATGATGCCTACTACATTATTAGGAGGAAAGTTTCGCTATGGTCTGTTGCATAGGAAAGTAGTAGCAGTAAAATATTGTGTGTGTCAGCATAGATGTAATCCTCTTTATTTTGAATAATCTTGATCTATAATTTGTTTATCCATAAATATAGAATTGAAGGGCCCAGCGGACCAGTGGGATCTCAAGGAGAAGGAAATAAATACATAAGGAGGACTTCTGTGTTCTGTTTCAAAATTTTATATAGCAGAACTATTTGCTTAAAATCTCATCAGCTTTAGAATTAAAAGAACGAACTGTATCAGCTATATAGTTGCGAAAGCCAGTACCAAGTCAAATAAAATGCCACAAGAAGGACAAATGACAGATGTCTCTGTAGTCAGCCATGCTATTTGGATCGGTGATTCTACATAAATCACCAAAAGTCAATCAATGAAATTCTGCGGAAGGTCAAAATAGAGAACCCACTCTTTCAATACTCTTTGTCTGTATCACCTAAGAAAGGAGAGAGGCTATGTTTTTGCAGCTGTATGTTTAGAAGTAGAGAGCGGTGGAGGGCAATAAGTGAAAGCTTGAATTTTAATTCAAAGGAAGAAGATTAGTTTTATGAAGGGAATGAGATCGATTTTTTTTCCCCCATCAAAGTACTCAAACCAAATTAGTTTAAATAAGAAAGGGGGATCTTTTGGTTCACAATCAAGAACTTCAAAAGGGCAGATGAACGTCACACACACACTGCCTTGAGTCATTATAACTGTAAGTGGAAAGAAATTTCTTCCTGTATCTCAGCAACTCTATTTTGATACATATTGCCTTTATTCTCAGCATTTATTTTTGTTATTGTTTAATGGAAATAAAGAGCTACCACTAGATGAGTTGTTTGCCTTTCGATAAGGGAATTATTATAGACTACAGAAATGTTAGTGAGAAAGTATGCTTCCTTTTGAAAAATCTTAGCAAAATTTCAAAAAGATTCTGATCTGCATAGCTTGTGTCACATGACCACCTCTTACCCAATCAGAATCTAGGGAAGCAGACATTTTATTGGTAGAAATGGGCAATATTCTGACCTTTATATGGTCGAAAGTGTGCATGTGGGCCGATTGCAGACATACTCAAACACAGCGGCAAGGCTCCTTGGGAGAGAGAGGACAAAAAGAGAGGGAACAGGGTCAAATTCGCACTGAGTAGACAGGATTCTAGATACCTGCTTCTCAAAGACTGGTGTCCACAGACACAACATTAGCATCTCGGATCTCAACAGAAATGCAGAATCGAAAGCCCCAAATGGAGCCTGCTGAATCAGACCTAGTGTTCCAAGTTTTGACAAGCACCAATTGATATTTCCTCAAAAGATTATTACTATCATCATTCTTTTCATCACTTTTTTCCGGTTAAGCCTCTGCATTTTTTTTTCATACGCACATCTCTAGATTTGTAGGTTCCGTTTAGTGAAACGAAGTTCCCAGGTTGTCTCACCTTTTTGTCCTTAGGCATTCCTATGTCATCATAGCACGGATCGACCCAAGAGCCACTGTGACATGTGGAGGTACAGTGAGTTTTAATCCATTTTCTATTTTACATTCTTTCTTTCTTCTTCTTGTTAGATTATCTTTTAATGTATGCAGATATGAATTTAGAAAGATTCTTGGGTGTTCTTTTAATGAAAGTCCTTGCTCAGATAGAGTATAAATCTTGATTGGCAATTGTTTTCTCATTTATTGTCTGGATAATCTTCAAATACCCAGACAAGGGTTGTCAAAAACATCCTTTATTATCTCTCTTCCTGGCCTCATTGCTATTCTGCTGAGCTTGGTCAGTGTTAATGTGACATTACTGTCAAAAAGTTTTCATTTCGCCCATTATTAGCATATTCACTGCATTTTTTTTATGACAGCTCAGTAAAATGCCCTGGAAAGGCTTCCTGCCCAGTTGTTATCACAGGGCTAAAGTGACATTAGCATTTACTGTGGTCTAGTTTACAGGGTACATTAGAGTCACTGTTGCCTCTAACATGACATTTATTTTAAACAGTGTTAAAGAAATACTAAAGGAATCAGTCAGGCTTTGTTTTCTTCTATTTTTAAGGCCTAAATTCTTCCATTAGCCACTCTTGTCCCTGATTCCTCCCTCCTGCCTCTTGAAGACATTTTGCTGACATGTGCTATTCTTGGAAGTCATACCAACCTGTATTCCTCTGAAAGAAATCTTGACTGTTCATCAGAAAAAGAAGGAAGTAGATGCTGGCCACTAAAGAGACTCAACATAGAAGTGTTGCTTGTTTGCTCTTGAACTCCAGCTTGTCATACAACTCCAATATTCTAAAACTTAGAACACCAAGGGGAAAAATGGTTTGGGGGATAATTGTACTTGCTAGAGTATAGAGAACTGGAAAGTTTGCCATGTAAAGTGACTGTTTCGTGTATTTTAATACACTCTTTTTTCCAAGGAAAATAAGTGGTTCGCTTACCATGTCTAAGTGCCTATACTCATTCCATGCAATGGCTTCTGCTCCTATGGTACAAGTGATAAAGACCTTGAAGTACAATTGGAAGACTGGTCACATATGTGCAATAAGTCATGAAATGATTTTTTATCTTTTTTGAGAAGGCATTTTTGTTTCACTGTGGTGGCTAGCAGTTGTAGGCACAATGGATAAACATTGAACACAAGTAAAATACAAATTACTGAAGAGGATTTAAAATTCTGAGCTGATCTCATTTGACTTTCATTTAAGAGTATGAAGGATCATGGCACATACAGAGATATTATTTACTCAAAAAGATGGAGACAGTATCATTTGTGATAACACGGTGAAAACCTAGAGGACATTGTGCTACTTGAAATAAGTAAAACAGAGAAAAATAAGCAAACAAACAAACTCTGTGGTCCAGGCTGGTCCTGAAATCACTGGGTAGCCCAGGATGGTTTTGAACTCAGAGCAATCCTCCTGCTTCAGCCTCCCAAGTGCTAGGAATACAAGCATACACCACTAAGCCCAGTTTATGCTGTAATGCGGAATCAATCAAATCTAGGGCCTTGTAATTGCTAGGCAAGTGCTTTAATCAATATGCTATTTCTCCAGCCAGAAAAAACAAATATGATATAATTCACTTATATATGAAGCTTAAAATTGTTGAACATTGCTCTCTGTGTAAATTATTTTTCATCTACCCTCAAAATTAGAGCTAAATAAACAGGGAAGAAAGTCAGAACTTGAAGTTTTCAATATACTCATTTTGTTGAATTTTCTCTCATTGTTCCTGAAACTTTTTAAAAAGAAAAATAATTTTTCCGTAATTATTTAGCTTCTAGAAATTATGGAAGTTTACGAAATTTTAGTAAAAATTTCTGGTCTCTGATGAGAAGTCCTAAAACAATGACGCTCTGTTGAGACAGCTTTTTCTCTGTATTCCATTGAATAAGCGCTGGACAGTGCAGAAGTCACATAGGGGCATTTAGTGCTTGGAATGCACCTATCCCAGAAGGCAGTGTGCTGCAAATGTCACCTCTATATTTAATTTTTAAAATTTCATGTGAAGTCAGGCATGATGGCATATAATCCTTAATCCAGCACTCTGGGAGGCTGAAGCTAGAAGATCACAAATTTGAGGCTAGTCTGATCAACGTAGAAATTGATAAACACTCTCTCAAAATAAAAATTAAAATAAAATGAGCTTGAGATGAACCTCAAATGTTAAGATCCTATGTTCAACTCATAGCATGAAAAAATAAATGTCTTAAAAATGCGAAGTACCTTATGAATACATTTTATGTAGATCATGCATTGAAATGATACTATTTTTCATATATTAGAATTTTTTTTTTGTCTTTTGGGACAGGGTCTTGTCCTATATTCTATCTACGGTGATCTTGAACTCACTATATAGTCCTGGCTGGCCTGAAACATGAGGCGATCCTCCTGCCTCAGTCTCCCAAGTGCTGGCATTACAGGTGCACACCACATGTCTGGTTTATGTGGTGCTGGAGAATCAATCTCAGGGCCTTGTGCTTGTTCAGCAAGCAATTGAACACTGTGCTGTTCCTCTATCCCTGAAAACATCTTATAAAAACCATCTTCACACATTCACTTTTCATTCATATTTTCAGTATAAGTCCTGGGAAATTTTAAGTCATTGGGAGGGCTCTATTTGTGGTGCACCTATTTCTGCTAGAGTGCAGACACAGATATTTTACTGAAAAGAATTTCACTTGTTCTGTAATTGCTTAGTAATATTTGCAGTTTGGGTTGTTTAAGGAGATATTTTCATCTTCAATATTCATGCTAACAATTGAGGCCAACAGGCACATACTTATTTAATGTGGTTTGAGATCAGAGAATATATAATGCAGCATACTTGATAGTATGATGCGCTTAATCCTCTGTTTAAGCTGTCAAATAACAAAAATATGAAGGTGAACAAGGCAGCAAAGGCTTAAAAGAGAAAGAGACAGAAGTGTGATTCCCCTGAGTAATCTTTGGAAATGCCAATGACCTTGGCTTCCAGCGCCACATCTGTGGCTTAGCTAGAGGGTTTTTTTTTTTTTTTTTTGTATAGGAGAAGAAATACTTACACTTATGAAATGAAGATTGAAAATTAGCTCATGGAATTTTCAGCTATGTTATTAAAAACAAACCTTCACTTGCTTTTTAATAACAAAGGCAATTTAGAAAAAAATTAAGAAAAGACCTAGTGTAAGAGAAAAAATATATATAATGGAACAGTTTGTTTCCTCAGCAGCCATTTGCATAGGTGTCTGCAAAGTGAAGAGTCAGGCAGAGAATCTGGTATTGGTAAGTGGCTTTGCTTAGAAATTTTATTGACACAATTATGATGCATTTTTTCCATTAAAAAAACAATTTTCACTTAAGTGGTGAAATCAAGCTCCAGCTTGATCGTTATAGTGAGAAAGATTATACTGTCAAATCAGATGGATCCACGAGAGGCCAATGTTTCTGTTTTGACAAGTATTGAAAATTATTTGAGTGCAAAAGATCAGCACAGCAATAAACTTCCACCTTCATCCAGTAAACTTGTGCAGAAAAAATTTGTCTTTTGTTTCCTAAATGGGAATTGGAAAGACTAGAAAATGACATGAATCGTAATTTTATTTTCATATTAAATTTAAAATGTGTTGAGTTTGTCTTGATTATCTGGAATACTATGCTGATATTTAAAAAAAACCCTAACATTGTTAATATTTTAAATTTCCAGCATTAGAAGGTTTTATCTTTAAAGATTTTAATTTAGTGTGATTCTTTTGTTGCAAATGAAGTACATTATAAAAGCAGGGTTAGGCGCTGGAGCAGATTTGCTATGAGGCATTTTTTTTTTTTAAATTCTACTTCATGACCACTGAAATTAGCCTTGAGATTTTTTTCTTTCTTCCTGGTATTCTAATGTTGCACTTTTTCAACAAATTTTCTTTGCTTGCCTCACACGTGACACTCTCTGTCTTCAGCTTTCCTCCTGCAAATAAAGCAAACCATAAACACTGCGTAAATGGATACTCTGGCAGAGAAATTTTGAATTTTGAAAAACTGCTGTCATTAAGGACATATATATGGATAGATGTTTCCTGAATTATTGCATCCTAAGGCAAGAACAATTATTAACAACCTCCATCTGTACAAATATGGTTAAAGATGTGGTACCTTTACATGATAGAATACTATGCAGCCATAAAGAAAGATAGATATGAAACATTTGAATGAAAATGGGCCACCTAGAGTCAATAATGCTCAGTGAGATGGACCAAGCACAAAAGACTGACTATAGATGGGTGCCTTATAAAATGCACAAAAATAAGAACACAAAACAGCCCCAACATGAATGGCAGGGTAGAAGGAGAAGAAAGGGGTGAACACATCTGCAAAAGGGGTGGTGTGGACGTTCACTAATTCCCGAAACCCCAAGGTTCTAATGTGTCAAAGAATTCGTAATTAATGTATTCCTAAAAATGTTAAATTAAAAAATAATCATTTAAAAAAGAATAATTATTAACAAGTGAATTCTGCATTGGTAAATAAGGGGATTAGTTGTTCTGGCAATGATTTCTTGAGTTGACTTCCACTGGATGTAACTCAGCATCCAGAATAAGTCAGGGATTGTGTGCAGTAAGCATATAAGGTGCTTTTGAAATGGGAGAGACTAGAAGACTGTCCTACAATCTGGTATTTCAACTGAGAACAATTGGGTTTGAGAATCACAAAGGTATAAGAGCAAAATGAATAAGAGGAGATGCTGTGGCCAGATAGAAGCTCCTGAGTGTGGTTCAATAAAATGTGTAAGCAAGATGTGACATAGCGGTATGTCACTGCAAGTAAATATGTAAAAGATCCAGCCCACGGTGGTGACATCAGCAAGATGCAAGTTGTGCGTATTATATGGCGACACACTAAAATACGTGCAGATATTCCAGCACTTTGACTGGTTTGTGATGATGTCTTTGGCAAAGATATTATAGCATGAGCATAATACATGACGCGGAGTGACAATTTTCTGACAGTTATTTTTCTGGAAATCCAGAAATCCATGTAGTGCTAGGCATTGTGAAGATGTGGTTTTATGCTAAAATATGGGAATCACAGCATATTGGATTTTTATCTTGAATCACAGCTACACTCCAGGCACAGAAAAGACCAAGGAGGGGAAAGGTTGTTTCTTCATACAAGGAAAGTTATAGTTTTCAAGGAAGCGGGTGACTTGATGAGTCCCTGGAAAGGTGTTACACTAGAGCAGATCTTCTTGCTGAATGTTCAGAGACAAGATTCTTTTCTCTTTTGCAGAGGTTTTATTTTCCGTCTTCCAGCTGACTCAAGGAGCTCACAAACACAGGGAGACAAGCATAAGTGGTCCAGATTACAGACGTGGTGACGTAGCAGGGCAGCACCTGTCAGGGCCAGTTGTACACCGTCTTTTGAGAACTGCCTATGAAGGTACCTTGCTTATGTTTTAATTGGGTTGCTCCTTTGCGATGCAGTTGTTTTAAAAGATGTTTGAAAACGACAGCTGCTTCTCAACTCCTTGCTAGGATGTGTGAAGCAGGATATAATTTTTTTTTAAATCATGCAATGAAAAAAGGTTTCATGATGAATATATTATTGTGCAATAGTGATTTATCAGAACTCTCTTGCCAGCTAGGAAACAGAATTGATGTTTGCAGAATTATACAAGCTCCAAAAACCTACCATGTTTGCTCTATACAAGACTTGCCTCTGTGCGGCTGCTCCTTACCTTTAGCTCAAAAATTTTAGAGAATCTATTTATTAATTATTTGTGCTGTAGACCTGTTCCCTAGATGTTTTCTGTTTGCACAAATAGATCGAGATTTTTCCGGAGTTCTGATGCATCTAAAATTAAGCCAGACTGATTTATTCAATCTGACCTACTGTTCCACTTTTCTCTTGAAAAGCTGAAGGAAATATTAAGCACCAACTTCTGTCAATATTACTGATACTTACAATGACATATTAAAATGATTTAATTGTTTGATTTACATATGTCATATTAATAAAAAGTTATAGAGTAGAACAGTGTAATGATTAAACAGTAACAATAATATTCATTTTATCATCAAAATACAACACTCAAGGGATAACAATTTTTAGAAAACTTACTATTGCTTGTGGCTTGGAGTCAGAAGGTGCAGAGGTGTCAGAGAATTGGGAATTGCTGATTGATATTCTTTCAATGCCAACAACAAAGTTGTCTGCAGTTTGTAAATGCTTCTCCCTTGATATTTTAAAGCTCTAAAATTACATTTTATCAAATATATGATAGTTGATATATTTTTGAATGTAAATAAATATTGCAATTTATGCATATGATTTTAAAAAATTGAAGTTCCACAAAAAAACCTATACTACAAAAGGAAGCTCATCCATCCTAAAATTCCCGGATGTCCCTACATCAACAACACGTGTCTCCTTGCAGCAACTTCTCATGAGGAAAAACTGGAAGTATGTGGAAAATGCTCAATATTATTAATCTTCAGGAAAATGGCAATGGAAACCATAATCAAATATCACCTCATATTTATCTGTCTATTATCAAAAGACAAGATATGCACTGGTATTTGCAAAGTACAGTGATAATAGACCTTGAAGAGTACCAAGACAAAAAATCGAAGTAGTCTAAGTATTTAGGGTGAAGTACAATTTAATTAACACTCTAAAGTATTTCTTAACAGATTCTGGTGGTATATGTGTAATCCCAGTGCTGTGGAAGGCTGGGGCTGGAGAATCAGAAGTTTAAATCCAGCCTGGGCCTTGTAGAAGAAGAAAGGAGGAAAAGACTGTGGGGTACAGCTCAATGCAAAATCAGGGGCTTAATCCTACTACCAATAAATAAACAAACAAACATAAATAATAAATACATGAGAATCTCTGAGCGTAAGACGTTATGCTCTGCAGCATAAATAGGTAGGTATGTAACCTTTATTTGTTAGTTATATCTTAATAAATCTGGGAAGATAAAAAGAAACACCCTGAGCCTGTGATTCTCTCTTCCACGAGCCCCCCAAGAGCTGGAAGCCGTTGCTTGGCAGCATCCGTCCCATGCCTTGGTTTGTCAGGGATCACGCTCGTGTTTAATCCTCAGTGATTACCACCTTCTGCAGAGCGTACCTTCAGATATATTATCAGAAAACTTTGTGACAATGGACCAAAACTCCTAATCTTCATTTAATTCAACCTCACGATGTCTGGCTGGAGATGAATATTTCTGATGATTTAGTTTCCTACTGAAATTCTTCTACAGGTTGGATAGTCCCCACCGCTCACCTAATGTCTGTTTCACAGAGAAACTTGTAAGGACATTGGTGACTGACTTGTGAATGACTCGGTGTTGTTACGATGTGCTTTGACTGAGCACCACTGAACAGCAAACACCCCATGTTGTTCTCCACAATGTGCTTCTCTTTTCTGATGTGTTGTCCACTCGGTCATGTTAGCTTCATTTAGAAGATTTATATGCATCTCTGAGCCATCCTACTCCAAAGTGATCTCAGACTTTTCCTTCCTGAATTTAAGTTTCCCCTGTTGTCTTTTTAAATTTCAGCTTTAAATTTTTGTTCCTCTGCATTTGGACACGAGGTAATTCCTGTTGATCGTCCCTACACAATCCTCCCTCAGCTCTGTTCTTCTTTTTAGTTCCATGGCCAGTGCCTAATTCATGCTTTTATACACCTCAACCAAATGGATACAAAAGATCATTTTCTTTCTGCTCTTATTTCTTTCAGAAAAAAACAATGACAGTAACAGTTAATACATGTAGACCTCTACTCTGTTCTGGGAGGGCAGAGCTTTGTTTTCATTACAAAATGACTTCATTCTCCGAACATCTCCATATGGTAAGTGCGATTAACATTTCCACATTGCAGATCCAGGAAATGAGACCGAAAGAGAAGTAGGCGGGTTTAGGTTTGCACAGAGATGGGAAGTGCCCGAATTCATCTGTATTGTAAAATCCTCCCACTTAAGTGGACATAGGAATCAAGGGGGAATGGGTACATTCAATTCATATTCCAAGACTCTACTGTTTGAAAATCTGGTGGACAGTCTAAAGTTTGACTGCCAGTCAGTGTATCTTCCAACATCAATGCCACTTACTCAAGTGTTCTAAGGAATTTACTTGGGGAAACACTAATCTATGTCTTTCAGTTTCAACTTAATAAAACACAGATCTTATCATTTTATTTTGTGCTATAAAACTTGTGATTGGTTCTCTATTGCCTTTAGGGTGAAGATCAAACCCCTTGTGTGGCTCACAAAACTCTCTACAACGTAGCTCTTGAAAATATTTCCATTCCGATTTCTAAACTCTTCTCTGAACTAGCACTTGAAAATTTCTTAACTATTCATTAACTTATCCATTCATCCAACGACTTTTCAAGCAATTTTTATTCATACTTGCTGATCTTCTAGGTGTGGAGATATTGCCCAAACGTTTGGATTACTTACCTAAGGAAACAGAGTCCCCTGGAGGATGCTTTTAAGTAAACATGAACGCAGTGTAATGGAAGCAGCGGAGAAGGAGTACTGGGAGTCAGGGAAGCTGCCCACAACTCAGAGAAAAAGATGTAACAGCAGCCTGTATGTTAAGATGTAAGTGCAAGGAACATTTATAGGTGGACAGACGGCCATTACAAGTCAAGAAACACTACGTGTACAGGAGTTTTGGAATACATATTCCAGAGTCTGTATTTAGTTCTGACATGCTACAGCGAAAGCGTAAAAAAGTAAGAGAGTAGTTGACAGATGAAACTAAGGTAAGGAATAGCTAGGGAGTCGTACACTTAAGTATGCAAAAAATCAAAGATGGCCCCCAAACATCCCAATATTACCTACAAATTTCCTTGATCCTTGTATTTAAGCAAGATCTCTGGATACAAGGTACTAACACTCCAGTGTTTAGGTCACTAGTAAGTTGGCTTTGAACTCACCAAATAAGGAGATCATGTTGTTTTGACTCTTGAGTGGGGATTGAGAAATAAAATACATATACCTCTGCTCTCCAGGAGCAGAATGTATATCCCTACTATGAACTGCCAGTGTGGAGTCCAGGTCAAAGACTTGCAGGGGATCTCTGGACATTAAGAATGATCTCAGGCAAACACCGTAATGGCAATAAAATGAAGCCACTGGTCCCCAAAATGCAAGGGAATGAATATACTAACAACGCAAATAAGCCCAAGACTCGAAGGAGAATTGTCTGCCCAATCCATAGTTTAATTTCAGCCTCATGAAACCTCAAGGAGGGTACTCAAGCGCCCCTATCTGAACATCTAACCAACAAAAACTATGAGATCAAAATTTTGTGTCATTTTAAAGTGGAGAGAAAAAGTGACAGGAAAGTAGTTTTATTTTTTGATCTAAATGTTTTTAATTCTGTGACCCTACAGAAAGGAGACGGTACTATGAACAAAGGTAACTGCTGACTTATCACAGGAAACACACCAGGGTCAGAGCCTGAGTTTTCACCCAGTCCTGCCACTGATCAGTATTGCCTCCCAGGCGGCTCACTTTAGTTTGCTGTAATATTAGGGATCTAGACTACCATTTTTTTTTCATGGCAACTTTGTATAATTTCCAAGTAGTCTTCTCGGCACTGCTCTTTTGCTCGAGGCTTCAAACCTGTGTCGCACTCCATCTTAGCTTCTTTCACTTACTCTAATATGTATCGTGCTATTTCATTTTAAAGAAAGAATTGTGTGTGTAGCTTTTGGTAGCTACTGGGCTCTATATCAAGTTTCTCTTGATAGTTTTATACCTCAAGAGCAAAATACATCAAAACGACGATCCTCACTGGAATTCTTGATGTATTTTACATTGTCACATGGAGGTATTTTTAGCAACATATGCCAATACTAAGGTTACATTCAGGTGTGAAAGTGTATGTGGACTTCTTAAATTAAATTGAGTTCTCTGTCCTTTCAGTTTGTATGTAGAAAAAAGTTTCTCTTTTGGTATGGAGTGTAGGTGGATAAGTTTGACTGGAATTATCTCTCTCATGTTCTTTGATAAAAAGCACATATGGCCACATTTGAAATAACCATAATACTCAATAGGAGAAACATACATAATATGAATATTTAGTATCATATTTGAGTAGGATGGGCTTGTTTTATAGACAGCTGAAAACTTTGTATTTTAATACATTGCAAGCCTAATTCTAAACCAAGGGCTTAAGGTAAGTAAAAGTAAGTAAACAGTTCCCTATTAGTTCCTTAAATATTATAAACTCCATTTAAAAAGAATCACTGAATCTTAGGAGAATGTGGTTAGTCAGAGAGACATTGTGGGCTCCCCTATAAAGAATATGTTACACTCTTACTAAAGAAAAATATTTTAAAGTAACCATACATTATTTTTCTTGTACCTATTTCTCAATGAAGATCTTGCTACGAAATGAGAGATTAGATCCAAACTGTGTTCTTCCCCTCTTTGCATTCTTTGGAAACATACAGAGTAAATAAACTTCAAATACAATCATGTAAATAAGTTTCATGATGTATCACTCTATCAAAAGGTCAAAGATCCATCTCTAAAGAGGACTTCAGGCTGTTGGACATCTTCAAGTCCTTTTCTTTCCCACCTTAACAGATAAATTATCGATCAGCATTGTACACAGGGAATGATAAAAATCACTTGAAGTCCTTGCTGGTAATTCTTTGCTCTTGTTTATGAGGGCACTTGGCCTCTGTTTGCACTTGTCATTTTATTTACTTTATTGATATTCTGTTTCCTCAGATTGGATACTGCTATCATTGTGTTAGCTAGAGACACTCCATTAGAATTATCAAAGGGGGCATCACTTCTGCAGCTATTTTCTGGGCCCAGGGCTCATACCTGGGTTACAAGAAATGGCTAGACTCACTGAATACTGCACCCTGAGACAGGGGATGGGCCCAGGCAGATGATCTTATATACCAATCTCTACATATCTCCTGGGTATAGAGTTTTGAAGGTCATAGAAGGTCATAGAGACCTGTAAGCATTTGGAAAATTGACAAAAGAAGTCTTTCTCCTCAAGTGCGTAGTGGAAGGTGTAAAATAAAGAGGGGCTGTACTACTGTAGCTGTCACTCATAGATGAACCTCTAAAGGAGAGGCAGCCCACTCAAAGTCATAATGTGGGCTCATGCTGTAGAAAAATGGGGTAATAAAATGAAGGAGCTTAGGGCAATCAGGCTGGAGGCCCATATGTGATCCAAAAAATTCGGCAGCTCAGAGGCCCACAGCTGTGCATTGCTATTTAACTTGTTATGAATTATCAACCTATGAAGGTCATATAAAGGATCCATGCCACCTTTGCTCACTTGTGTATCAAAGGGCATGTGCCCTCCTGAAGGGGGCTCCAGAATAAAGCACACCAAGTCTCCCCGAAGCTCCTCAGTTCTTCCAGCTTATAAATCTCTTGGACTGAGCTAAAAACTTCTCCTTGACACACATACCAGACTTTAAATTTGGTCTTCCTACTCTACCCGTAGTTACCAACTGTGCTTTGACATATTTCCATATCTCCTCAAAGTTCTCAAGACTTCCACATAGAGTGGAAGAAAAAAGAACTACCCCAAAGTTTTGCTTGATTTGCACACTTTAAACAATCCCATAATTTCAAATATAATAAAAATCTCATAATATTTTTCTACCTCTTGCTTCTGCAGTATTGCAAAAATAATGATGTGAGGATATATATGCAAGACTGCCTAAATTATTTCTTCCCTAACTGTCCATGATACATTTCAAATATATTTTCATATGTGTTTGGGTGTATTCAGAGAAAAAGGAGAGAGAGGAAAAATGAAAGAGAGAGAAAGAGATAGAAAGAGAGGGGGAGAAGCTCTCCCAATTTCCACCTTTTAGAGTTTTGCCTGCCTCTACTATAAAATAATATATTCTTTGGTTTAACCTAAAGATTTCTTGGTTGAATCTGGTGATGTTCATTTTTTCTTATCATAGTGTTAATATGAAAGTTTCATGATTGCAAAGCAGAAAGTAAAGACCTTTTGCGTTCCCTAGTTTAATAAAAAATATTTTTAACTAAATTTTGAAAATAGAAATAGACTTTTTTTTGAGACAGTGTCTTGTTCTGTAGTCCTGGCTGGTCCTGAACTTACTACATAGCCCAAGCTGTCCTTGGACTCAAGACAGTACTTCTACTGCCTCAACCTCTCAGATGGGCAGTGCACTTGCTCAGTGCCATTCCTCCAGCTCCCCCACCACTTTTTTTTGAGACAAGGTCTCATTCTGTAGCCTAGGCTGATTCTGAACTCAATATATAGCTAGGAAGCCCAGACTGGCCTTGGAATCAGGACAACCCTCCTGCCTCAGCATCCCTATTGCTGAGTTTACAGGCGTGTGATGCCACGCCCAGTTTATGTACTGCTGGGCAATCCACATTAAGTCTAACTGCAAGGACAAAGAATGTGAAGCTGTTTTAAATGTATAATACGGATTACATGGGATCTGTAGTTTTGAAATCATCTGGTGATAGAACTAAATATTTTACAGAGAGCTGAGGACCATCTTTACTGACTTAAAGTGTGTTCATAAAATATATAATATTCTCCTTCCTTTAAATGTAATAAATTGGTTAGAAATTAAAAAAAAAAGATTCCATAAATACTTACTCGTTTATGAATCCAGAAAAGCGTCCCAGAGTAGCAGCTAGTCCTAGCTTGTACCTCTAGGTGGCAGCAGAGCACGCCCTGACTGGTGGAGGCTGTGACTTGCCATTAATGAATTGGAAATTTCCGTGGAAGAATATGGGAACTCACTATCTGGATCAGCTAAACACTGGGGAAGCGACAGTGGGGTAGAATCCTTCAAAATAACTACAAGTAAGCCCCAAATTAAGGACACGAATACAGAAATGGAACTGAGACTACTAGCATTTATGAACAGCTAAGGAAGCAGCCCAGATCTCTTAGTAAGAAGCCTGATCTGTTTAGAAACTGAACGCATTTCCTCTGAGTGACTAGACCGGAAGGAGAGAAGCCTAGGTTCACTCTTTACCTCTGTTCTGCTATTCATTGGGAGTGCACCATGGGTCAATAGAGTCTCAGTTTTTGCGTTTTGAGCACAATCTGTAAAGAAACTCTTGCAGTTTCAGCATTTTATGATGGTTGTGATTTGAATACTCCAAGCTTCACATATATTTCAATGTTGTGGATGATCTGTGACCTTCCCATGGGGCTTAAGCCAGAAAGGATGGATAATTTGTGCTTGACTCAGAAGGAGCAGGTCATCAAGACATAAGCGGGAACAATATATGCTAGCTCCAACCCTTCTTCCCTCTCACTCTTCCCGTCGACCACGGGGGAGGATCTGCTTTCCATCGAGCGCTCTGCCAGCCTCCCATAAAGGACTGAGACCTTGAGGCTGTGAGCTGAAATGAGTCTTTCCTCCCTTAATTTGCAGGTACCAGGAATTCTGTCCTAGCAACAGACAAGTAACTGAGACTGAAATTGGTGCAAGACAATGCAGTCGTTTCTATGCCTTCACCTGACCATGTGGTGTGGGAGGCTTGGAACCAGTTCACAGGAGTTTGAAAAAGTTTAAAGACACTGGCCTTAGAATGCCATAAGCCAAGCTTGACGTGAGGGAGATTTTGGTCAGGGCTCAGAAGACCAGATGCTGATAGAATTATGGAGTCTAGAGGACAGGCACAGATGGTTTCAGACGGGAAGGTGGATTTTAATGGTAATTTTTCTAAAAATCGTGTATGCTACACTCTGGCAAGAGGGTTTTGACATTTGGCCTCTGTCCTGAGACTTTGACTGAATATGGGATTAAGGACAGGGCACTACTTAATTTTTCCAAAGGAAATTTCAAGGTAACCCAATGTTCAGGCTCCCACGGGGTACTGCTTTTAGCTTTCAGCCAGCTCTATCCTGAGAGTAGGAAAAAGTAGCAGAGGATAAAGATGTAAAAGTTTGCAGTTTGCAATAATGGAAGAGACTACAAAGTTGGGGCTTAGAGTCAAAAAGATCAGCCCTAAAAAGAATCCAAGTACTTAGATTCAGGACTATAGGAAAAAACAAACAAAAACAAAACAAAACAACAACAACAACAACAAAACACTCTTTGAAGATATCTCAGGAATCAGCATGATCCTACCCTGTACTGATTTACTGATTCCAGGGAGAAAAGGCTTTGCCCTGAGAAGAGTGCCCCAGGGTAGCCTGTAGACAGAAGAGGAAAGCATTTGCTTGGATTCAGCCACCCTCAGTTCAGCTGTCCAGGTACTTAGAAGCGGCCGCAGCCAAGGTCCAAGGAGCCAAAACACTGCTTGTGCCAATGGCACACCTTGTCACCATCCACGTGGTGCTGGTTTGACAAGCATGAAGATAGCAAGAGTTGTGGAGTCATGGAGGGTCCCACCCAGACTCCAGAAGAAAGTCTTGGAGGCCAGGCAGTGTGTCCCTAAGAGGGAAATGCCTGGAGCTGTGGTGGTGAAGTTAAGCAGGGGAGATTCCAGAAATGTGAAGATTCCAGAAAGTATAGTCTGCAGAAGAAGGCCACGGTCTGCCAGTGGCCATAGTCAGCCCAAAAGAAGCTATAGAGGTTTCAGCTGGAGGCGATGCTGCTGGCATGGGACTACTCAAGCCCTTTCCCCACATCTCCCCCAGAGTAGACCCTAGTGCTGGATACGGCTCTATAAGATGGAAAGGAGATGCAGGAATTGATATTTGTAATGCTAGATTTCATTTTTGCTTTGGTCCAATTGCTTTCTGTCCTCCTACGTGTCCTTTAGGACTGATACTGTTTATTTTGTGCTTCTGCAAGTTGAAAGTGTTTGACTTTCACTGGGACTCACAACAGTTTGCTGTGAGATTCAGAGGAAATTTTCTTAATTGAATTTTTAGTAGTGCTGGAACTGTTAAGACTTTGACAACTCTTACAGATAGACTAAGTGCATTTTGCACAGAGAGGTGGACATGAGTTTTTTTGGGGGGGTCAGAGGCATATTATTTTAATTTGAATCTGGAATGTCCCCTAAAATCTCAGGTATTTAGGTGTTATGGTTTATATACAGATTTTTTTTTGTGCTGTTAAGAGATTGAGCTAGATCCAGAAGTGGCTGGGACGTGATCTGCAAGGAAGGATGTGTGTGTGTGTGTGTGTGTGTGTGTGTGTGTGTGTGTAAATATTTGTGATTCACGCTGCATCCTGTCTGCCATGATGAACAGCTTTTCCATAGCAAAGTCTCTGCCATTTGCTTCTGTTCATTACTGGCCCCCTGAATGGACTGAGAACATCTGAAACTGTGAGCTAAAATAAACCTACCCTAGCTTACATTATGGATGTCATATATTCTGTCCTAGAAGAAAAGAAATAAATAGCACACAAACTCTCTTGGACCTGGCCACTACTATACCACATCCGCCTTTCTTCTGAATACTTCCCTATGCTCAACCGCATTTATTTTATGGATTTTGATTCCTATTCTCCATTTTAGTTTCTGTATTTTATCTGAATGATTTTCTAGTTCTCCTCATCGATTTTTACATAAACCTTTAGCTTGTCTGTGGTCTTTTATTAGGTGGGCTTTACTCTGAGACTGCTTTACTTTCCTATCTCTCTTCTTGCACTCTCTGACCCAGGCCCATTGCTAGATTTGTTTAGCCCATACCATCTCTCCTAGTGAGCCCCTCTCTGTTGATCAGATTATAGAGTTCAAATAGCTAAATTCTAACATAAAACAATACAGCATTTTTTGATTAAGCACATTAAGTATATGATATGAACTATGAAAAAGTAATGAAAAATGAAGATATTGCAGTACTTTTGTTTTTTAATGTAAACAGACTATATAAGTTAGTTAAATAAAACATAAAGCATTTTTCATTTATTGAAAAATATCTCAGTTTAACTAAAGAGAGATCACATGTTTTACAAAACAAATAGTTTAGTTAAAGCAAACTATCACTTTTTAACTTTAAACTAGATTTCGTGATGCATGTTCAATCTTTTTTAGGCACTTCAAAAGTATTAAGAAATAATAAAATCTATAAAATTTGAATTTACTGGGAAATTCTCATATTTAAAAGAGTTCCTCATTAACGTGATTTTACATAAGAAACCTGTCAATAACTCCTTGGACTAAGATGTAGGTGATGAATCCAACGAGGAACATTTATCATCTTCTGCCTCTTCTGTGTCTTGGCTCCTCAGGTCTCTCCTTCCTCTTATACTTACCACGAGACATTTCTGTGTTTTAAAACTTTTGTTTTGTTTTGTCTTTAAAAAATTGCAGAATCACTTTTGACTTCTTTACTGTGATATTTGTTGACTCAACTTTTAAAAAAAAAAAAGATAGAATGTAATGTCTCTTTACATGAAAATATGTAGCTAAGGCCACACATTTATTCACTCTTTAAATTGTGGCATAAATCTTCAATAATCAGAGTAATATAATTTTTTAATATTGGATGACCATTGGAAAGAAAATTTTCTTGACATAATGTAGATGTGGGTACTTAGTGGTCAAAGCAGCCCTACTTGAACTCTTTCATGCAGCCTCCTCATTTTCAGAAGCTTCTGGATTTTGGAATTAGCTAAACTCAGGCTTGAATTTGGACCCTCCAAATCCATGTCTTTACCCATCTCTTCCTTCTGGGCTCTAACTTCAACAGCATAAGTAGGTATAAGCATCAGTATCTTTTAATCCAGTCAAGGTGAGAAGACTAACTGGTATACTTAGAAAAATTCTCTGTTTATTCTGAGTTTTTTTTACTCTTTTGTAAAATGAGAACAAGTAACTTTTAGTAGGGAAAGTTTCCGTTTGTTGATATTCACTGCTTATAAGATACAAAGATTAAACGTGGTTAATATTTATTCATAAAGCACTTCAGATATGGATATGACTAATTAGTGCTTAATCCTTTCCCCTTGAATGTCACATCCAACTCAATTTCGACGTTACAATCTGGATGCTGCTCGAAAACTACACACACACACACGCGTGCGCACACACACACACACACACACACACACACACACACACACAAATGAAACAGATCCAAGAGCCTAGTGATCAATAGAAGGAATTTAAGGGGTCATTGAGACTGAGTCAGGCATGAAAACAATCTGGATATGCATGTTTGGGGTCACACATGATAGTATGAAGCTGGGCATCTGAATCCTTGGTGTCTCAACCAGTATCTCTTAATTAGTTAGTGTTGAGGGCACCATTTTTAAAAATATGTCAAACAAGCATACCATTGGGGGAGACAAGGAGGGATGTGGGCATTTGATGTTGGCCAATGATAATGCTTCAGAGTTTCTGAGAGTAAGAAAAACAACAAAAGACCCAAAGCCATCCAGGAGATTGTCATCCTGAGAGAAATATGTACTGCAATCCAGAATATGTTTCTCTTTCAGGAATATCTTAAAAATGTCTCCCAAGAGAAGATTTCAGTATTCAATTGTCTCATCCTGGTTGTTGTTTTATTGCATAATAGGTAATATTTCACTATGATTTACAGTGGGGTGTGTGAATTATTAGTCGAGAAATCCAGAAATCTGCGCCTGTATTCTCCTATGCATCTATAAATATTGCCTTGGAAATCGTTGTGGCAATACACTATATACTCTGGGTATTGCTCGATGTAGTGTGGACAGTTCTATAAATTAGCTTGAAAGGAAAAGGGTAGTAAATGTGAGTCATGGCACCACATGCTGCTATAAACAAACTGGGGTGGGCCCAGTGACATTTTGAAGTCATTCAGAAGTGTTTTGTGAGGTCACCTGTCCCATTAGATGCATATGCTTATTAATGGCTCTTTAATTTTTTTTCTTCCTTTCTTTTTCATTGAGAGGAGAGGAAGAGGAGCTAAGAAAGAAGTAAAGGCTAGAGGGGGCTGGGAGAAAGTGTCAGCCCTGGCAATTAAATTTATTAACTAAATTACCTGAGGTGTCAATAAAAGCTGTAATCAAGAGGCCATCTAAAATGCATTAACTGTTTTACTGCTAACGAGGCCCTTGCCAACAGGAAATGGAACCAGATGCTCTTGGTGGGTGCTGGCAGCTGTTTGGTAGCACAGAATTGAATAGATTGGACTGCACCGGGGCATCTGGACTAATGACACAGTGTTTTGTATTCATAGACTGTCTTCATTCAAGGAGTACCGATATATTGCAGAAATGAGCACATGGACCCTTACAGGGCCTTCCCTGGGGAGAGAGACATAAAGGTATGATGATGATTTTATGGATGGAAAGAGCTATCAGCAGGGGCCCATAAGGGTGTGCCTTCCCAGGCTATCTGTGACAGAATAAGCTATAAAATCTTAGTTGAAATATGCCCTGGCTTTCCCTTCTCCTCCTCAGTTCCTGAGTTGTGGCCTCCCTGGAAGTTTTAATGCCTCCCTTAAATCTGTCAACCTAAGTATCCAATGGGCTTCATAGTATGAAGTATCTATTCTGTACCCTGAATTCTGGAATTATTTATAATTTCATGAACAACTGTAGGCTGTTTCTTAGGCTGTTAAGACACTAGAAATGGCACCCAAATATCAGAATCTTTTCTTAATTTTCTCCACGTTTACTAAAATTGCTAAGGGCTAAAGAGTGGGCTGGAGAATAAAGTGAAAATAAACATTGTCTCTCACAGGGCCACCAGGATACTCTAGGGAGATTCGGAAGGGGTGTGGGCAACTGCAATATGCACTCACCATCTGATATGTATATAAGCGGCTCGGACAGACATCCTGGGACTCAGGTGAGAAACTGGTGAGCTAGATCCAAAGTACGAAGAGATGTCCGGGTCAAGAGAGGGAGGAGAAGACACAGCACTAAACTGGCCTGGCCTCGGCCTAGCCCGGTGGGGAGCTAGCCCTTGCCTCAGCCTAGCCCTTTAGGGGGCTAACCCTGGACTGTTCTAGCCAACCTTTGGGGGGGGGGGGGGGCTAGCCCTGGCCTGGCCTCGGCCTAGCCCTTTGGGGGACTAGCCCTGGCCTGAACTCGGTCTAGCCCTTTGGGGGGCTAGCCCTGGCCTGGACTCAGCCTAGGTGGATGACAGAGTGTGTGAGATGACTGTGCAAGTAAAGCAATGCTATTCATGACAGATGTCTCCAGAGGTAGAAAATTAGCAGCCTAGGTGGGAAAAGAGAGCGTATTGATGAAAGACAAGTTGATGAGTTATTTACAGTACTACTACAGTATGAGTGCTGGATTATTATGTACACATATTAACTTCAGGTTAAGGATTTACATTAGTTGAGGAGGACACCAAAATGTACTCTGCAAGAATCCTTGAGTTAAGTAAATTTGGAGATGGTAAGGAGTTTCTTAAGCTGCAGCTCCAAAAATGCAGAACTGGGGTGATGAGCATCTGCTATTAAACAATAATGGAAGTATTTTTGAGATAAGTAGCAAAGGAAACACTGAGATTTGATTATTGTTGAAGAGGAATTGGTGCTTTAAATTCTTTTTTTTTTTTTTTTGCCAGAATTGATCTGATTCTGATCTGTCTTATTCTGGGGTGTCTTATTCTAAGGTGACTTGAATATACCAAGGATATGAGTCTCTGACAAACTTTGTACTATGTTCTATTCCTTCAGGCAGCTGCAATTGGTAGAAGCGGAGTTCAGATTCTGTTACATTTAAAACATCAAGCAAACATTATCTTTCCACTTATTAGGCAAAGAAAATTCCTTTTCCATAATGATCATTATTTTCTCTGATTTCTTGGCTTAGAAGTTGGAACATAGGATAGCACTTTTGCCCAGGATCCCCTGCGGCTGCAATCAAGTTGGCATTTTGCTGTGATCTTTGTGTCCTCCAATTTGGTACATTCAATGGTTTACAGCTGGTCTTGGAAGGATTCAGGTTATTAAAATAGCCTTACAATTCATCCAAATAGCCTAATAGACTATCTATAAGACCGCTTCAGCTATGTAAATAATATCTGTAGGTTTCTCCTACTTTAAAGTATGGCAATAATTACATAACAGGGAAAAAAGTAATCATTCTGATATGTATATATATATATATTTCTCCACTTTTTTGAAGAAGGCACATTCACAAGATATAAATGGAAATGACTATTGGTAATGGAATGAAACTGAGTATTTTCAATATTAATTATACTGTTTATTCAAAAATTTGTTTTGATTTTACTTTTGATAGTTATTTTTGCATTTACTTTAAAATATTTGAAATGCAAATGTTTTCAATATGACCTTTAGTATCCCTCTGATAGGCTGTGGAAATAGTAATAGGATTATGCTTCATTGATCAGCCTTCCTCTTAAAAGAAATTTCTGTGTCATAGGATAAGCAAGCTGCCATGTTGGAAGATGACATTTGATCCAGGCCCCTTAGGGAGGAATTGCTGTTGATGTCTGAGAGTTAAGGTAGACTCAAGTGGACAGTAAACAAGAGACTGAAGAAATACATCCTACAACCAAAGAGAACAAAATTCTCCTAACACTTACATGATTTTGGAGTAGAACCCTGAACTCTAGGGCTCAGCCCAATTGAAAACTTGACTATAGCCTTGTAAGTACCTCAATGGAAGCACTTTTTAAATTTTAACTCCTAAGCAACTAAATCTGAGATAATAAATGGATGATGTGTAGTTTGTATTGGTACATTACACATCACATAGCCAATAATTTTCCATTAATCTAATCTACTCTATTTGGTATTTCCACTATTTTTATTTTGTAGAAACACTTTGTCTATATCAAAAAATTAAATACTCAGTACTCACTAAAGAATTAAATTACAGAAGTCTACATAATTTCAAATCTTGTACTCTTTAACTCAAGCATCCAACACAATTATTGATTTTTTAAAATGTCTACTATATGCACAACAGATGAAGAAGGCTAAATCAATAATGCTTGCCTTCGAGTATTGTAATTTGTTGCAGTTAAAGACTGAAAGTATTTTTTTTTTTTTTTGTAATGGGGGAAAGAAATACAACAGAGGCAAACTATTGTAGCCTATATTGTACTGGTGTTTATAAGAATATAAAAGAAGTTTCATTTTTCTTAAAGAATGGTATAGAAATTTTTCAAAGGGGAAAGTTCTTAATCTAGTTCTTGAAACCAGGCATAAACAAAGAGAGAATAACCCAAAACACAACGTGAGAACACATCAAAACATTTCACTTAGATTTTCATGTCAACGAGGGTGCAACCATTCTGGCTTCTTCACTTCGTGTGAACACATAGCACTTTGCCTAGTCCCAAATGAGTCTCTGTCACACTTTGAGCATACAAGAAAGTAAAAAAGCAATCATGCAAAACACACAGGATGTGCTCAGGGAACAGTCAGATGTTTGTTGTGGATGGAGCACAGGACGAGCTGGATTCAGTACGTGGACAAGATGAACAGTGGGAGTTAAAGGCCCAGTTAAAACCTGTGCTCACACTTGACATCTATTCAGGTCTTAGCAGAATAACCAGCTACTTTACTTTTTTATGGTAAAAAGAGCAAACATATTTCAGTTTTCACAAAAGTGTTTTAATATAATAATATTTAAAGTATTAACATACCAATTGCTTCAGCTTTATTATTCTAAATTCACTCCATTTTTCTCTTCCATGATAACTCAAATAGAATATAACATGACTTTAAAAAGCAGTGGCAGGAATATCCATCTATCTCTGCTACAGAACAGAATGGAAACACATTCTTGAGGCATCAAAGTAGATGGCTAACTAGGATCTTATGCCAAAAAGTGGGTTTTGTCCTTCCTGGTCCTACTGGTTTAAGGAATGACAAGTCTGATGATAGTTTCTACATAAAACACAAACAAATTTTATGACTTTCGTCACCTGGAGGTGAGAGTGTGATGACGTCACTTGGCTGCTCATTGTGCGCTGGTGTGCACTCCAAGGGGTGACCATGTAATTTGGGCGCTGATCCCTGAAGTCGTTCGAGTGCACCTGGTGATGATTGCCTATTATTTCTCAGGAGCTACTATCGCAATTCCATCATCCTCTTGAGTTCCCTATCATGGAGTTGAGAGACTGTGTAAGCTTCTTATGTTATGAAATGAGAGTTGAAAGTAGCTGGGCCTGGAATAACTCCTCTTTATTACAATGGTTTAAGAATTGAGTTGTAACTAGAAGAGCCCTACTGATCAAAACTTCTCAGGACACTTCGTATTGAGGTAAACTTACCTTATATCTGGAAGAATACCACGTTTACGATACACATACAGATCAATACCCACATGCCATAATTATAGTAGTTTTAAAAAGGAACTAATAAAACAATATTATGAAAAGAATCCAATTGTCAAGTTTGCAGACCTTTAGCAAACCATGAAGCACTCTTGAACCATTGTCATCTTCAAAAATAAAAAGAAATGTTTTTGAATATTTCTGTTAATTGTTATAAATATTCTACCATAGGAAAGATTTTTATTGCACATAAAATGGAATGAATCTAGAGTTGATACAAACCTGTATTTCAGATAACAGGGTGTGATCAGTGTCTTCGTGGATATGGTGAAGATGGTTTCTCACTATTTCTAAAAGGAAGCTAATTTATCTGCTGATTATTAATGATTTTCTCTCAATGAAATTACTTCTAAAATGCAACAGGCCACAAATGGTATCTTTCCATAATGCTTGCTACATACCTCAATTTTAAGTGACTTAAAGTATTTGAGAGGATATTTGTAGTGGCTTTTTGTCTCTTCTTGCTGTCTGACTCTTCTCTGAGGCGGTTTCCTTTTACCCGAGAGGTTGAAAACCTTACGTTCCCGATTATTAAGCACTTAATTCAAGTGTGTGTTCAAATGAGATGATCTGAAATTAAAGAACAATTATATAAGCAACCAGTTGACTAAATGCCAACATGCACACAGGGAATTATCTGTTTATTTTGCAAATAAGAATAAGTTCTGTTCATTCCACATTCTTTATAAAAATTATTACCATTAGATCTTGTGTTCACTCACTCATAAACATACAAGGATAGAAACACAGATATGAAAATGTGTGTTATTGTCTTTGTTGACTTATTTCATTGAGTTACTTTTTGCTGACTAATCGTTGGTTCTCTACAATAAATTTGAAGACTTATTTTCTTGTATCAACTCGTAAATATTGGGCAAGACGTTATAAAGATTAAAGAAAAGATTTTTACAGTTTTAAAATTTAAACAGAAAAAATAAATCAAATGTGATGCTATCATCTGTATTTACACCTAAAGAATGTTCAAATAACTAATATATTTATTAGTCATGATACAATTGGAAGAAGGTTTTTTTTTTAATCAACTTTCCTCAATATTGAATTAGGGGTTGTTGATGATGTGGCTTAGTGTTAAAGCTCTCGCTTGCATAGCACTGGAGAAGTCCCCAGTTAGATCCCTAGCTGCTCTGGAAAAAAAATAAATTGGGCTGGCTGAATCTCATTTTTGCATATGTCCTCCCACACCTTGACTAGAGGTACAAAATTCTTCCTTCCTTCCTTCCTTTTTTCCTTCCTTTTTTCTTCCTTCCTTCCTTCCTTCCTTCCTTCCTTCCTTCCTTCCTTTATTTCTTTCTTCCCTTCTGTCTTTCTTTCTTTTTCTTTCTTTTTCCCCAACAGGGTCTCACTGTAGTCCTCCTGAATTAGCCTCCCTAGTACTGTAATTACAAGCAGATTGCACCAGTCCCGGATAATTTTATAAGGTTTTAGGGCATTGACCTCAGCACCTGGTGCGCAACAGGTGAGCACAGTTGCACTGAACTACCCCCACTCCCCACACCCCAATACTTGGATAATTTATTTTGGTAGTAAAGATAAACTTTTTAAATTTTTAAAATGTTTCCACTCTAGCAGAAAACTAATCGCCTTCTGCGCAAAACATTTCAAAACCACAAAGACTCTTTATTGAGGAAACTACTCTCAGGTACATGCAAGGCAAAATAAGGAACATTACAGTCTCCTAAAATGAGAGAGATGTTTAAAAAGAAAGGTTTTCTGAAGTGAAGAAAGGTATTTCATGCTTTGACTTTCCTTTCTTGGATAAACAATAGTAGGAAATCTTAAATTCACGTCCAGAGATCCGTAAAGACTTTCATTCCAATGCGTAATGGGCTTAGGTATGAGATCAGAACCAAGAGAATCCCTAGCAAATCCTGCTCTAAATCTCTGTCCTAAATTATATTTGGAAATTCACATTGTTGGAGATTTCATTTTCATTGTTAAAGTTGATTGTGCCTTAGTATTACACATAATGCATATTGCATTATTATAATTACCTGCTATTTTCATAATGGAATTTGATTTTTAGAAGTTTGTGCAATTTTCAACTTTTTTTAGTATTACTGAAATGAATATACTCTAATATTCTTCATTGTTAGAAGCCATTTAAAGATAGAAAATAAAAAAACTCATTTAAATCTCTGTACTTGATTATGATGAGTCCCATTCATGCATGATCTCTGCAACAATGATCTCAGATAAACTCTTTCTAAATGGAATCCAGAATTAACCTTGTCCTTTGTCTGGGCTCATCAGACCATGGCTTGATATCAAACATGGCAAAGGGACAGTTAAGAGAGCACCACTGTTGTTGAATGCTGCTACACAGGGAAAGCCCTATTCCACCCCACCCTACCCCACCTAGCCATGAGCACACGCTTCCCTGAAAAGCAGAGCTGCCCAGAAGAGCAGCATCTGACCACAAACGCATGCGAACACACGTCCCGTACCAGCAGGGAGATCATGTAGCCTTGTCGGGGTCAAGGTGATGGATGACATGTAGAGTTATGAGCTCAGTGCATGTTTGTTTTTCTATCACTAAAAGTGGATGTAGTTTATTATACAAAACACAAATCTAACTGCTATAAATATCATGCCAAAACTAAAGTGCTGGTTAGATTAAAAAAAAGTAACACCTGAAACATTGGATTTGGGACCATGTAGCAGGTAGCAGTCACAAGAAAATTTTAAAGATGAGAAAATTAGTGAGAAAACATGACAAAGGCTGGAAAAGAATTATTTGGGTGAACAGAAAGTCATAATTTGTATGAGGCTGTAACAAACAGCTGGAAAAACTCTACCTGTAATACTTTTGAATCTTAACAGTATACATAAACATTTTGGATCTGGTCAGAAAGAATGTTGAAAACATCTCTTAGCTATTTGTAACCACATAGTATACTTCAATCTTTAAAAAAGTTGAAGAGGGAAACATTGATTGTATGAAAGAAATTAAGGCACAAAAAATAACAGGGATTACTTGATTAGAAAATAAAGCAGGTTTTTAATTTTATTCTCCCTAGACTACATATGAATCAAACAAAATGATGTCAAAGAGAAATTTTCAGGCAAAGAAATGATTGTAAATGTCGTGAACTTCTTTTAGAACTTCTGGATTGTTTCAGAGAGTAGTCACTAAGCTAGAACAATTTCTCAGCCTTGGCTTTGGTGATGACAGGATCAGACATTCTCTGTGTGGAGGGTGTCTGCACAGTCACACATCTTTGGGAGTATCTGGCATTCTCCTCTAGAGACAGTATATGGCTCCTGTTGCCATTGTACTAAGTATGTCTCCAGACATCATCAAATGCCTCACGAAAGACAAACTTCATTAAATTGAGAGCCATAAAATCTGACAAATGAGATTTTAGAGATTTTATAATATTTTTACACTGAAGCCACAAGTGCTCATGGTAGAGAGAAGCTTACTTCAGGAAGAACTGATAGCATTTTTTTATTTATCAAAACTTATGAATAGAATTTGGAATAAGTTTTAAGGAAATTGTACTAGCAGACTGCCACATCAAATTAAGAAATATAACAGATCAAGTTACAAAAATTCAGGGCCAAGAAAGCTAATTGTTGCAACCAAAACAGAGAGAGAGAGAGAGAGAGAGAGAGAGAGAGAGAGAGAGAGAGAGAGAGATATTAAGTAAGTGAGTATAAGAGCCACAGTGGGGAGCCAAGAGGAATGAACAATATTAGATCAGGGTGGTACTCACTGGGAGAGGAATTGAACACACACCAAATTCTCTGCTCCTGTGTAGGGGGATTGGTAACATGCAGTTCTGAACTTCAGATGAACATCATCAGATGTTGAGTACGACAAAGTTGTACCTTGTCTTTTTATTTCCAGTGTTTCTAAAGCAGAAGAAACAGTATCAGAGCAGCCCCAGAGGATGTAAATATAGATTGCATAGTCTTGGCTATTGCGTTTGACACTCAGAAGTCTCAATTGTTCATGAGAGTTGTGAAATTCCTGTTAAGAAATAAATATACTTTCTGTGGTGATGGAAGTGAATCACTGGAGCTTCAGGACACACTGTTAATATTGCTAGATTGCTACTCTTTATTCATTCAGCCTGTGCATATTCATGCCCTTATCATCTCCTCCAATGTGAAGCTTGGGCTGACCAAGGGACTGGTGGGCCTATATCCCTACGCATTTCCACCTTGTAGACATGCCCAGCTTGGCCTAGGAGACATGTGGCTGGGTCACCTTTCTCACCTCAGTTGGCAGCTGGACAGTTGGCAGAAATAGAAGCAACTCAGGAAAAGAAATAGCAGCAGACACGGCTGCCTGGGTAAGTCTAGTCACAGCAGCAAGAGGAACAGCCTAGAGATCAGCCCAAACAGAAGCAGGGGAATTGGTCAAAACGGTGTTCTAAATATACAGTTGCAGTATTAAACAAGTAAACTGTAGAAGTGTGTATGGTAGAATCCCACAGAGTAGGTTGCTGTTTGCAATTCATGGCAGAAATGTTGAAAGAATGTCAAGTGTCCAGGTGCCACTATTCCACTTGCTGTGTAGTGTACATAACACCCATACCAGACCTTTGGTGTGTGTTGATATGAGGAGAAATTAATTTTGATTAAACCATACTACTTGGCATCACAGTGTTTTCAGCTTCCAAATTGTCTACTGTGGCAACTTGGAGACATGTTTCACCTTTAGAACTAATTTCAAACCACTCAGTCTCTCCTATCCCTACCAACTTGCCCTAGGGGTAGTTTTATTATTATAGGAAACTTCTAGCAAAGATAGAAAAATAATCCTAAAACCAGATCAATAAGATGATAATACACAATTGTCATTTTTTTCTGAGGATGGTTTCCTTATTGTTGGGGATGCTCCACATGAATGCAATTGTAGGGACAGAAGTCATTTGTATAAGCGAGAGGTGGCTGGAGAGGGCAGCTCTTCATGTAGGAAGAAAGTAGAAAGCAGCAATATGTGTGGCCTAGTCGCAGGGCTCTGTGGGTCACTTTAATAATTAATTATATAGATAGATGCTGCTTAAGCCTCTGTCTCTGAATGCATAAACCATCATCTGGCAATCACATAGATATTCCAGATAACGAGATAACATTGCATATTAAAGAAAATAAGTGTCTCTGTTAAAACATTTGGACACTAGAGGAAGTGCTGAGGAGTGCGGCAGAAGTCTTCTTCAAAGAACTTCCTGCTCAGACCTGCACCTACATCCCTCCTGACGCGAGGTGCCTTGGGAAATGGGAAATGAAGCTGAGAAGTGTGAATGATAAGCTGTGTATGTCATATCTAGTAGAAAAAGACCTGTTTGTTGCTATTTAAAAGTAATATGATGGGCTGTATTTTTAAAACACATCTTAGGCAGTGTTAATTCATTTGAATACAGGATTGAATCTGACAGAACAGGGCTGAAGTCCCTGCTGATTAGAAAAATCTCTTAAACTAAGTCATTACTACCTCTTATTGCCAAACAGCTTATTAGTCAATATTCTGTCTTATTAAATATCAACAAGTAAGTACTAAAAGTTGATGGGACCATGTACACACACACACACACACACACACACACATGTATGTATCCAGAAAGAATGTATTATTGCAAAAGGTTCAAGATCACATAATTTTTAATTGACTAAAATTTGTCTTTTCTGGCCAGCAAAAATAAGATAATGTTCACACACAAGTTTTTGCTAAAAAATAAACAAGAAAAAGAATAGCATATCCCTGCCTCAACAAAACCAGAATTTAGTTAAAATAATATTTAGCAGACACGTTAATTTTATGGCAATTTTGAGTAAATATATTAATTAATCTCATGCAGTTTTTAAAATTAGATGCATTTTATATGCTAGAATTTTCTATCATATTAATTCATTAATTTTTAATGACTTTGCATATTAGTCTTCACAAAATAGTTTGTTTTGCAGCAAACTCTGCATGGGAAGGTTTTCAGTGTGTGTGTTATGGTTTGGATATGGATAATCCCCCCAAATCCTCGTGTATTTAGATGAAATTGACTTCACTTGCTGTTAAGAGGTAGCGTCTGGTCAGAATGGGCAGATTATAAGTGTGTGGTGGGGGACAGGTGGGTGGTAGGTTGGACTACAGGCGTTTACCTGCGAGGATATACCCTCCTACTCCAGCTTCTTTTGAAGACCCCTGATTCTCCCTCTTGCAGAGCTGCGAACAGCTGTCCTCCTCCAGACCCTTCGTGCAATTACCAGTTGCCCATGAATGGACTGAGAACCTGTGAAACTGCGAGCTAAAACAAATTCTTCCTCCCTTAAGTGTGGATGTTCGGTAACATGTCCCAGCAACGATTTCATAAAGCAGACAATATGTGAGTAGTATCTATCTAGATTTTCTTTGACATCTCTAGTTTCAAAAATGATATTTTCCACAATGGATTGTGGAAGCCCGATATGTAACTGCATTTTAAAATTTGCTAGTTAAGTATTGTCAAATGGGAATATTATAAGTAAAGCATATTTAAAAATATATAAAGTGATATATTGAAGTCTTTCTTATAGATATATGTTTGGGTTTAGAATCCCATATTCCTCCATGTCTAACTGAATCAACGAAGTGAATGGAAATATAATATTACTAGATTGTGAGATGTGGGTATATCTGAAAGTTTTGGTTAGTTTTCCACCCTGCATCTTCTTTAAGAAAGCATATCAATTTCTTTATGACTTTTCAAGTTAGATCCAGTTTTAGGAAACTGTAACTGATTCAAATAACATATTAGCAATGGATTAAATTTCATTTTATTATATTTAGCTGTTTACAACACTAGTGTTTGATTTGGACAAGCCTGATCAGCACAGGCACTCACTTAAACGCATCAGCTTATGTTGGTCCAATTTAACCCATTTCTGTGGAATTGGATATAATTACTGTTAAGATGATTTTTGACATGTACGTTCAGATTATAGGTTGTCAGGTCAAAATATATGTCAAGAACTTAATGGTATGTCTTCATATTTACTGATGTGAATGTTCCATTTCATTTATAATTTTTTCCAGTTGATTTCATGTATTACTTTTTCCCTGTAACGGTTTCTGTCCTTGTAACAATATTCATTTCTACCTTTTAAAGTAATTACCTTTTCTTTGTTTTGAAAACACATGACTCTTCAGACTGCATGATAACTCTAATGACTGTATTTAAGTATCTCATGAATCTGTTTAGTGACATGCTTCGAACATATACTTGTTTATTCCCTTCTTTCCTATGGTAGTTTAAATAAATAGAAATTTTAAAAGGATTGGGATGGATTTTTCTTATCTCATCCATAACCAGCAGAGCACAATCACTCTCCTTTTGTTAACTGAGACATTTCAATACTAGAGTATCATTTATATGGCAATTAAAATATAATAAACCTTTTTATAACAATATTGTGGCAGTAGTTTGTGTGTTTAGTGTCAATTTAAGTATCTACATGTTTTCAATTATTTATTGTTATACTGTTTATAGCATATGGACTAAATATAATTTTACTGTCTGTAATTTAAAGGTGAGGAAATTGGTAAAAATTGGGTCTATGATTTATTGATGACTAGATTCTCGAGCCTATGTTTTAGATGACAGCCTTTTAATCATCTTTCTATTCTATCTAAGGCTTTGCTGAAGTTTATTTTCCAGATTTTAATTCACTGCACCAGACTTAAGTACTGTTGAGATTTATCTCAAATTTATTTCTCAAAGTTGTTTACTTTGTGTCTAAATAATTATATTTCAAAACTAACACAATATGATATAATTCCACTTAGATTGTGCTTAGGTAATTCCTCTGTAGTATCACAAATGATAACATAACCTGTTATCTATTTATGTGCTGAGTATCACAAAATTAACTAGGACAAAATGCTATGTTCTTAGCAAAATACTTTTTTGTTAATGTTATCATGTCTATTTGTCAGAAGTCTTGTATATTAAAAAGGGGGAAATAAAGCAACAAAGTACATAGTGTTTTATATCAAAGTTCACAAAACAGTGACTCGAGATGAAGGAGTGTGGCCATTTCTCTCTGCATAGAAATGTTTGCTTCGTTCATACACTTATGTAACAATGTATGTATTTAGCACCTGAATTTCAATGGTGTCATTACTCCTTTAGGTACTTATATACTAGAACCTCACGTAGACGTGGATGCTCGATTTCTTTTTGGGGAAATCGATGCACATACTCAGCTGCTATGATCTTCTAGTAGAAAGGTAACTACAAATTCAGTAATTTCAATTGAAATGTCCTTCGTTGTTTTCCTCAATTCTTTTCATATTCTTCTACCTACTCTCTCTCCCCCCAAAATGTATTGAAAACATTTCTGTACATAGCTATATTTCCTGACAAGCGAGTATAGTTGCAAAGCATTTGAAATGTTTGGTTTGGATCTGGAGAAGCTATGACAATTTACCCTTGGTAATAAACCCAGATTTCTTAGTTCCTTAATACTATAAAAAATCCCGGTAGATTTTATTTTTGGTTGCAGGTGTGTGGAATGGTAAATATTTATTTAGAAACAAAGGAAAGAGGTCAAAGCTCCCAAAATCTGGAAGTGGGTTGCCCTTCTGGTAGACTTTAACTGAGACACATTGGAGAAAATTTAATGTGACCCAAAAGACCCTAAGGGTCTATATGTTCACCAGTACATATGTAGGCAAAGTTCACACCTACGCATATAAACACAAAGTATGTTCACCTATACATATATACATGAACCCTAAGGAAGATGAATGTAGTTTGATAGATCTGTTTCTAGATCATGGTGTTTGTTTTTGAAAGTCAGGTACAGAAGGTAAATCATGACTGAATGTGCACTGGAGCTCGCAGAATTTCAGTATAGATATTTCATGCAATGTTATAGTGTATATATTATTATTTTGAGGCAAAGAAGAAATTACTAATATGCCTTTTTCTGGGCAAATATTTTTGTCCTTATATACGAAGACATGAAAGACTCATATGTTTTGTTAATAGTCAGGAAATTTAATTTGGGAATATACTATACACTGAGCTTTTGCCTTCTGAAATTCTATTAAATTTTATTGCACCAGGAGCAAATTCTTTCTTTAATATCCAAAGATTAAAGTCACTAAAATATGCTGTATAACTTGAAACTTAAGCATAAATGTGAAATTTACAAATTATTAAATTTTTAGAGCGTATTAGCTATTTTCTGTGAGCCTTAACTACATTTCCTTCCTTTTCACAATTTCATGAAGGAAAAATGAACATCTTAAGTGACATTGGGTAAGGAAGCAAATTTTTATTGTGAATAATCTGAAACAACATAAATAGAATATTTAATTTTCAACATATTTTAAAAATACATATATAAAATAGATGCTTTTTATATTTTTTCTCAGTTTTTATTCCCTTATGCACATCCTGTTTCTCGGTTAACATTAATATTGGGTCATAGCAATCGATCAAATTGTAACTTCAGGAAGAATAACATGAAGACAGATGATGCATTCTGCTCAATATTCATACATAAGACACCTGTGCTGGTATAAGCAGCAGATTTGGTGCTGAAAAGAGGAAAATGAAAAGCATGTGGTCCCTGACACGGAGGCATTTCTAAGGTAGTAAAGATAAATAAGAGAACATGCAAAATAGGAAGATTTATTAAACATAGTTTCTCTGGCACACTAACAAGGTGGTGTTGCAGAAAATAAGAAAGAAAAAGTTACTATGTAAACCAAATCTTAAACATGGATGTTCAGAAATATTTAAAATGTATCTAAATTTAAAATATATAGGCAGAAGGTAAATGAACAAAGGTATGTGTGTGTGTACATGTGTGTGTACATGTATGTATAAATCTTCACATTTTCTTCCTTTTAACAATATATAATGTAAATATATATTTACATATGCATATATACAATTGAATTGTCTTCAGCCCCAAGAAGTTCCCAGGAAAAGGAATAAAACTTGAGGTGACAATCTTAAATAAGTGAGTTAGAAAGTAAAATATTGCATGATTTCAGTTATATGAGAAACCCAAAATGTAAATGAATTAAAGAGTAAAATTAAAGAGCTACTGTAGGAAATAGAGAGGCACATGATTTTTGGAAATGGGGTGGTGCTTCAGGGAAGTTGGAGGGGGCAGAAGGGTAGAAGGGACAATTGCTGGAGAAGGGGGATTACAAATGGTAAACTCTCTGTGTGTGTGTGTGTGTGCATGTGTGTGTGTGTATTCTGAAAATGAACAAGAATATTATGGACCACAATTGCACAGTAATACAAAAGCGAACAAAATGTCTAGGAAAAAAAACAATTCTATCCCTGTCAGCAAAATAATTATGAACCAAAATTTCCCAAATTTATATTAAGACACATTTTGTGGGGCTATTTTTTTAATTATAAGGAGCTATAACAATGACAAAGAGCATATCCTACTTAGTCTTTACTTTTGTAAGTGATTTGTGTTAATTTTAAATTTATTCTCATGTTTATGGTTTGGAAATTATTGCATGATGTTTAGAAAGTCCTATATCAAAATTTACTATGTAATAATGACTATTCATCAAGATAACTCCTTTTTGTATTAATTCAGTATTCTGAAATGTTTTGTGTGCATTTAATAACAAGACAGCATATCCCTTTTATTCTGAAGATACTTATGAGTGTCTCATACTTTCACGACTCCTTCCAGAGCAAATCGTAGAAAAATAGGTCACCTATACGTGCAGGTAGCCCTGTAGGTGAGCCTGAAACCTGAGGCAATCACTGGTTCGTTGGCTGGTCCACCAGGAATTATGTGGAGCAAATTTCTGTGAGAGTTTCAGTTGGCTAATCTTTGGGAAAAAATCTTATTCTCATTTTTCTTGAAAAATAAGCAAAAAAATATGAAACAAAAAAAATACCAAGGAGAGACCATATTCTTTCATATTTTTCTGTTGTTTGTTTCTTCACAAGTTTTGTTGGATGAGTAGAACCCTGATTAAAATAATCTATGAACTTATTTATATGATACTGTGGTATAAAATTCAGGTCATGAAAGCTCTGTTAGAAATTGTAGCAAACACAAGCCATGCTTTTCTTTTTTGTATTATTTTATCAAAGAACTTAACCAGTTTGATGGCAGCCTCGGTGATACAAAAACCCTTGAAGTTAAGAACTGCAGCAGAGTCCCGACTGAGAAACTCACATTGATCCGTAACTGGGGGGAGGCAAGCAAAATGCCTGCTGTAGTCTTTCAAGGGCTTTGTAAAAATTTGAAGTAATATTGGACCTTAGGGCCTCAAAGAAACTGACACATCACCAAGGTTTCCTGCTTAGTATTTATGGATTGATGAATTTATATACTGCAGAGATATTGAAACTCAGAAATCTGGTAGTAGGAACGCAGACTATTCCTCTGGGAGGCAATTTAGATTGTGGATAATAAAGGTAAGGTTGGGTGATCTCAGGCACATTGCTTCACTTGGATGATTTATTTAGTTTTTTTTTTTTTTACCATATTTTATTTTATTTCTACAAAAAAGTTTTAAGCCTCTAGGTATTTATATTTTCCTCATAAGATCATAAAGGCGATAAACAAGCTTACAGTGGTTTCCAGATTTGGTGCTTAAAGCTGTGATTTAGAGAAACAATCAACATTTAAACTGGGAAATTAGAACATAAAATAACTTCTTGTCACATAAATTATTTCTATGATGTACTGTTGTAGGTATGCTAGGCATAGGCACGTTCTCATTTAAACCTGGGTTGTTTGAGTATTGCTTACGCCTTGAAAATATGTGTGTGTTTTCTTTACCACAAAAAAGATCCTCCGTGTTTTTTCCATATTTTATAAGCACATCCCACAGCAGACTGTTTTTATAATAAAACAGTGAGCTAGAGGTTAGAAGACTCACTCTAAATTTGCGACTGTGCCCCCCTCTGAGTTCCTCTGCTTTCATGGCCTCTAGGCATTTAATTTGGTAGGCCAAATAACAGGAAATGTATGCAGAGTGATGGGCCATCCTAGGTTAATCAAGGAATGAAATAATGCAGTGCTGACCTGTGCTGGAGTTACTGCTGCCGAACGATGCTACAGTTCAGAGCTTATTAAGAGCACATTCCCAGTAACTTTGTTTTTCTTACCATATATCTATTATTTTTAATTTGCCTCATTTAAAAGACTTTATAAATATGTCTCCAGGTTAAAAGTCCATGTTTCTTAGATGAGCAGTTACTGGGTTAAAAACACAAGATGGCTGGACCTCACCCTACTCTGTTTCCTGATCAAAGAGATCATTTGAAAAATTTAATAAATTAACCACATTGGCAGCGCAGGAAAGGAATCCAGCACTTTGGAAGGCTGAGGCAGGAGGATTATAAACTCAGCCCCACGTGTGCAATTTAATGACTTACCCTGCTTCAGAGTCAAATCTGAATGAGTTGCAGTTCAACACGGTGGTCCTAGATTGTTACTTCCCAGTATCATACACACACACACACACACACACACACACACTCACACTCACGTTATAACTGAGTGGCATGATATCACACAGGAGAAGCACCACTTGTAGAGGAAAATTTAGGAGTCCTTTGTTTAGCCAGCGACTGAGAACGGGCTTGTACTCCAAAGAATTCTCAGTGCTTAATCGAGGGAATGGGGGCTGTGGGGGGGTATTGAGTGGGGTGTATAAAGGCGAACTCCACAAGAGCAAATGAGAAGGCGCTTAGGGTGAGGGAGATGAAAAACACAAGAACAGAATCAGTAACAGTAGGTTACAAAGTTAAATGACAATAAATTAACAATGACAATGAACCAGCAGTGATTCAAAATTTAATTTATGCCTTGTGCACAATTACAGGGAGATTTCTGATAGTAGTCGGGGGGCAGCATATCAGCAGAGTGAGTAACCGGGGCAGGGAGGCAGCTACCCAGGAAAGGGCAAAGCAGACATCAGGGAACATCTAAAATGGCAGAGCTCTCCCCACTTTGCACACACACACACGCACACACGGACACACACACACACACACACACACACACTAGCTTCATTGATGAATATTCAGTAGGTGCAGTGTGAGTATTTAAAGTAAGGTTGGGCTACTAACAATGTATTTTCAAAGGAGAATCGCGAAATGAAATGGTAAGAGGGATTGACATTCAGAGTTTATCAGATTATTTTAAAATTAGAGTACTGAAAATCTGCTCCATATTCTGCAGAGATCTGGCCTCCAGTAGGGTCTAAAGTACTTTCATCTTTCCTTTCCCTGCCACTTCCTCTTTTTTGAATATAGAAATGCGCTGCATGGATTCTGACTCTTAGAAATTATACTGCCATTGTATGTAGGCCAAACCTTTATCTAAAAATAAATAAATAAACAAACAGATAAAAATAACACCTCTTCAGTCGCAGTAAGAATGGGGCAATGTGAGGCCGGGGGAAGGTGAGGGTAAAAGGTTTGCTTACTCCCATCTCTGCTGTGATCTTGGCTTTTCTCATGGGATAAAATCATATTGCCAAGACATGTATAACTTCACCTCCACCACTCTCTCCTCTTCTGTGAAAACACCACTAAAGGTTGATGTACGCGCCTCTCATACTCTCAGTCTTATGAAAGGATCATAGCACCAGGTTTGATGTGCATAACACTCTTGTGTCGGGTAAAAAGACCCTTATGGAGGGAGAGGCTGCGGTCCGGGGTGGTGAGTGATTACAGCACTAAAAGTAGAGCACATATCAGGCAATTAATTTCAAAGCTCTTCTAATTGTTGCAGAGCAGGTCATCACTACCTTGCTGCGCAGACCAACAATAGAATTTTAGGACCAGACTGGTCTTGAATTCACATGACTAGTCTCCTTGGTTCTTCTTAAGCTTATATTTCTTGCTTAAAAATGACAAAAATCTTTCTTAGGAAAAAAGTTAGATACACGTGTATGGTACAGCAGTGTGCAAAGAAAAAAAATGGAATCTTATCCAGCTTAAGCGAAACTCACTGTGCAAGGGGCACAACCAGGACAAGCATCCCTTCTTGCCCGTGCTGCCGCCACCCACTCGTGTCTCTGTTCCACTCAGCCCCTCCGTGCTCTCTGCCACGCTCATCTTCGACTGTCTCTTCGATCGACCTTTGAGAGACCTTCCCCAAACAAAAACCACCTGTTCCATGTGACAGAAACTTTTCTGTCAGCCACATTGTCCCCTCTCGTATCTGTTATTTTTGTTTCATTGTATTTTTACTTTTTTTCCATTACTGGTAATGGAACTCAGGGCTTTCACTCTGTGCTATAACCCAGCTCATTCTTTCCCGTTTGATTTTTGAGGCAACATCTCACTGAATAACCAAACTGCCCAAGCGGGGCTTCAATGTGCCATCCTCTGGCCTCTGCCGGCCAGTGGAGGGGCACATAAGCCTGTAGCCTTAACTTTTATTTCCCCTAATTTTGAAAAAGTTAAAGTCATTTTTGAAATATAATTGGAAATATATGTAAGCAAATACAAGACTTCCTAAAGTTAGAAAAGTATGATTTTGTAGGTTTTCTCTAGGAAAAAAAAGTCAAAGAATTAGGCACAAATCAGAGATACAGACGTTCTTCTCGGTTTGCTCATTGCCTTTTTCCCTAATTTCTATTCCTTCAATTTCCTGTTTCCTTCTCCTGTGTATATTGTAGCTGCTTTAAAGCCATTAGTATACTTTTGTGAATTTGGAAACAACATAATTGATGGCTCATTTGTATAAACAAATCCAAATGAGAAATACGTCACAAATGAGTTTGATTTCTCAAAATTCCTTCCTTAGATGTGATTGGTAATTACTTGCACAGAAACATTTACTATTTCCTTTTTCAAGAGACTCATGACAGTTGAGTAGCAATCAGGAATGAATAAATACAGGGATGGTGAAAAAGCTCATACAAGCCAAGAGAAAATAACGGAAACATGGATTTTTAAAATATGTAGCAACGCTTTAAAACACGTTCACTTCAACTTGGCCACAACTTCTGCTACACTAGGGATCTTACAAAGCTGACATATAACACCTTCATGTTGCGAAATTAAATGTAAACTTTAAAATTAAAAGGAAGCTGCCTGATTCTGAAGTTAATATAAAACTTAATGCTCAAGAATACTTCACGTATGGCTAGGTGTCATCAGAATTTACCTTTCAGTGAACCAATCATTAACTTTACCTCATGTCGGGAGGCAGATGATCGTGAATACAATTTTGGTATTTACCTCTTCAAGTGAATCTTGAAAAATAATTTCGAAAGTAAATAGGCAAAGGTAAAGCAACATTGGGATAGAGAAATTATGTAATAATGTCTGACATTGCACAGCACACACCAAAACAAAAATAATGGCATCAGTTTTGAAGGTTTTCAAATACTTCATTTCACTCTGATAAGACTGGGGTTGATAAGAGTGGTGGAAAGCACTTACTGTTGACTTAAATTTTTTTACTAGAACCTTGAGGTACAAAGGAATTCAAATATATATTTTTTTCACATTGGCAGTCTGAAAAGAGAATGCTGATATTTTTCCCGCTATTTTTATTAGTATACATATGCAATGCTTAATGCTTAGAATGAACTTGAGTATTTCATGCACGTATATATCATATCATCTATACAATCCCTTCCCATTTTTGACCCTCCACCCCCTCCCTATCCCTTCCCCCAACTCCGGCTATCACTTCAGGTGGTTCTATAGAATGTCTGTGTTCTGGGTTTCCCAAGTCAGAGAGACTATACAGTACTTAACAGACTAATCTTCCACATCTAAGTCATTTCACTTAAGTCACCACTCTAACTCAGCTTCCTATTCCTCGAATGGGCCTCAGTGCTCAAATCTTGATGCCTCCTGTATGAAATTAGGGATGAATTGATAGGTGAAAGGAGATGCCAATATTAAACAAGTTAGAAATTAATCAACACATTGGAAACTCAGAAGATGCTTTTAACTAGAATGTTTGCTTTTATCATATATAGTCATGTAACACATGTGAAGTTCTGGCCAGGAATGGACTGTGGATAGAATGCTGTTACAGCAGAATTATACTGCTAAATGATGTTGGAGCCATCTTAGTGTGTTTAAACACAATCTATGACACTTGTCCAAAGACAAAATAATCCAGCAATGCATTTCTCAGCATGTATTCATGTCATTTAGCAATGCATTACTCTGTATATATGTGTGTACGTGCAATTTTAACCAGCATTTTTGTCCACGTGGAGTTGCTGTAAGTGATCTCATATGCTACAGCGTATAACAAAATCAAATTTTATTCTGTTTGCTCCCGCAATTGTCTATAACAAATATCCCTGGTTGACTAGTTCACCTTTAAATTATTATTTTGTGTCATGGACTCTTGTCATTTTGGCTCTTCCATTCTTCACGTTTGGACAGTTCTGTATTAAATTGCTGTTAGAGCAAGCCAGAGGATTAAGAGCAGAAAGACTGAAAATTGCAACTTTAACCATTAATTGGGATTCACTGCAACATGGTGAGAAGACAGCCCAGAAGGATAATCAAAGGTAGAAACAAAAGCAAGAAGCCCAGGTTGAGTGTTGCTGGGTGATTCTATCACATGGCTGTTGTCGTTATTCGATCCTAGTCTTTCTACCTGCTAATGCCTGTCGCTGTGTGCCTAACTGCCAATCCACTCCCTACTAGTTTTTCCCCTCTTTGCCCCTCTCTGTCCCTCCCTCCATCCTGAAAATACAGTTGCATAAAGATTTTTTCCTCTTTATCCATGGGCAAAGAAATTTTCACTTAAAACCATATTAATATTATTCCAGAATAAGTCCCATGGGATTACATATAATGTAAACATATTCATTTTGTGAACGTGGCTTCTGCTGGCTCTTCATGAATAATGGACTGATATTAAGGGAAGAGAAGTCTCATAGTATAAACTTTCCACTAAAATTGCAGATGTACTTCGATAGTTTGGAATACACGGTATTAAGTTACCGAGTTCACATTTTATCTTAGGTCCCCACATTTTGCAAGAAAAGGGATGAGATTCTGTATTTATTTTGTTACACTAGAAACACCTGAAAACTGACATCTGTTTACAACAGTGTGAGGACAAATCTCATGATTAGTTGTTGGATGCTAGGACAGCTTATGTATTTTGAGGAAGGATGCTAGAATTTATGTAAAAATTGATATTTTGTAAGAAAAAATCCAAATGTATCTCTTTAGAAACTAAGTTCATGTGCTAGCAAAGTAATGCATGTGACATGCTCACAAAGCAAAATCTACCTTTTCTAAAATTTGTACTACTCGATTACATGATGGCTCTATTCATTTAACTTATAATTTGAATATACAAATGGACTTAAAATTAATTTAGAACAGATCTACCACTTCAAGTGAGACTCAACTGCCTATCTCAAAATAATAGAAGAATAAGGGAAATATGGTGAAGGATTAGTGGGAGTAGCAGAAAACGTTGTGTTTCTTGATTATTTGAAAGTTAAAAATATAATTTTTATAAATATATCTTCATAGTATTTAAAAATGTCTATGAGTTGGACATAGTGGTTCATGCCAGCAATTCTAGCACTCTGTGTGGCTGCGATAGGCGGATTGCAAATTCTACCCAGCCAGGACAATTTAGAAATTTAGTAAAATCTTGTTAGGAAAAAAAAAAAACACTGGATATACAATAATCTCATTTATTACATCGCAGGCATTCTAAATTGGTGGGAGGTGCCTAACATCTCCAGATGTGCAAGGTTTTCCAAGGTTTTTTGATCTCAGGGCTTAGAACACTTTTGTAGTACAGCTCCTTTTTGTTTGTTTTGTTTTGTTTTTGTTTTCCCAAAGTATAGAAGGAATCTTTATTCAGAAATCAATGACTGAGGAGTGAATACTTCCACTATCTGAGAGGGGGTACAAATGGGGTTAACCCTCTCTGGTATTATTTTCTATTCCTTAAAGTTCTGTTTGTCTTCTTTGAAGGTAAATTGTACTTTATTTTGAGGCACTCTTGACTCAAATAAGCAACTCTGTATAATACAACTGTCTTAGTTACTTTTTCATTTCTGTTACTCAATACCCGACACCCACAAACTTAGGAAAGGAAAGGTTTATTTTAGCTCACAGTCTCGAAGGTCACAGTCCATTCAGGGGTGGCTGGCAACAATCGAAGTGCATGGCAGAGAGAGAGGTGGAGGCAGCTTCCCCGGACATCACAAACAGGAAGACAAGCTGAGGCTAGTTGAGACTAGTCCCCGCCCTCCAGGAAGCAGGTGCAGCTTATGTATCCTTTCAGGTCTCCGCCCAGTAACCAGTCCCTCCTGCATCCAGGTGTGGCCACTACAAACCGTTAATCCTAACTCATGTGCCTTTAGTCTTAACTGCCATCCACCCCTCCAGACCAGACCCCAATCCACCAACATCACATGGTTCTATAGACAATCCACAACATCAAAATACATGAGACTTTTGGGGGACACTCCAGATCCTAACCACAAAACAACCACGCTGAAAGAAAATCATTTGCTTGTTTGTGGCCTCATCACATCTACATTTTCTAGAGGACAAATGGTGCATTTATTTTTGTGTGAGTCCACAGACCTGCAGCCCAACAGTATGCACTTTATAAATGCTCACTACACAAGCAAAGATTTCTAGAACAACATAGCGGCCTTTGGTCAGGATTTGTTTTACTCTGCCTGAAACCTGGCATAGTCCCAGATGTCATGTTTTTGGAATTCGTATTTACTCTGAGCTTGAGCAATAAGAAAAATGGATTAAACTTGTGTTTCATTAGTAGGATACTTGGAAGATACATAATGTCTCAGAAAAATTATTAATGAATAAATATTCACAGTAAGAGTTCTCATTTCAAAACACAGGAAAGACAAGAAATAACAATAAATTCTGCAATCATTCTGTTTTGATAATGTACACTTTATGTTAGTCTGATGATTTTAAACTTCTGTTCATGCTTTCATGTTTTTGAGCAAACGTATTTGTGACTTGAGAACAGCTACACTCTTCAAATTTATTTGCTTTTTGTGTTTGGAGCTTGGCATTAGTATCTGCAAGAGTAAGGTATTTGCAGGGTATATTTGATTTAGTCTATTACAATAAACTTTGTTATGGTCTGTGGACAAGCCTGCAGAAAGAGAAAATTTACTTGTACAGCAATGTAAGATGTAGGAGAAAATTATTTAGTTGCAGAGAAAATGAAATTCTACCTTGAGTGTAATTTTAAGATAATCGTTCAGGTTTTAAGGTATGCATCTGTTTCACAACAATTTTAGTGTCTATGGTTTAATTAATGTTGGTATTTCTTTCATGTCTTTTAGCAATAACCATGGCAAAGAACAAGGAAAACGGTCTCTTAGATTTGCTGAATGAGGTCTTTTTCCTCTGGGAGTGAGAATTATGTGCTCATTATGATGTTTTTAATAATATACATGTCTGCTGTTATTCACTTCACTGAAAGCTTTTACTTAAGGGTAAAGTCATTGTTGCATTTTCTTTACTATTGCTAACATTAGAGCAAGGTTTATCTTCTTATTTTCTTATGAGTCATGAAAGTACCATTGTCTTTACAAAATAACCCTTTCCTACGTGCACACAGAAGCAATGGGGCACCAAGTCTGTAGCTGAGGATGTGTGAACCGATTGATTATAAAAGGTAGCACCACACTGCCGAGATGGCCTGTACTGTGTGCATGTGCTCTTCCTTTAAAAAGTGTGGGATGACAAGTCTCTGTAACACAGTCTAGTAATGGAGATTTATGATTATGGGGAGACACAATATAGCAAGAATGCTTATTGTATTGTTTTGCTGTGTTAGAGACGCAACCTAAGACTCCCCAGAAGGCTATACGAATGCTCCACAGGTGAAGTAAATCCTTACCTCCTTCAATCTTCTTTTAAAAATTATATGTTTTATTTTTTAATTATTTTAAGATTTGAGATAAGCTGTCCCTGCTTTGCCCAGGCTGAGATGGAAATGTCAATATTCATACTTTAATCTCCAGTGTTCCTGGGATTATTATGCCCTGTTTAGTTAAAAATAATCTTTGTAAATATTATCATGAAATAAACTGGGCTTTTTCTCTTTTAAAAATTGTAGTTTTAGGTCAGTTTACTTACAGACAAGTTACAGCTAAGCCTTCTTACACACTAGATTCCTTGGTATAGAGAGATTTATCACCCCCCCCCAACCCATTGAATATGCTGTGTTTCAAAAACAAATAAACATTGTAAGAAAGGGGAAAACACCTGTCTCCTTTGACGGGACCTGACACTTCATACTTAAGCCTCATGCTCACTGAGCTTAGCAGTGTCTGCCCCTGACAGCAGGTATTTTGCAGTTTCCTGGAGTTTGGAGCATCTGCAACAGAACAAGGACAGCCATGTTGTGTGAGGACCTTGAGATCCGTCCTCATCATGGCAGCAGTCAACAGAGCTTGTGTGGCAAATGATGTGTAGAAGCAGGGAAAACATAATTTCTCATACCGTATGCCTTTCAGTCTCCTAAGCCTCATGCACAAAAAGACAGAGATACACACATATTTGCATTGGTTTCTTTTATTTTTGTTTCAGAGCTGGAGTGGAAGCTTTAGAAAAAGTAGTGACACCTCTCTGCTAAGATGAGAAAATGTCTTTGAAATGGTGTTGAACCAAATTGGAAAAGAAGAAAGATCTGCAAGGAAATTCGATAAAAGAGGCACTGTGACCACCAGCTGGGGGTATCTTGCTGGGAAAATGAGACTTGATTTTCTTGTTTTGTGTGTATTTTTCTTCTCCCGAAGGGCCCTGGATACTCACAGAGACTCCACTGCCTTTGAGAGCCAATGGCTGAATATCAGTTGGACTAAACTCTTTTTAGCTATTTCTTCTTGCAAATTTATAAGCTTTTTACATTTTATTGTAGAACGCTACTTTAAGAAATCTTGCTCTTTGTAATCGTGTAATAGTTAATCTTGCTGTGGAAATTTTTGCTGTAACGTTAGCAAGAAACAGAGTGATGCGAACATTTTCATTTTGAAGCCGAGTAGATAGAAATGTGTTAGAATGTGACTATAGGTGGACTACAATTTCTTTTCGAGATTCAACATTTCTGGACTTACTTAAGATTGTTTGGATGTCATGGTTGTCTACTAGTACTCTTTTTATGGTGATCGCATTACTTTAAATAGATGATTCTAAAATACGTGTCCATGTGTAAAATGCAATGTAAATGTATGAAAGTAGGTTGTTTTGGGGGAGGGGGTGTGGGAGAATGAAGTAGGAAGAGGTCACAGGACAATAAAGACTGCCAGCGAGAGAGAAAAGATGACCACCAACAGAAGCGAGTGTTGACAGTGAGGGTAGGAAGTACAGAGACTAAACTAATTGAAGAATCATTAGAGTTCTTATAGAAACTGTTGTCCTTCAAGCTTCTGCTAACTGGTCAACCAACCCAACATTAATGAAATGGAAACTATTTATTTGCTCACGCAGGAGTCACACTGGCATGTAGTGTGTGCTTCCTATTTTTCAAATAGTGCAAAGATTGGACAGTATACCTAAGTTTCTAACTACCATATGAAACGCAGTTTTATCTCCAACTTAATGTTATTTATTTATTTATTTTTAAGGCACAAATTTGCAGCAAGAAATAACTAAGGCAACTTTAGTCCTACTGATATTCAGTTATTGGCTCTCAAAGGCAATGGAGCCTTTGGAAGTATCCACAGCCCTTCTGGAGAAAAACACACACTCGCACTTGCACACACACACACACACACACACAGAGAGAGAGAGAGAGAGAGAGAGAGAGAGAGAGAGAGAGAGAGAGAAAATCAAGTCTCATTTCCCCAGCAAGATCGTTCTACAGTTCAGGCTGGTTCTGAAATCACTACGTAGCCAAATAGAGGGTGGTCTTGAACTCAAGGCAATCCTTCTGCCTCTCCAACGTAATGGTTAGAAAGATGGAACAAAGACTTTTTTGAGTTGCTTCTCCCACATCACTCCCAAGTATGTGATTGGGAGAAATTCGAGAGAACATGAATTGACTAACTCGAGAGCCTTTGTCCTAATCTATATCCAAAAGTGTTTCAGAGAGACTAAGTAAAATGTAAATTCTGGTGTCTCGTAAACCACATACGCACAACAGTGCGTAATTAGACGTGATCGTCACCACTGGGAAGAAGACCTGTAAATACCGTACTGATCTGAACAAAAGGTTTTGGCGGAATATTTTAAGCTGACTACTGAAAATGATTAGCATCTGCTTTGGGTAGAGAGGATGGAGGAGAATTAAAATTTTGTTTTAGGAAAAAAATACCTTAAGCACAGCAGTGAATACAATGTCCCCATGCGACAAGATTTGAACAAAGGATTCACGTTGGCAGAGTCAACTGCACGTCATAATTGCCTGTGGATCCCTTCCTTCTCACAGCCCAAATCAACAAAGCAGTTTTGCAGACTCACTGTGTCATGAAGTAAATCGCTGGTGGAAACCGAGAGGAAGGGGTTGCTGTTCTGAACTTACTCTTACCTGTGACGCATTCAGAACTGGATGATTTTGATTTCTTGATCTAAAATGACTGGCTGTCATAGCTGGCTTGAACAGTCTTTCACGTTCAATGAATAGAAGGAATAACAAGTCTTTATCAGTGAAATAATGGCAAAATGAAATGGGCGATAGGATAATAATGTCTGCATATTCAGTAAGAAATTTTTTTTGGAAACTACTTTTTTTTCTGGATGACCCCTCCAAATGTGGTGAAATACTCTACCCGCTTCAACTATTTATGCTGAGGTGAAAACAGTCTCATGGGACGGGAGAGCCAATTCAGTGAACACCTGAATGGTGACATTCTAGCTTCATGTCGATCTCTTAGAAATAGCATAATGCATTTGTCTTAGTGTAAGAATTCCTGAGTCAATCTCTCTCTAATCATCTCTCTTTAATCTTTCAAAATGTATGAAATCAATTAATATACTTTAATTTTATGTCAGTGAAGCCAGCATAGGTAAAAAAGATTAACTAGTAATTTCTGATTTAAAAACATACTCCAAACCAATGAGGTACATAAATGCTTAAAAATAGTAATATGGAACATAGGCTGAAACATTTTCTTTAATTTTTTTCCAAGAAAGATTGAATATATAAAAAGAGAAAAACCGTGCCACTATCTTTTCCTCTGTCTTTAAGCATAATGAATATTTAAAATGTAAAGTAGGAAGTACACAATCACACAGTCAGTGTTTGCTCTTTAGGTTGAATACAGTTTCATTATATCCTCAGGAACATACAGAATTTTACCAGAGAATGCCTTAAGCCTGGCTAGAACTGGAGAAACTTCATCCATACTGATTATTTTAATTATGTTATATGCCAAGTGATCATGAAATGTAGACATACTACTCTAAGCAAAATATAAAGTAGAGATAAGCTTTATCTTGATTTTCCCTACACTTACATTTCCCCAAATTTATCTTTCCCATCTTTTGTCAATTTTAAGGTATAATTCCTTATTTTCAACTTTAGAGTAGTTATCAAATTTAGATAAAAATGTTAGCCTCTCACTCAATTCCAGCTTCTCACCTTGTAACTCAGACTACCGGGTTTCAGTTCACAGCAGGAGGCAGGGGATGAGCTGCTCTTTTGTTTCTATTCCCTCCGCATTTCTGACTAGATCAGAACAGAATCAGGAGCAAAGGATAGAATAAAGAAAATTAGAGAAAAACATCAAATTCTACCTTATTTGGTGCTATTGTGATCTGTCATCATATGGTGCGAGACCAATATCTGGTCCTGTCTTGCTCTGAAGTCTTCTGTGTGTTTTGCAGACCCATTCTTTGAGGACTGCTGTCATTGCTCTCTGTAGCCACTTACTCAGTTAACCGTTCCTATTTTTCCTTCGCCTCTGCCCTCAGCACTTCTCCTCCAGCCTTCCTCTTAGAATGTGTGGAGCTGGAAAGCAAAGTCTCCACCAGCTAAACCACAGCAAGACGGCGTAAAGGCGCTGGAATTCAGTTAACATATTCCCAACCAAGCCTAGAAGACCAGAGCCCACTCATCACTCACTTTCTGCCCTGTCTATTTGACCAAAACTAAAACTGTCCTTGAGAACTCAGAGGAAAAACAAGTCTAAATCTTCACTTCCTTCCAAAATTTCAGTAGAAGTTTTCCAAAAGTGTTGTCATCATTCTTAGGATCATGTCATAATAATGGTTGTCATGACTTAGTGACTAGCAAATGCCTAGCTAGAAAATTCTGGTCTCCTCTCTGGAAACCAAGCTTACTCCACCATCATCATCCGGGTCTCTTCAGAGTATTGAGTTACTCTCCTTTTTATTTTACGGGATGAGGGACAGTGTGCATGTGCACCAGGAAACTCTATTTTTATTATTTGCCTTAAATAATTGTTATTCTCCTCAGTGAATCTCTGATATTCTATTGTGAGGATTGAGTTTTTTTATTTTTTATATGTTTGGTAACTGTTAAAGGAACTGGCCTACAAAATGAGAAACCACTTCCACTTTGGAAGCCATGAGAGCTCAGGTGAAAATCCCTGAGACAATCAAAAACATCCTATACAAATTTTAATAGACTTTATTGTTTTACAATATTGCCTCATAATGTGTGCCTTCTCACATAAATTTTTAGGAGAGTGCTACTCAATTCTCAGGAAAGTGCTATCTGTTAACTTTCTTAATAATCCTTGGAACAAGCTCTTTTCAGCCCATGTCTCTTTAGAAATTAATGGTTTATTTATGGTCTTTGTAAAACTTTGATTTTAAGGGAAGTTATAATTTTATTTTATAATTTAACATACCTAAAATTAACATTTTCATCCTTGGTGTGTGTGTGTGTGTGTGTGTGTGTGTGTGTGTGTGTGTGTGTGTGTGTGCACCATCAGCATCTAGCACAAATTCGAATCCTAAACTTTACTACCAAACCATGATAATGGAATTGGTTCTAATTTTAGTGTCAAAATTAATGAAAATATAGCATGATCAAAGTAAATTAATAGTCACTGATGTGCACAGTCTAACTTGACAGGTTTACCAGTTGATCAGTTAAATTGGGGATTAGAGATACATGGAAGCTGCTGAGATTATTAATGGAGGCAATGACTGTGACATGCCAGGATGTTAGTTGTGCTACAAATAAAAATAAAATGATAACAAGCGATTTTAAATGTTTTATCTTCTGTTGCATTGATTACAAGTTTTTATATAAAAGATTTTTTTATTCCATTGTGGGTGTGGAGGGAGGGAAGGGAGGGGTGGGGGAGGGACAAAAGGAGAGTGGGAAAGCCCTTGTCACCTTGACAAGATACGTACGTGCACAAAATGCTCAACTCCATTGTAAATCTTAAATTTTGCACTTGTACATATCAATAAAATGGGGGGAAAAGATGTAAATGTGTTATTTTAAAAGTTAAAAAAACAAAGGATTTTTAAAAAATGTGAAGCATGATTTTTATGGACGCAGTTTCACATGTAAAATGTTCGAATGAAAAACAAAGCGAGGTAAAAGCCAATTTATTTGAATTTTAAATATTTTTAGTATCATGTCATATAGTTATTTGGAGGTTTTGTTTAATTAGAGTGTGTAATAGTTACCTCTTAAAAATATGTAGGCATCATATAGTAAAATGCTCACTTATAAAAATATCAAATTAGATTCAGTTATGATTCAGTATAGAATCAATAATGATTTTAAATTTATATAATTACCACAGCAGATATTTATTATTTAAAACATAAATTGATCGCATAATTATTTAATAGCTGATGGAAATACATGATTATTTTGCCTTTATTTTTCTATTAAGATATTATTAATTCGTTTGAAAAGTTCACTCAATCACAGGACCTTTGTCAATTCATTTTCAGTACCACAGGGAGAAATTTTACCTTTTTATTGTGAAATTCATGGTGCAAGTTAGAAGGTTTTGAAAATATATAATTAATTACAGCTATAAAATAAAGCTTTTTACCTTCCCAACTATTAGCGCGATTTCCTTTCTGGTGCCTGTCTAAGGAAAAGAAAAACAAGACAAATTTATAAGTGTTTGTCAAATTAAATGAAACACTATGATACTTCAGCAAAGTGCCAAGTACATAGTGAATATTTGACATACATTTGAAGAATACACAATCTCTTAGAAATAGCATAATGCATTTGTCTTAGTGTAAGAATTCCTGAGTCAATCTCTCTCTAATCATCTCTCTTTAATCTTTCAAAATGTATGAAATCAATTAATATACTTTAATTTTATGTCAGTGAAGCCAGCATAGGTAAAAAAGATTAACTAGTAACTAGTACACAAGCCTATTTTCCACTGAAAAATTAAAGAAGAGAGAAATTGCAAAACTCAAGGGGCATAGTAATTAGTTCATGCTACTGAGTTGGTGATGATAACAAAGTTAGCTATTAAGGCATTATTTCACACTTAAAGAAGAATATTAACAGTTGATATTCACAATTTTACACTCTCCTGTGTCTATACATGAAAGGTTTTATCTATATTTGTGGTTTAGGTCTGGAGTGTTCCCCAAAAGCCTCATGTACCTATGAATACTGTGTAGAGTTGGGAGGCGGAGCCTGGCTGAAAGAGCAGACGTTTGGGGCTTGACCTGGAGGTACCTGTGCTGGTTCCACCTTTCCTCTGAGACTTGTCTCTCGTCAGTCACGTGAGGATCTCTGTCTTTGGAGCACTGACTTGGGATCCTGCTTCGGCCTTACCTGCGGCCCCACCATGTTATTGTACCACTTTCCAGCTGCCCAGCAGTCAACGATCTGTGACTTTCTGAAACCGTCAGCTGAAATAAATCTTCCCTCTTTAAAGTTGTGCATGTCAAGTATTGAGTCGCAGTGATGAAAAAGTAACTAAATCATACCTCTTCTTTGATATTATTTTAAACATAAATAAAAATACATACGGAAATGCAACTCCTATTAAAAAATACAATACCAAGATGAAAGCCAGTAAATGCAGCAATGGCTGTTAAAGAGAATTTACTATTGCCTAGAGGAAAACGTCCAATTCAATGTTTATCCTTTTGAAGTAATGTAGTATTGTCAAATACTTTCTGCTTATGTATATCTGATCAGTGTCAAAAATAGGTTTACATATAACAGATATACACTTAAAGTGAATTCATTAAAATATATAGATATAGCAAAATGAAATCATAAAAAGGAAAAGGGATAAAGCACAAATATAAAGAAGCATGAATTAAAGGATAAGAGAAAATAGCCGGGAACGGGCATGGAGGTGAGAACCCCAAGGCAAAGAACCTCAAGTCCATGGAGGCATGAATGATTCATTCTAGAAACAAGCATATAGCGAGAACAATGGTATTCCTCTTGCCTAAGGTAACAGGCAACAGCTGGCCATTCCATCCTACACTCCAAACACCCGCTGGTTCACTACTAGATCTGTACACAGATTGTCAGCATAGAGCACATCACATACTTGGCTCTGAAGAGTTGCCCGGACCCAGGAATGTAGTTTGTGTAGGACCATCACGACACTGCCGTGTGCTCAGTTTCAATTGTCTTTCACGTGATTTACTGCCCAACACGTTCTCACCCTTTGCTGTTCCCTTCCTACCTAAATCGGAGGGGATCTCCAGTTCGAGGCTACCCCTTACTCTCGGTGCAGTCCCTTCCCAACTCCCTTTGCTCCATGAAACTCGACCAGGCATCTCTGCGTCTCTGACCAGCCACATACAGAGAGAGATGCACACAATCATAAAAGGTAATAAATCTTTTCAACAAAATATTTTATTTATATCAAGTGAATGAATTTTTCCTGTCTTCTGTCCTATCTAAATGGACAGATGCAAGAGACCTTCTAGATAGATTGTTTATATTTATATGTACAGCCTTATGTAACAACGAGCGACGATTCACCAAGAGTGTCATAACATCTGTCTATCTCAAATGAAGAGCATTTACGTGTATCCCTTGGAGCGTCCACTCATCAAAGTCTATGAGATATCATTAAAATTAATTTTTCACTTCCTCCTAGTTAAAGGTTCTCTCAAAACTGTCCTATAAGTGTTGCAGTAAGTCTGCTATTGGATTTTAAAAACATATAAAGAGCAATGACTAACAACTGTGGCTGCCTTATCTCAGTCTTCATCGAGTATGTGTGTTCAGCACTTCTAGCTCCAAGTTACAGAAATCAAACTTTCTTCTGTTAACAGCTTAAAGAATGAAGTTGAAGTGGTTGAGATCGTGGTCATTTTATTTTAATGTTTATCACTTCTAGATCTTGATTTTATAGACTTCACTATAAAACTTCTCGAGTTGCTGTTGTGACTTTTGTCACTGGGCCTCACAAGCTTTGAGATAATGACTTGAAGCTGGGGCCCAGAGACATAAAACTGTAATCCCAGTACCATGAACAGCTGATGCAGGAAAATGCTAAAGTTGAGCTTTGCCTGGGAAAAACAAACAAACAAACAAATAAACAAACAACAAAAACCAAAGCAAGAATTATAGATAAGCCCAGTATATCAGTGTGAAAGCCCTGAGTTCAGTCCCAGTAGGTTTCTCTCTCTCTCTCTCTCACTCTCTCTCTCTCTGACACATACACAAACAGGTGCATACAACACACACACACACACACACACACACACACACACACACACACACACGCAATTGGAAGACAAGCCTGGTTGAGATTGAGTGAGGAGTTAATTCCCTCTTGGTTAGGCCCCAAACCTTCTGTTGTACCATTGTGATTATTCCTTTATGGGTTCATAGTTTTAGGTCATAGCCGCTGTCTTTCTGGTGTATTTCTACTTTTACCGATATTTATGATTTTACATTTTAGTGTTTCTTCTTCAGAATGGTGAAAAATAACTTAAATTGACCAAGTGAATGTAAAATCTCTTTACATGAAATTGTCCTCTGAGTTGCAGGAGAGTCTGTATGTTCTTAGGTAAAGCCCTCACCCCGAACGAGGAAGTGCCTCAAGACTGCAGGTCTCACATTGGTAACTTGTGCTAATCCACACAAACCAGGTCACAAAGGAACTAATGAAATGTGTTTTTTAAAGTTATTTGGGTGGAGAATTTGAATTTGCCCCCAGAGCCGAAGTGAAATTCTTGATTTTCCTTCTGAATTTTTCCAGTACTTCTACAGTTGTTTCTATATGCTTTTCTTAGTGTATATAAACGTCCATATCTTCCTTTTCTACTATATTCTGCTTATTAAAATTACATGTCTTCATCTATATTTATATTTAGCCAATTCAATACAAACAAAAATTAATGATTCATAATTTCTTGCTGACTATTAATTCACGGGGAATACAGACCTGAAGCTTAAATAATGTTATGCACCAAAACTAATTAATTGAATGCATGAAAAGATCTACAATGAAGAGGGAGACAAATATTTATGAGAATAATTTGCACATAATTTACAAAGTAAGTTGGAAGTTAATTTATCTAACTTTCTTAGTTTTTTTGGTATCTAAAGAATTATTAGACATCTTAATTATATGACATTTATTGGAGGAATGGTGAGTTACTGCAGAATCAAGTAAATAAGATCTGTAGATAAATATCAGGTTAATATGTATTTAAAATTTGAAAATATTTTCTTATCTGCTAGGTACTATTTTGACGACATGTATGGATAGAGAGAAGAGGAGGAAGAGGATAGTGAGGTGACAGGCAGCAGTTATGAATATGTCACTAATTTCTGCATTATCTCTAATTACTATTTTGAGAACTATATTTGGGATATAAGATGATATTTCACAGACATGGTGCTCTCCTGGTACTCAGGAGGCTACAGATAAGACGGAAGGACAAGAACTGCCTTCAGATACGGATGTGAAAATGCTACAGGATTATAATCCCAAATACAATTGTGTGGTAACATTTTCCAGGGGCTTGGGTTCTCCAGTGGTAAAAACCTCTGCTGTCCAAATCTACAGAATAGTAACAAATTAAAAATCAAATATGTGAAAACTTTCAACTTGACCTGTTTTTTTCGCTGAATAAGTACATGATTGACATATTTATCCCAGTTGTTTTCTCAGTCCTGCAGAGAACTAGCATTTAATCATTAAGCAAGGATCAGTTTTCCTATTTGTTGCTTCTAGCCTTTTGAGGATGCAAAAGGCCATTCTCACCTTTCCAGTTATTAGGGACCATATTATTAGACAGTTACAAGGCTAATCAAATTTTCTGTGAAGTTTATCCAGGGTGTGGGGAGGCACACTTTTTGTTCTGTTGTGTTTTGAGTAGCACCTGAAAGCTGGCAACATATTATAAAACCTCTAAACATACAGGGGTGGATATATATGTTCCTGGTTAACCAGTGTAAGCTGAGGTTGGTTTATTTTTTCAGTGACTCTCAAGGGATTTAGGGAAGCAGCAGCAGTCAACCAACACAAGGAATTCACCTAACCTGCATGTAAGACAAGTTCTTCCAGTGGATATGCTTAAACACACTCTTTTTGAAAGCCTCATAAGATTATACAAGTTTATAGGAAGAAAAGGGGATATGAAAGAGGAAAAGAAAAAGAAAATCAGTAGAAATAAAAGAACACACTAAGAATCCCAATATTGTATATTCTTGTCCAAATTTAAGCTTTCAGAACATGTTTGAGTGATCGAAATATGAACCAAGGCCTCTACCTATGACCCAGAATGTCCTACAGAGGAAACAAACTTCACCCTATTTCTTGTAGATAGAATATTAGGGATTGATTCTCAGTTTCATGTTGCATGCTATGGAATACCTTGTTTTACGGTGAAGCAGGCATATATATTTGACCATGAAGCCAGAAGGGGGCAATGTTAACCTTACATTGTAAAATCAGGTAAAGCTTTGTTTTTATTTAAACTGTATTTTTAATTAGATACTTTTTACTATATTGTGAGCGCATTTTGTACTATAGGTTTCAGTGTTTAGCATATTTTTAAGTTTCATATATTCACTAGTCTTTTTTCATTAGCTATTAAATAATAAAGCAATGAGAACACAACACTGACATTTTTGTTGTGAAAATTTCAACGAAGGCATTTTTTAAAATCTTCAGTGTGACTACATACTCTTCAGATATTGAAGCACATGAATCACCCTTCCTTGTTTCAGATTTTATTTTAGAAAATCATAGACACAGAAAGGAATGACTTGTCTTTATTTCTACAAAGCTTAGGTGTAATGTATTTACCGTCTGTCTTAGTTACTTTTTGATTGCTGTGACTCTATACCTGACACCCACAAACTTAGGAAAGGAAAGGTTTATTTTAGCTCACAGTCTTGAAGGTCACAGTCCATTCAGGGGTGGCTGGCAACAATCGAAGTACACGGCAGAGAGAGAGGTGGAGGCAGCTTCCCCGGACAAACAGGAAGCCAAGCCGGGGCTAGTTGAGACTAATCCCTCATCCTCCAGGAAGGCAGGTGCACCTTATATATCCTTTCAGGTCCCCGCCCCATAACCAGTCCCTTCTGCATCCAGGTGTGGCCACTGCACACCGTTAATCCTAACTTAACTGTAATCCACCCCTCCAGACCAGACTCCAATCCACCAACAGCACATGGTTCCATTAAAATACATGAGACTTTTGAGGGACACTCCAGATCCTAACCACAACACCATCCATGTGATTTAGAGTTATATAAACTCAGAGAACAAAATGCCATTGCTCATTGACAAATTTGCCTTTTGGGTAATTAGTTCTGTAATGTTGATGTGGAGTTTGATGCCAATTATCCCTATCTTTACAGCTTCCTAAATTTACATGATGATTTTACGGATTTTCTGATGTAAGTTTTCCACAGTATTCCTTAGGTACTACTTTATAAGAAGAGGCGACGAGAGAGGACCCTTCATAGCCAATGCCTGTCTTTTACTTCTCATTGGTCTGTCTTCTTCCTATGAAGTCCTCACTTTATCACAAGACTCTAAGCTACTATTTTTAAAGCTCGTCTTATCTAAAGTCTCCCATGTGAAATGGGAAGAAATAAGATTTCTTCATTTTAATGGCTGTTGCTTTGGAAATGTAAGTTTATGGTGCTACTGTATGAAATTTAACCACTGTGTCTGCAGTTTTATGAGCTCTCCACCAACAGCTCAACCCATGGGCAACGCTGATATAGAAAACTGCAGAATTCTTGCCTCATCAAATTGTCAAAGAAGGAAGTCAAAATTTCCTAAAAGAGATGTCCCATAAGACTTTGTAAAGCAGTGGCTGGGGGATGAAGGAATGATGGTTAAACTGGATTCTGTCTTTAAAAATTATTTTACCAAGACTAATAGTCAATGTTCAAGGCAATTTTTAGTCAATGAACGATATCTCTATTTTAGGCTTTAGATAGAAAACATGCCTTTCTCATCTTAATGATACTATGCCTGGGTTTTAAAAAGTGTGTCCTTCACTTAAGAGAAATGTTCAGTGTAATAATTCTACTTAGACATATAAAAACATTAGGCCCCATTCCTCGCTTATTTTTAACCTCATACAAATGTATTTTCCATTCCAATTGATGCATTAGTGAAAGGAGCAAAGTCAAAGAACTCTTAGTGCGACAGTCTCAAGAGGTGCAATATGTCTCATATTGATTTTCAGGAGGGAGAAAGAACTTGGCCGGGGATGTAACATCAAACCCACTGCAAGGAGCAGCGCCCTCAGGTCTGTGGCTAGAGAAGACCCACATTTGCCAGAGAAGCAAACGTGCCTAACGGTTGTTGTGACCAACAAATGGACACTGAAATACCTTTACAGGATGGTCCAAGCATCAAAGTCTGAAAGCTGATGCTTGTATTTGCTTTGTAACTCATATTCCCTTTTTCAAATAGATGTCATCTATTAAAATTCCTTTTCTCTAGATTATGTGTTGTGCTTATTGTTGTTCAATCTATGATTTCTGAATTTCTTCATAAATTAAAATTAATAAATACAAATAAATTTATCCCAGTATCCAGAGGTTGGTGTTATATGGGATGATAAATTTGATTTTCTACCATGGCACATACCACCCCAAGGAATGGCTTCATCTTTATACCGGGAAGAATATTTACAACCTCCTTTCTTCTTTAATGATAACAGCCACCAATGATTCAAGCTCCAGCACCAGAGATTTGAAAATATTTTCACTTGTCTGTTTGTATTTATTTTCAAACCCAACATTAGATAATGATAACTTATTTTTCTTGAGTCTAGTTATTTTTACAACCTAAGAATATTGGCTTAGTAAGATGGTCCTGGATCATAGGCTGAAAGCTTCCTTTATCGCGATATCTACACAGAAATGTGCCCAATGGAGGGGTCGGTCACTCCTATCACAGGCTCAGAAGTTCCCTCATATCCCTGTATCCCATATATTATATTGAAGTGAATAGTTATGCATGATTTACTCCAAATTCTTCTAGCATATTTGCTATATGCTATCTTTTATTGGTTCTTGTTATGAGTGTTTTATATAAAATATCATTAATTAGGTATGAAACATAAATGTTTGTTGTTTTGGTCTGTTAGTGATCGATTCTAACATTCTGTTGATCTACATGTAGATACAAATTGGATGAATGATACCGAGTTTTTTCATTCTATCCAAAATAATTCATGTATGTAATAAATGCGTTTAACCATATGGAAAAAGCTTAAAATAATAATAGATGTGACTTGATCATCCTGAGATCATGTTGCTAATGTTTTGTTTTATGTATTTCTAGACAGAATTTCACACAGTTATATTCACATCATGCACTCACTAGACAGCTATGCTGTGCTGATATAGACTTGGGTGATATTTATTGTACCAAAATTATTAGTATTGTCAGTTAAGAGATTGTAGGAATTGTTCAGTGTCAAGGAAATTTAACTTGAGTAGTACTGAATTAAAACTACCGTAATGAGTTTAAGGTACCTCAAGAAGTTTTACATTTTGCACCTACACAAGTTTCATACACTTGATTTTTTAAGAGCCCATTATATGTACTCTATTATATAATCAAAATCTCAAAAGTACAATCCAGATCTTCACTGTAAAAGATTTTGTGCCGAGCACTTTATTTTATGAGTACTTCTGCACAATGGAGTTTTTGATTTGTGGGATGGGCTTCATCATGTGCAAACATACTGACATTCGCTCATGGATGCTTTAGGTTGGTAGGTTTCAATAGAAATTCTTGTTGCATATGCCTTTCTGAAAGAGAAATAGAGTGGCTTGAAGTTTTGAATATTTTTTTAATTGTGTTTTTGAAGATATTATTTCTGTGTGGATTCTTCTGCGCCAATTTTATCCTTGATGTTCCCCAGTGGGTACCTCATGTTCTTTCTTTCCATTTTCTTTCAGATTAAATCTTTTACTGCTAGGTGTACACAGTACGTAATAATTACATTTAATTTGAGGAATTGGTGCATATACATGTTATCGTTTAAGCGAATTTTTTACAACTAAAAGACAGACATTCTGATCATCCAATACACAAAGTTTTTCCTAAGCACCAATAAATGTATTCAATGAAGGCCCAGCATATAAGAAAACCCACTGGATTGTGAAAGCGTTAGAATGTTTGGTACATGGTAGGCAGAAATAATACAAATAAACAGACTTTAAGATACTCTGATTGTTGAGCAATTGATTAAACATTTTAAAACGATTATTGGACACGGATACACAAAACAAAATGGAAGGTGGATGTAGTGGCATATTAGCTGTGAGTCTGGCTAATCCAGGGGTTGAGCAGGAGAAATGCGTGGGCAGGAGGAATGCTTGAGGCTCGTGTTTGGGCAATAAAAAAGCTGTAGAGGAAAAATTGGAGCCCTGGAGATGTAGGCAAGATCTCCTTGGTTCAATCTCCAGGGTCCAAAACAAACAAACAAACAAATGATCACATTAACAAAGAAAGAAGGGATTTGTGCAAAGGAAGCTGAATGGATGAAAAATTTAATTAAATATGAGAGAAATTTGGGTGCGTATACTGCTAAAATTTACTTAGTTGATCATTCACTTGATAAATAATTAAAATAGGACTAACTTTCACACAGTAGAGGCCTGACTTACAGATGATCAACTCTCAGAGTGGTACATTTTCCACTTGGCATTCCCCGTAGTGACAGATGAAGGTAAAGAGGATCATGGTAAATAAAATCAATGGTTTAAAAATTCTGCATCAACAGCATATTTTGATGTTCTCAAAGTAATCCTCTACAAAAAATCTTGCAAAAAGATAACATGAACACATATTAAAACACATATTAAAATATCATAGTTTGGAAGTGACTACCTAAGACATAGCTGGGCAAATTAAGACCAACAGGCCAAACTTCCACTTAGGCCAAGCAATATTTTGGTACAAACAGGTTTTGTGAATAAATTCTATTGGTCTTCTTTGATAATGTACACCAGAGGTAACTTATCACAACAAACACCTTGTATCTCCAAACTCTTCGATTATGTACTGTATTCCTACTTTTACTGGAAAATCTCATGATTCTAGGCAGAGGAAACACCCTTGTGAAAGAAACAAACACGGCTTAGCTCTTCAGCGAGTAATTCTAGCACTTAAGTGGAAATGATAAAACAATAATCAAAGGAAATGAGGAAATAGTTTAACTCAGACTAAAAAGTTTAGGGCTGCATACACATGGACTGTCCCCATGAGGCTCCCCTCAGTGAAAGCAGCAGTGAGAAATAGAAACAAATCTTAAATTATCACAGAACCGTTAGGTTTTTCCTTTAATGTGAATTTTATTTCTAGAGCTATCAATAAGTCTTTTGTGTCCTTTGTGTGAGAAACATCTGACTCACGAAATAAATTCTCTGAACCATTCAAAAAGAAAATGTGGTTATTTAGAAAAAAAAAACACCACTATCTTAGTTATGTTTTCATTGCTGGGACAGAACACTTGACATTCACAATTTAAGGAAAGAAAGATTTATTTTAGCTTACAATTTCAGATTGTCACACAGTCCACACATGGGTGGCTGGGAATGGTAGAAGCACATGGCAGGGAGAAAGTTCTTCATCACGTGACAGATAGAAAAAAAAACAAATGAAGAAGAAGAAAAGGGCAGACCTCCATTCCGGGTCCTGCCCCAGTGATCTCTCTTCTGGGTCAAGCCTCTGGGCTGGGCTCCCTCCAACTAGGCTGCCGTACCTCTTTATAACACAATATTTTACAGCACCCAAATACATGAAGCTTTTGGGGGACACTCCTGATCCAAGGGATAAAAACCACTTACATACACACACAGGTATACATTTAAACTCTTAGAAGTAAAAACTTCCTGGCTAAAAGTTAATACATAATATGTAAATAAAAATTTCCTGAAACAATCTTCAAGGTCAGACTTTGAAATGAACATAAATCTTACAGAATAGAAAAATATAGTAAGTCCTGCAAGGAAAATATAGTAGCATTTAAAAAAAATTCCCCATTTTACTGATACATGTAAGTGCAAAATTGAAAGTGTACAGTGATCTTGAAGGCTTTATACATACCTTGGCAAGGTTGCAAGACCTTCCCCTCTCCCTTTATGGCCCTTCCCCTACCCACGCCAGCCATGCCCACTTCCATTATTTTCCACATTAAGTTCCGTGAGATAATTGTGACCTGGGTTTCTCGTATCAGAGAAACCCTTCAGTATTTCACCTTCTGCTCCTGAATCACTTCATTAAGCATGGTGGACTCAAGTTGTTTCCATTTGCCTACAAAAGCCTCCAACCTATCTGTCTTTATAGATGAGTAGTATTCCATTGTGTATAAATACCACAATTTGTGTATCCATTGGTCTGTTGATGGGTATTTTGGTGTCTTCTACATTTTAACTTTTGTTAGTTTTGTTGCTATGAACATGGGTATACATGTATCTCTGTTATGTGTTGCTTTTAACTCTTATGGGAATATTCTCAGAAGAGGTATCACTGGATCATAGGATTATTTATTTCCAGTCTTTTAGAGACTTCCATAATGTTTTTCATAGTGGCTGTACCAGCTAGCACTCCCAGCAGCAGTACAGGAGGGTTCCTTTTCCTCCACAGCCTCACCAGCACTGATTGCTGTTTGTGTTCATCGTATATGGCAATCTAGAGAAATACAGCAGCATTATCAAAAAGAAAATGACAAACATAACACACAAGGCTGAAAATATCATTTCATAATTCACGTTAAAATATTTAGAAAAAAGTCCTTCAAAATTTTGTTGAAAGACTCGAATAAAATATACATATTTCTCCTATGATTGTCAATTAAAATCTTAAAGAATTCCATTAGTCTGTGTGTCTTTACATTGAGAAGACCTTTGCATACAACTTAAATTTCTAAAATGCTTTATGAAAACTTACTGGAAATATAGTTTTAAGAAAATGTACATGTGTTTGTTTGTGCACAGAACTATCTGAAAGAATATGTAGACAGATAACTGAAAAGTGCTAGTCTTCTCTTGGAAGTGTGATAAGAGATTGTTAATAGCAAAACCTATGGATATTGGGAACCATTTGTCACCTGGGTCCGAAATATCTGTACCTTGGATTTTTACAAATGTAAACTTAGGCTTGGTTTAATTTTGTTGAAAACATTTTAATTTTCACAGCTTCAGTGATAGAAAGCTTACTTTATACAATGGATGTATTGTGGCTTATGTTAGGTAAGTCGCTGACCATGTGCCTGTGAACACAGTAAATAATTAATTTTATTTTCATGAAGTAGAAAGTGCTATAATAAAGAATATAATGCTGAGGATGTTGAATGAAGGCAGAGATCCACTTGATTGTAAATGACGAAGTATATAATTAATTTGTTGTACAGGTTTTTGTCTTTCAATGGTTAACATGGAAGGAATAACGGTGATTTTAAAATGTGGTAGCATTGATGTAGTGAAAGTAAGGTGTGAATTCTGGAAAAACAACAGTGAAGATTATAAAGTCCATTTTAAATATTAGATATTTGAGTCTTGAATATTATAGAATTCATGACCTAAAAGAAAAAAAAAACTTTTTCACTAAATTTTTCCTAAATATGGGTTTGTTTAGCTCCCTATAGAAGACTTAGTTATAAACCAAAGACTCAGCCACTACTTGATGCAAACAATTTTCCTTTCACCAAAAAAGGCCCGCACTTGTATAATTTCCTCATGCCTGAGTGTGAAATATTGTATTCAATATACTCAATCACCTATTTAGTGGCACTCTCAGAACTTCTATTCAAAGTTTATTTACAATAGCTCATTATAGAGCAGAAGTATAGTTGCTTTTGAAAAACATGTTATTTTGTGCGCTTATTTCTGAGAACTTTCTTACATGTACACAAAGGAAGGAAATTTGCAGGTAACTGAACCAAATTACGTGGGCTTGCATTATTCATTTCTGTATTTTTTATACATGAATCTCATCTGCTAAGGAGTTGATACAAGCCAAGTATGGTGATATTCTGTAGTTCAAGGCCACACTTCCTTAAAATTTGAAGATAACCTCTCAAAAAAGCTTAAGTATAGTCAAAATGGATCAGAATTTCAGTAAAGACATCTGAAAAAAACTACTGATTTGATTTATTAGTAATGAAATTTCAATTCAAAACTCATTGATACAGAAAAGCTAGACATTTAACCAGTAGGTATTACAGCAATTAAGAATTTTTGAAGTTGAAATCAATTTAAAATTTCTTTCAAATATTCCTGACATTGAGAGTTCTGGTTGGTTGTTTACTTATCAACTGTAATTTTAGAGGCCTCAGGGTACATCTACAGATGAATCAAATTCATCCTTCTTTGTGGCAGAGTAGCACTCCATCGTGTATTTACAACATCTTTTTTATACACTAAAGGACATTGCTGAAGGACATTAGCACCTTCCAGGATTTAGCTATTATGGGCTGTGGTGCTGTAACATGAGTATACATTATTCTCTGTCATATAATGGCATTAACTCTTTTGATAAGAAACCCAGAAGCATTACTCCTGAGTCGTACTGAATATCTATTTTTGTTGTTTTTAAAAATCCCCAGATGGCTGTTCTTTAGCTGGGCATCTTTTAGCCTTCCTTTAATCTTTGGCTTAAACAGTTCTTTGATTGGTATTTCTTTCTCTTTAATTTTTAATCAAGCGTTTGTAATATTTTATGTACATTTTCACTTACTTTTAAACAGAAATTTTCAATCTTCCAAATAGCAAATTTCTAAGATTCTTTAGAGGGGTACATTATTTTATTTTAACATAAGAAACGTCAAATATAGAAAAAATTCTAATATATATTTGTAAGCATAGGAATCAGTTATTTGTTATTTTTTCCTAAACATAAAGCCTTTCAAATGCATTGGAGAGTAGCTCCAAAAATACATGGCCTTGTAATTATGAAATACATTGTTAACCAGAGTAAAGGCAACACTAATACCCACAATTATTTCTGAGTGTGCAGGGTATATGTTAATGTGATTGTCTAACGCTTCTTTCAACTGAGGCAAAGACTTGGAGGTTACCCGAAGAAAGGCTTTGGTTTAAAGGAAAAGCTGTGTGTTTTCTGATTGGTTGAAAATTAGTCATTAATGGCTCAACAGTCATTTAACAAATGTTTAAAAATCTGAAAATAAACACAAAACCTTAGGTAGGAGCAACAATTGTTTGTAATGCGTGCAGAACGCTGCCTTTTTAAAAGCTAGGTCATTTCTGTTTATTAAATCCTTCCTTGGCTGGCTTTCCTGCTGAGTAGAACTCACCATGAAAAGCAGGCGCTTGCTTGGCACAGCTGGAGAGCAAGTATAACAGGATTTCAGAACCGAAAACATCCTCCAATTCCCTGTGATTTCGCCACATGCTTTCTTAGGCACAGGAAGGCCTCCATTGTTCAGTCCTTTCTGTGCGTGTGTAGTTTCTGATTAATTACACTCTTTGAAGTGCCCCTTCAAAGACATGAATCATCGTAACAACAAGTTGTATAAAACATGTTTTTCCCAGCAGAATTTAAAATGGGATGTTTGGATCTCAGTGAGTAGGTGAATTAGGAGATAAATGTGTGCTTGTTGTTTGAAGGTATGCTAATTTAGTTTGCCGTAATTAGTAATAATGCACTTTTCAATATACTGCAGAGTATACTGAAGATAGGAGGTAATTCTGAATGGATTCGAGTCTATGCATAAAGCAAAGGTCATTAGGTTACATTACAAAGAAGTTATTTCAATTATAAAATTCCTGGATTCTAAAAGAGCGTGGTTAGCGTTTTTGTGCCTAAGTAAAAAATATCAAAGACTCACATCAATACTTTCAAAATCTCTCTCTTCTCTTAGTGATACAAATACTTTGTACAATGCTGAATATATCTGAAAGAACATGTATAAACATGTAGAGAACATTTACAGTTTCAGAGGTAATAAGTGAAGCTTACAGAAGTCATATCCCTTCCTCACAAGAAAAGGCTGGAAAACTGAAAATGAAAGATTTTCTTGGTATCAATAAAGACTTGAAGCCTATAAATAAATCACCATCGAAAAGTGTAGAAAAAGGAATACATGTAAATGCACAGAAACACACATGTTCTTCTCTAGAGCAGAAACCACTAGTGACACGAATCGGTATAAGGAAACCAAAACATTTACGATAATGTTGACAAACTGTTGGAAAGCAAAGGCATATTAGGATGAGAGGGAGAATATACGTAGGTCACATTTCGAGGGGTTCCCAAGCATTCCTGGGTCGTATTTCCAAGTATTCACCAAGTTCTCTGTCTGTCACATTTTGTGAATGAGACAAATAAATAAATGTCCTATTACAGGTGTCAATTTCACCTTCTCTTGTCAATGACCAAGAAGCAAACAGAAAGAAAAATAGGTAGACACACTACAGTACCCAATGAAAACTGTTGTCAACCTAATATTATTCATAGATTACTGCATGCAACAACAGCCAAATTAGCATTCTTATAAAAATCACAAGGACTACTCATCCAAAATGACTATATTCTTTTTCATGAAACACAGCCAGAGCAATCTAATGACTGAAATCACACAAAGTATATTTTCAGGGTAAAAGTGAACTAAACTATCAATAAATGACAGAAGTAGTTGGGAACCTTTTCAGAATTATTTCAAAGTAGATTTTAAAATAGCAAACAGCACTAAATCGGTGGGAAACAGGTAGCTATGGAAGTGTGTAAATAATATTTGGACTGGTTCTATTTTTTTCTCAGAGAAACAGAAAGATTGAGGATGTGGGTCAAGGTAAATGGGTGGGAACTGGAATTGGAGAGGGTCGGAGCGAGAGGCCCATGGGTGAGTTGAGATTTATGGGAGCCAATGGGCTCACTCTTCAGACAAGTGGGGCTGAGGGTGGATATGGGAGAGGTCAGTGATAACAGGATGATCTCAGTGGATCAGTCTGAACCTAGAGGTTGAGCTCCCGTTTGCTAACTGTAGGACTTTAACGTTGAATAACATTCTTATGATTCATTTTTGTACTATTTTTTTTTACCACTTTCTTTATTTTCATTGCTATATTTGAATATAAATAGACCACATACATGTTAGCATGTTAATTACATGGAACTTAGGTAACTTGTGCCTAGATATGACTTCTGACCAAGCTTCTCTTCCTTTCACACTTTTCCTCTCTCTCACCACACCCTCAACTTCTCTGCCCTTTCCCAGCATCCCATTTCTCCTCTTTCTACCATCTCTCTTATGTTAAGATTTTTTTTTTAATTCTTGATTCTTATCTACGACACTGCATAGCCTTACAGCCACTGTGTGACCTAGTACGTAGCCTTTGGCATGACTTGTATTCTGAGATTTCTACAATTTGTAGCTCATATTTGAAACTACTGCACCTGCCTTTTATTTTTCTCTCACAGGACAGAACATCTTGATAAGATTTGTTTTATATTTAAAACTCTGGGTATAAAAATAGCTCAACTGGCCACACTCTAGTGCTTTTTCTTTAAAGAAGATGATGCTATAAACATCATGGGATATCTTCTGGAGATTGCATTTGAAAAATGTGAAAAGCATATATTTATCTTAGATTCTGTAATAATGAGCATCTTAGAAGTGAATAGATGGGAATGATTTCTGTGTGGATTAGCTGAGAAGCAACGGGATCGTGCATTTGTATAGAACAGAGCTAAATAATAGAATAAAAAGTTATTATCTTTTTCTGCATCTGTAGCAATCATGCCATTTGCTTTCGAAGTGGATTAGAAAAACAGAAGCACCTACCTGCCCTTAGTAGAACGTGAAAGGAGAAAGAGCAATTTAGGAGGAAACATACCTAGAAACAGTGTGCTGAAGTGGCTACTTAAATACTTACATTCTTGAAATAGTGGATATTTCCGAAATGCCCTTGTCACCCTTTTTTTCCCTTTGCATTATTCTTTTTCCTATAGAGTTACAACACTGTAGAAATCGATCTAGGTAATAAAACACAATAACAAAAAAAGCCACAACATTTTCTTTCTAAGTGAGAATTTTAATTTACTATAGGATATAAACCATGTTCTTTATGCAGATACATAAGCTTATTTTAACAAGAATTTAGTGTGTCTGTATTATTTTGAGTGCTGCTAATATTTATCAAAATATTATTTTGAATGGCTGTGAGGCACCTATTATTGCCTCATGTGCTAATGGATTAATAATTAAGATTGATGCACATATTCTTCATAAAAATACACAAATATACAGATACATCAGTGGGGTTATTCTAAAGCATTGCAAGGAACACAGGAAAGAACACAAGGGAATATTAGATATATGAAAATAGTTCTCTTGATGAAGATGAGTTAGGGAATGATGAGAACAGGCCAAGTAATGCTCAACAAGTTACGTGTCCCTGCCAAGATTTTTTATGAGAAGGGTGGGATGGAGGTTTACAGGTTTTGAAATGTTGAAGTAAATGATTACAGGAGAAATATCAAGGAATTTATAATGATAATTTTATGTAATAACTTAAGGCAAATGATTGGGCACATTTTGTGCATCTATGGTCCAAATGGAGGTGTAAAAGAGTAAGATTGAGACATCTGATTTTTCTCTTTTTCTTTTCTTTCCTTCCCTTTTCATTTCTTTCCTCCCCCTTTCTTTCCCTCCCTCCCTCCCTCCCTTTCTTTCTTTCTTTCTTTCTTTCTTTCTTTCTTTCTTTCTTTCTTTCTCTCTTCCTTTCATGTTTCTTCAGAATTGATTGCTTTCTTTATTCTGGACCAACTTTCATTGAGCTACTTGCCAACGTGTTTAACTCTAGACTTTTCTAAAATAAAAATTTCATGATAACTTTACTGCGCTCCCCAATACAGGAGGGAGCGTCTTCGCTTTACTTCACAAAATGCGCCGATTTTAACTCCAAAATATTTATTGGAATTATTTGCTAAGTTACTTGTTTAGATCTATCTTGATATGTGTTTTCTTTTATTCTTATTTTTATATCTCAAATCTCTCTCATGAGATTGTTTTTTATCCAAGGGGGAACACACTTAGGAGCCTACTGACATATCTGTTTGCATGTCATCTGCCTACCTCTGTGTCCATATCTACATGTGCTTATCACCTGTCATCTGTTGTTTTATCAATTACAGCACGCAACTTTGATACTTAATAGTGATTATGTTGCATATATTTTACACTGTAACAATCTTAATTCAGAACATCTGAATTGTCCTTAATTTGCATTTTACTTCCCAAAGAAAGATTTAGTTCCCTTAAAGAGTGTGGGAGTGTGCCTCACTGTATCACATCATATGGTGGACCTTCAAGATGGCATTTATGTTTAGAGGACATTTACAGGAACTCAGTTTCCAGAAAGTATGGTCACTTAAGGTCAGGCACTCATTTCCTGGGCAGTCATAGTTCCGTGGACAATATCCAGCAAAATCCCAGACACCAAGGACCGTGCAAGCTTCCGAGGCTTGTGGGATCCGCTGCATTTTTCACTTATCTTTTGCGGATAGCTAAGCACTGTTCTCGGACACCACTGGTAGGTGACAATTGGAGGCTTCTACCTGGTCCTCCTGAACCTCACTGTGGCTTTGTCCTTGCTGATGGTTTTATTTTTCATCCCTTCACGATGATACTATGCAAATAAGATTAACAAGCCCTTTAGAGAACTCTCCCTCCTAAGTCACTAAACCTGAGTTTGGTCTTTGGAACTCCCAGACAACAGAGCATATGTTAATTGGTTTTGGTTATTGCTCTATTTATTTATTTATTTATTTGAGATGTGGCCTCTCTCACATCCCAGACTGATTGTAAACTCACTGTGTAGTCTTGACTTCATACCAATCTACCCAATCTACCTGCCTCAGTCCCCCAAGTGCTAGGATGATATGCACGTGCCACCGCACGTGGCTAGTTTTTATATGGTGCTGGAAATCAAACCCAGGGTCTGGTTCATGCAAGACAAGCACTTCAACCACTGAGGTATGACCCCATTCACTAGATGGTCATTTTAGGTTGGCCTGCCATGAAGAAATGCATTCTCAGATCAGAAATGTTCAAACCAGAAATTATATTAAATACCAAGATTTGCTAATAATTTCATCAATACAGATAATCAAGCTGATAAACCAAAGTACATCTAAGATAATTATAGCTTCCCATGTCTGTTTTTCTCTTATTAGACCTGAGTAATGTGGCCTAGAAAAATAGGTTATGTCATATATTCATATCATAGCTCACATAACTTGACGTTTTATAGAGAACTATATTGCACAAGTGACAGGTTTTGAGGTTATTTAATGCAAATAATCTTTAGCTAACTAACTACATCTTTATAAGATTTCTCCAGAAATAAGGACTATTTCTCCTTGAAAATGTTTTTGCCCTACTTACGAGAAAGAGGTTAGGCTGGGTCAGGTGCTTTATTATTTTTTTTTCTTTGTTTAAAGAGACTAAATAGTCACAGAAGACTAATTAGTAACCTTTTTCTCAAAATAGGTTATATACGAACTCTGATGATACTCAACTTAGAATATTTCATGTCCAAAAATGGCACCATATCAGAACTTGTCTCCTTTCCTATGTTCTATATATTTAATATCTAATGATTTTAAAAGGTCATTTCACTGTTCATAAACTATGCATATCATTGATAATTGTCCCTTCCCATTCTTTTTCTATTTTAGTTATAGTTAAAACCCTTTCCCGAACCTTGACAATTGTTTTGTTGGAGAAATTAACCCAAGCTCTTTTAACCTGATTCTGTCATAGAAAAATATTCATTGTATTAAGTATTCATTGCTTTGTAACAATATATTACAAAACACTGGCTTAAAACCACACACACACACACACACACACACACACACACAGACACACACGCGCACAAACACACATTTATTTTGCCTCATCTTCTCACAGTATTTTGAAAGTAATCTTTGAGTAAAATTGTTGGATGGTTTTGCCTAAGCCTCTCTATTAAGGATGTGGACGGGGATTTTAATAGTTCAGTTTACCTCTGGATATATGACTTTCTTAACTTAGCATGATGGTCTCAAGTTGTGACTACTTAACCCACAAAAGCTTTATATCTATCTGTTTTTATGGAAGATTAGTATTCCATTAGGTACATATACCACTGGTTTTGTATCCACTGTTCTCTTGATGGGTATTTTGGTGTCTACATTTTAGCTATAGTTAGTGGTGCTGTAATAAATAAGGATGTGCATGGATCTGTGTTATACATAGCTTTTAACTCTTTTGGAAAGATACCTATAAGAGCTATTGCTAGATTGAATGGAATATTAATTTTCATCCTTTTGAGGAATCCTCACTCTTTTTTTCATAGTGGTTGTCAGAGTGTACAGTCCCACCAGCTATACAAAAAGATTCCTTTTTCCCTATAACCTCGCCAAAATTGCTCTTTGAGTTCTTGATATACACCATTCTCACTGGGGAAAGGTAATTTATTCATTTATTTATTTATTTATTTATTTTACCTTATATTGATATTATTGTAGTCTTCCCTTGAAAAGTAAATGATACTTTGTTTAAAAGGAATCTAGGGAATTTCACCAAAAATTTTTACTTCTTGTAATTTTTCTTGTTTCTTTAACTCTCTTTATTATATTTAATCACATATTTCACTTTTTATAGTGTATTAATAATTTTATATTTTATGTCTAACTTTCAGGTGATATAAATGTTAGTATATGACCTTTGATCTTGGACATCACTAGGTTCAATATAAGATAACACCAATTTGTATCATTTTATTCAGAGATAAAATGAGAAGGATTGTAGTTTTCCCCTGGGGTTGTGACAGAGATGAAATGATTCAAGGCTCCTGGGTAGCACGCTAGCGTCTAATGGATGCTCCACGAAGATCTGCAGCCATGTTATTTTTGACTTGTTCACTCTTTTGGTCGATGTGACTCAATACCCGCCATGCACAAATTACGGGAGGAAGAGTTTATTTTACTTCACAGTTTTAGAGTCTCAGTCGATTCTTGGTTGGGCAGCACTGCTGGGAGCACGTGGCAGAGGCAGAGGTGGAGACAGAACGTCACTCATTGCAAACAGGAAGCAAAATTTGAGAGGGAAAAAATGCATTTATCCTTCCAGCTCCTGTTTCAAGGATCCGCCTCTTGGCCCAGCCTCAGTGCTCCACTCCTTACAGGTTTAAGGCTCTGATCTACCATGTACCTGCAACCTATCATCTACCACACTGCTGCAATCTATAATCTGCCACATAACTGTCTTGCACCACACACATACTATCCACCACAGTCCCATAATCCACACCTCCAGACCAGGCCCCCATCTTGCAACAGCACATAGTTCCATACAGAACCCATAACATTCAAATACATGAGACTTGGGGGAACGTTCCAGATCCCAACCACAATACTGATATAAAATCGCAAGGAAGATAATATTGAAATCAGAATACCACTCATAGTGCCATTCCTGAATGGTATGTCCTCTGTGAGGGTTTTACATCTATTTGCTTTTGTTTTATGTTTCTTATGTTTGGGGTGGGTGGGGATCAAGCTTAGAAGGTTGCTCATTACACAGCTGCTCTGCTGCTGGAGAGATATTCTCACTCTTTGTTGAATGCAATTTTTGAAATAACTTTACAAATTATGTTTGGTGAATTTTGTTCTTAGAATTTTTAGATATAAGGCAACTACAGTTGTAAAATACAGGCATATTAGCATTTGTTTTCCTATTACTGACTGATTTCCAATCAATTTAGAAAAATAATACAGGAGACAGACAATAAATTCTGACAGCCTGGGTAGAATCTCATTTCCACTTTTTATTACTTGAATCACTTGAGTAAATTACTAATTTTTTTTTTCTGCATCAGGGCGCTCATTGATAAAGGAAGATAATAAAAAGACAGACTTCATGGATTTGTTATGAAAATGAATCATTAATCACGTATTTAGGGGATGGCCAGGATCATACTAAGCTTGTCAAATTATCTATCTATCTATCTATCTATCTATCTATCTATCTATATCTGTGCATTCATTTATTCACTTATTAATTTGTTTCTTTTTTGAGGCAGAGTCTTGTTCTGAAGTTCAGACTGGTCCTGAACTCACTATGAAGACCAGGCTCGCGTTGAACTCAATGACAGTCTTGCTAACTCAGCCTCCTCAGTGTTGGGATTACAGGCTTGTGCAACTATGTCCAACTTTGTGTGGAACTGGGTAATCAAACGCAGGGCCTTGTGCTTAGATAACTGCTTTAACCTCTGCACGATTCCTCCAGCCCTGTCTCAGATATTTGTAGTATATTTTTCACTACACAGTCTATGTATAGTAGATTTGAAGAAAATAATTCTACATGAGAGAAATCATTACTTTGAAGAAACATGAATTGCTTTGTGATAGTGGCAGTAGAGCCCTGGACCTTCACACAGAGCTACATCTCCAGGCCTCAGGCCTTTTTATTTTTGATTTTGAGACTGAGTTCCTCTAACTAGTGGAAGTTCTCTAGCAGGGCTCAAACTTGCAATCCACCTTTTCAGCATCCCAGAGGGTTGATATATCACAGTCTCATGGTACCAGGCCTGGCACGGGCTTAGATTTTAATCTATTTTGATAAGTAATTAATTTTGAATAAAGTTCTTTGGTTTAATATCTATTCCTATTTGAGTACAGTCAATTAGGGCGTAGCTCCCCTGAACTCAGCAGGTCCCATGATTGGGTGCTTGAGTGAGGGAGATGTTGGGGTTAGTGATTTTTGACTTACAGCTACTTCAATCTCAAGCATAAAGTACATAAGACTAAAACAAAAAAATAAAAGCCCAAGAAAAGCATTAATATTTTGCTGAATCCCTATCTACTCTGTCTTTTCTATTTTCCAGAATCTTGTGTATTTCATACGTAATTCCCAGAAATTATAGTGCTTTTAGCAAAAAGTTTGGATAAAGTTGTATGCATTCTATCTTTCTTAAAAAGAAGTCTATTTTTTCATGTGTTATATATTTAAAATTTATTTTCCTGCTTACATCTAATCAGGCCACAATCCTCTGAATCTATCCTGATTTATCATTTAATAAAAATATAACTATTGAATTTATCACTAAGGAAAATATGAAGGATCAGTAACTGTATTTAGGAAAATGAATTCAAGAAATATTCTCAGTAACCTTAGAAATATTTCTCATTTGCAGTCCCCTACTTACTTTTTAAAATCCTTTTTCTATCAGTTGCTTGCTGAGTACTGTTCAGATTTCTTTGTGAGAAATAAACTTTTCACATTTTTGAAAATGTAATATATGGTTATTCACATTTGTCTTTATTTGAATACATCATTTATCTATGTGTCACACTCAAAGTCAAAAAATGTAGTCTTATTTTGTTGGCTCTTCATTGTGTGCTAGGAAAGAATGTCAATTAATCAAAAATAATTATTATGCCATATATATATATATATATATATATATATATATGCCAGAAATAGGAATATGCATATATATATTTATAGTAAAATCTATATTTAAACATACATAGCTGAAATTTGAGAATAAATACCAATGTCATAGGTTTACATTTCCTTATTTTGTCATATTGATGTGACAAAGATTTATTACTTGGTAACTTCTGGGAGGTGTTGAAGAAAGAGAATTTCTCACCTAGACATCATAGGTCTTAATAAAAATGGCAAGTTTCCCCATCTATAACCTGGTCAAGTAGAAGATTTCATTTTCCACATTGAGGTTTACTTTGATACTGTTTTGTTTGTACATGGTGACGTGAGCCTCATTCTGAAGACAAAAAAAAAAAGAAAGAAAGAAAGAAAGAAAAAGGAAAAAGGAAAGGATTGAAATAGACCTATAGTTTAAGCTTGTAAAATTAGAGGAAAAGGTGCTGGAAACAAAGAAGAAACTCTAGCAATTGTAACACAATGGACGTCTGAACACTCCCCAAACACTCTAATTTATGATGTAATCTTAACGGGCAGGGCTTAAGATAAAGAGGTTGTGGAAGGAGAGGGCTGAAAATTTTACAGATCATTAGTACACTCCTCAGGCTGGCATACAGCAGTACTTAGACGCATAGTTATCCTAAACTAGCTGAAGTTGTACTGATTTATATTGTGTAACTTTCATAGAATGAACAACTAATAAGTATTCAGAGATACTGAACCTATGCTTTTAGACCGCAAAAAAACACATACTTCCCTTTTTGAGCAATTTATATGGAAATGGTATTTACATAGAGTTGGAAAAGAATGCTAGAAGCTATATCAAACCTGAAAATAAGTGTAGGTGAGATATACTAATAAGGAAAGCATAAAAATGATGGATTAGCACTATGTACAATCTTTTATGTACAATTTATGTTTTAATCCTGGCACATATATAAAAATGTTTCTCATGTGTTGGTTCTCACAATATTTGATTTACTGTAAATTATTTGTGAAGCGCTTAATAAAAAAGAATACCAGTGCTTCCCCATGTTCATGTATAAATAAAACATTTAGTGATTGAAACCTCTTTGGAAATATTTTAAACATTGACCTGCTTTCTTTCACATTAAAACGATTTCTCTTAAATTACAAATTGCACTTGTAGCATAAATTAGGTCCATCTGTAGTGAAGCAATGTTATTTTTTTCACATTTTAAGGCAATATCTTTAAATTTGTTGCCTTTATTCTTATAGGAATAGACTAGAAACCAAAAAAAAAAAGGATTTGTTTAATCATTTTGACATATATTCAACAATAATACTATCTTTTGATTATGAGGAGCATGTAACACAAAAATCAATACTGCCATATTACTATTCTATGTTTTTATAGCAAATTCCTCCTACTATATCAGTTTTATAGAAACAAAATTTTTTCTCTTTCAGATGTCATAAGCATAAGCCATGAAAATAGCTTTAAAATTTTTGAAACCTCACATTTAAAAATTTTCTTATGTGTGAATAACTCGCCTTTTCAGTCTAAGCATTCACTATGAGAGACTCAGACAACAGACGTGCGTCATGGGCTCTGCTTCCGCTGACTCTGACTCTGGCTGTGCTTGGAGGAACGGAACCTTATTAGCTACTAGGGAAAGGTGGGCTGTGCGATGTTACTTGGACTTCAAAACAAAGCATATGATCTAGTTCCTTTTTCATTGCTGTGACTCAATACCCAATATCCACAAATTTAGGGAGGAAAGGTTTATTTTAGCACACAGTTTCAGAAGGTCACCGTCCACTTAGGGGCCGCCAGCAACAGTGAAAATACATGGCAGAGGCAGAAGTGGAGGCAGTTCCTTGACATTATAAACCGGAAGCTGAGTCAAAGCAAGTTAAGATTAGTCTTTCAAGGAAGGCAGGAAGCAGCTTATATGTTCTTCCGGGTCTCATCCCAGAAATCAGCCCCTCCCTGTATCCAGTTAAGAAAGATGCGGTAAGCCCCCACTACACGCCTGTAATCTAATTTGCATGTCTGTAATCCAGTCCTCCAGACTAGGCCCCAATCTCCTGACAGCACATGGTTCCATGGACCACCTATAACATTCAAATACATAAGACTTTTGGGAGACATTCCAGATCCAAACCATAATATCATACAGTGAATATATTTATGTCACTATTTATTAATTTCAATTAAATTGGCAAATGTGACAAAAAACTTGAAACAGTATAAACTCAGGTGCAAAGTCTGACTATGTGTGTATGGCGATATTTAGTTTATGCTTTACCACAACAAATTTAGGTCTTCCAGAGGCTGAGCTTCCTCGTCCCTTCATGCAACCGGATCTGCCCTTTCTCATAACATTTATTTATCCATCCAATCTCTCATTTCTGACATGTCTAAGATTGATTGAATTTCAATTCTTTCTTACCTAACCTGTCATGGTTCAGTTTGGGTTTTCTTAAATTGGGATAAAATTAAAATATATTTTAAAACAATGTTAAGTGACAAATTTAAATGTTACAATTTTCTTCAATCTAGTCATCTCACATTTAATTTAATATAAAAATTTATTCATGTCTAAGACATTTAACTGAACAAAATTAAATGATTGCAATAATAACAAAATCGACTTAAACACATTTTCAGATGCCATTCTTGTGGGAGGCCTGCAGTTCCATTTAGAAGGGAGAATTTTGTGGGCTTTGAAAGAACAGTGTGCCGCGAAGCTCAGTCTGCAGAGCACAGGTTAAGGGCACAGTCCTTGCATGGAAATAGACTACAGCAGAAAATGACTTTGTTTCATACATTTTTTTCTTTCTCTATGAAGGACAGATCAGCATCTGTGTGGTATGCACAGAGGAGCTGGGGAATCCTGTTCTCTGTAATCCTTTGCACAACCTTAAGTAAATGCGGTTGCCACAGGCAACATTCTGGCTACAATCTGAAGCCAGCTCTGAGTAATTTCTGTAGGTTGGTCTATTTTCTGTATTCACTGTTCTTCCAGGTGACTGGAAATAAAATGGTAACAGATGTAGTAGACTTATATCCCTCTTTAGTTAAAAAAAGAAAAAAGCTATGCACTTCGAGTTTTCTGTCATACGCTACATTACCTCAGTGATGTTCATTGGCATATTGTCTTATCTGTGTCATAATCGCATTTCTAGTTAATGAGCATCTCATTATCTAGGTAGCAATTCTTCCCATTCTAGCAATTCTATAATGAACAGAGTTGGGAATGACTCTTAGGTATGTAGTCTCTTTGTGATCATGATTGAAAGTGATTGTCACATGTTCTATCAGCAAGTGGTGTTAAGTTTTGCTGCCTGAAAATAGCCATTCGCTTCCACTTCTGGGTTTTGATGTAAATATATATTTTTAGACACAATTTACTTTTATTAAACAGCCAGGTTCCATTTTCTATGTGAAGGAGATAAAAATATGTTGCCTCCAAACAATCAGCTTTACATAGAATTATTTTCAGATGCAGATAATTGAGAAAACACAGAGATGGGAAAAGCTTTCTATCCTTCCCCTCCCTATCTAAAACAAGATGGCTATTTTTCTTCTTCATGTGTCTTCTTCCTTCCTTTAAAAAAAAAAAGAAAGAAAAAACAGCGATTATCCTTGTAGGTAGAAACAGCGCTAAGATTAATCTGAATAAACAAAATCTTACTAAATTGTGTCTATCATGAGTTTCCCTATGCACTATGCCTCCAGCTCCAAATTCTCGTTGTTGATGTGCATTTTCCAAGAACAGAATGAGTAGTGATTTGAGAACTAGAAAAGTGCAAATATTTAATTGAATGACTTTCTGCTAAAATTCATATCTTCACTGAAACCAAAGTGATAGGAAGAGATGGGCTAGGATGGGAATGAGGCTGCAAGTGTCTCCTTAATGCAACTGAAACTTTGGGTCATTTCTTGTCTAATATTGAAATGCCAGCAGGATGTCAGCTTCTGACCCCCACCAATTCCAAAATACCAAAATACTCAGGTAAAATACTCCTGTTCCACATTCTACATCTATTTTTGGTCTTTCTTTCTTTCTTTCTTTCTTTCTTTCTTTCTTTCTTTCTGTCTTCCTTCCTTCCTTCCTTCCTTCCTTCCTTCCTTCCTTCCTTCCTTCCTTCTTTCCTTCCTTTCTTCCTTCCTTCCTTCCTTCTTATTTTCTTTCTTTCTTTACCCTCTTTCTTGAACTGGCTTATATTTCCAGCCCTTTTTTATTCGTAAATTTAGGATTTCGACACAGGGCCTTACTAAATTGCTGTGTTGGCTGGCTGAACTGACATGTGCAAGCCTCCTCCATCAGCTAGCCTCCAGAGCCGGGATTGACAGACCTGCAGCACCGTGCTCACCCTGCACTACATCCTGCTACAACTACTGCACTTCATGTTCCAGCCAGCTTGGGGCGTGTATGTCAGGGCAATAGGGGAAAGGAGCCAGGCAAAGGGCCAGGCAGAAGAGGCAGCCACCTGCTTAGGTGGTATAAAGTGTTTTGCTTATCTGCTTTTAGCTTTATTGTTTTCCAAACTGGCATTTTAGATTTCTGCTTAAACTTCAGAGCCAGAGGCCATTTCTGAGGAAGAAACATGCAATGTGGAATTAAGGACAAAGATTATGTCACTATTTGGGCATTTACTAGGTGTGGTTTTGTTGTTGTTGTTGTTTTGCTTTGCTTTTTTTTTTCAGACAAGGTCTCGCTCTGTGGTCCAGGCTGGTCCTGAATTCACTTCAGAGCCCAGGCTGGCCTTGGACTCAGGGCAATCCTCCTCTCTCAGCTTCCCGAGTGCTGGGATTACAGGTGTGTGCCACCACGCCCAGTTTATGTGGTGCTGGGGAATCGAACTGGGGTACTTAGCGCTTGGTTTAGCGCTTGCTCAAGCGCTTTAACCGCTGAGCCATTCTGCCAGCCCTAGTTGTATTATTTTCTGCAAGATTCTGCTATAACTTTTCATATTTGAAAAAATACTGTTCCAGAATTCATAGTTTAGACTGTTTCCGTTAAGAGATTATATAATGTAGATGGAAAGTACTTTGCAAAAGATAAATTTTATGGTGAATTTATATCACTTTAAAAAGATAATGAAGTGATAATCTTGTGCGAGGTTCATCTATGATACATTGCCAGACCTTCAAATATTCTTTTTAACTTATAATCTTTAAGTTTGGTTCTTATTGAGACTTTTCATGCTTCATTTGGCTGAGAATCTTTGTCATTATCATAACACTAGAAATTTATACACATGCTGATGTCCTGGTGCTCAGCAGAGAGCTGAGTTAGAGGCAACAAGTCCTAGGATGTGGGGAGATGGCAGGAAGGTGGCAGGAGGCTTTCTGAGCAAAGGCTGATGCAGTGACTTCCCTGAGGTCTTGGCACCAGCATCTTGGACTATACCTATACTAGAGGTAGCTTGGCATCTGCCAACTGGTTGGGTCTACTGTCTTTACAGGGCAGAGAGCCAGGCCTTTTTTTGTTTTGTTTTGTTTTGTTTTGTTTTGTTTGTTTTTGCTGTTTTGTTTTCTCTCCAAGCTTTACTAAGACGTTTGAGTTGAATTCAAAACAGCAGTGGTAGTTTAATATCTCTGGGACCACTGAACCAACTAAACCATTTCTTTCATTTCTCCTCTCTCAATCCAAAAAGTTTTTGGTGGGAGAGGGGGTTGGGGGTTTTTGTTTACAACAGTTCTGAAGCATGACTTTGCCAATAAAAGATATTCAATTATCCATGATCAACAGTTCCAATTGTAATTAGAGCCAAGGTGACAGTCAGAATTGATTACTGAACATGTCTCTAGGCCCTGGGCAGCTCCATTCTGCCAAGAAGGGCAGGAGCATTTTGTTTATCATTTCCATGGAAATGCCAGGGTAGAAAAGTAACTTGTTAAAATTTACCTTAGGTTGTTCTCAGAACACACCTAAATTACTATTTAAAGAAGTCAATCCTGTTTTATCTTGTTAGTCCTTTAAAAATATTCTTCCATACCCAGTTATTGTAGATGGAGACAGTATAAAATACAAAAATTGATGACCTTTTTTTCTTGTATATCAGCTTCCTGTCACCATCAAAGTAACACAGAGTTTCACTAATCACGCGGGGTACTTATTTTTTAAATTATTGCACCCATATTTTCATTTTATGGCAAGTTAATTATTTTTAAAGTGGGATTTGCATCATAACTACTGATCACAAGAAATGGTGTGTTTTATATATTATTGGTTGGCCATGTTGAGATCAAACGTTTCCTTTCTGTCAATAAATGATCCAAATTTCTTATGTTTACATTCATTCTGTTGCATATCTTTTTAATTTTACTTTAACCCTAGGAGTGAATAAATGGCCCCTGTTTTCTATCTGTGAGTGTTGTTTTGCTTCTTAATACCAGAAAATATGTTTTGAGCTGATTTATTTATAGTTCTCAAGCTTGGATTTTTTTTTTTTTCTTGGTCTGATAGGCTGCAGTTTCTAAACCTGGCTTTGTATTGGAAGATACAATCGCAAGTTGTCAGTTAAAAGATCCTGAATTCTCTTCTGTGACTCTGGTTCTCTCAAATAATTGCCTTTTTATCATGTGGCTGATATTTTTGAATGTGAAATAACTGTTATAATCACTTTCTTAGCTTGATTTAATCCTCATAAGACAACATAATATTTCTTAAAGATTAAACTGTATTCTCCAAAATTTTTAGAAGACAAAGAATGAAGAAATAGTGCAAATGCAAAAGTCCAGTTTGCTTAAAGGATTCTATTGTTTTTTGTATTCTTTGTGTTCACTGGCATCTCCTAAAACAACAGAAACAATAATACTGATGGAATGCGAAGCATGTGTCTATGAGAACTAATCAATTGATTCTCCCTTTCTCTCTCTCGGAGTTCCTTTTACCGATAGTTTTTATTGACAAATCAATAAATACATTAGCAAATAAATGTCCAAAGACTCGCATTTATTTTCACAGATAAAGTATTAAAGTGTGTCACATAGAGAACGCCCCCTGTTTCACTTTGTTTTTCATTTTAAGTTCCATGGGAGTTGTGATCTGGGTCTCATATCAGAGAGACCATGTGATGTTTCACCTTCTGAATACAAGAAGTTTTGAATCTAACAAGTGGTATTTTACATTCTCACTGAAGTGATATGAGAACTATCATTTTCAAATCACAAGGAACATGAGAAACTTTCTATAATAATTATTTCCAGGATCAGACAAGTGATAGTAGACTTCAGAATTGAGATTTGAACACTGATGTGTCTGTTCTTTAAGCCAGAATTCTAATCAATTTTTTTGGTTTCCTTCATGGCCAGTGAACTATTTGTCACTGAAAGACATGAAGATTTCTCAAAGTACTCTTTGTAAATATAGCATTTGTACCAATGCGAAATTTTAAAAAAGTCTATTAAAAATGCATGTTCTTTCGCTGTTCTAGACAATCATTTTTATTTTCATTAAAGACTGTAAAAGTACATGCAAATTTTGGTCTACATAACATTTAAAATATTTCTTTTATCAAAGTAGAAGATAGAAAAAGAAAAGAAAGCTTGAGTGTTAAGTATTTGAATAGTTATTCACTGGCAGTTTTCTTTCCCACTGCCTAGTTTTATTTTCATTTTTATTTAGATACCATAAACTTGTGTAAAGCCTCATAAAAAGGCATTAACCTCCTGGTGTATATTTTAGCACCCCTAGAAATAAAAATATAAAAGGTAGGTATAATTTTAAAAGCCCAATGTGTTTAACAGTAATAACCACAGAAATGTTTAAGGCAAACTGATAAATGCAAAACTATTGTCTGAAATTCAAAAGCTGTTTTAAACTTGGAAGTTTTAGAGAATCTTGAATCAAATAGCGACTTCAGTGTATATTATAAAGTATATTATTTTGATATATTTTCTAATTTAAGGGGCAATATTTTGTGAAGGAAGGTCTATAAGCTATGAAAAAAGTTTTAATATAATTGAAGTATAATTACACACTAGAAAAAGAAAATGAACCATTATATCTTGATATATCTCTGTTTCTAAGTCAGTGTTTCTCTATAAATGATGTATTAGCATATATTTAAAATTACATGTGATTTTCATGTGTATATAATATAAAATATGTCAAATATATATAGAGATACATATGAATACACTTATTGTGAGGGAGGAGGAGAGAGGGGAGAGAGAGAGAGAAAGTGTGATTGAATAAACAACTCAATTCAACAATTTAATCCTTGGCCAGAAGACATGAGAAGTTTGAGGTGCGACTCAGTCTAACGTAACTAGTTGATTAAGTGAAACCACCAATCCCGTAAGAATTGATTCCAGATAACTGGGCCTTAATTATTAACAATAAGTTCCTATGATTCGCGTTACTGTTTTCAACACAAAACAACCAGAAAAAAAGAAAATCTGCTCTCCAAAATGGTCACAAAAAATGTTCAGCTCCCAGTTTGACTTCTTTTAACTTCCCTCTCCAACAGCCTCTTATCAGGATATACTTGAACATTCTCTTTTCTATTTTAATGTTTTCCCACTCACGTGGGTTTCTGAGTCCTCACCAAATGCAAAGGCTGGTCACTGTCTGTAGGAAGCCATTCCTTTTTTTTTTTCTGATTTGAATAGCCTCCGATTATCTCATTTACTTTACCACTTCTTCACACACACACACAAACACACACACAGAGACACACACAGGAAATTTTTTGGAAGTTTTTCATAGAACCCTGACCTGATGAAAAGTAACAAATGGAAAAAAAAATCTGTGCTAATTGAGTCAATATATGGCCAGGTAAAATATGATTCTAAAATCATTGGAAAGGCAGGACAGTTAACAATCTGGAGCAAGGAGAAATAATAATAATAAAAATTTGTTAACAATGGTTGGCAAAAGAAATGGCTGTTTATATTAAAAATAAAAATAATTTAAAGAACTGAAATTCACAGCAGAGTTGATATAGATTATAAATCAATAAGCTCAAATTTAGGTCGACAAATTATTTTTAGAAATAACTAAGGCAAATAAAGAAAATTTTACAAAATTAAATTGTTAGGAGAACAGAAGTAGAAGTACACATATCTGTATAATTATGAATGGCAAGCTGGCAAATCAATCTTTTAAAAGGGAAATTGGGAATATCAAAAGGAAAAAAAGTTTTCAAACAACAGGTACTCCAAATTAGATGAAGAAGTGGCCCATGATTCCATGAATAAAATGAAGAGAAATAAAGAAATAGTGCAAGATAATTAAAGGTTTTTATTTGATATGAAATCGCTTTTTATTTAACAAAATGACTTCATAAATCACAAATTCATGCCTAACAAATAACATTAGGATGGAGGGAGTTTACCAACAAAGATTCGTCAAAAGAAAAAAAAGGTGGTGCCACCACACTCACTGTATCTTGCGTTTATTTATTTATTTTTCCCTCCTGATGCACGATAATGGGTAGCCAAAGGCTTCGGCCATGAGTCACTCACTGCCTCCAACTCTGCTCTCTACAGTGGAGCTGCACACTCAGTGTATATTTCTCTGCAATTGATGTGGATTTTTGCCTGGGGCCTCCACCCATTTTCCTATGATGAGGATCAAGAAATTCACACAGATTGTGGCCCTGGAAATAGCAGAGTCTACAAAAATTGATGTTGTAATTGTAATACTGACTTTCAATATAACAGTATCAAATTTTTCCTTTGTTATTTCCTTTCGAAATTATTTTTGTTTTAACATCAAATCATTTGTCTTGTATTGGTGATACAACAGACACTGATCAGTAGCCTTTTTCTTTATTTTTTAACTCTTTAATTCTTTCATTTTCCCCTCTTTTCCTTTTTTTTCTTGATCGTGTACTGAAAACTGAATTTAGGACCTCAAGCATGCTAAATTCCAGGCGCTTCATTTTGAGACAATGTCTCCTAAAATGTCTAAGATTGCCTGAATCTTCCAATCCTCCCGCCTTTACCCCCCGAGTATCTGGGATTCACATACGTGGGCCATAATGGCCGGCTACTTATGATTTTTTTCTAATTTTACTTTCTTCTCTATTCTCTAGTACCCTACCCTTGTCTGTTAATTTCTCATGCTTTCATACCTCATACATTGTAATTTTGACAATGTAGGATTTCCTTGACCTTCTCCTCCTCCATCTTTCATATTCACTGCCCAAGATTTGGTCATTACGAACTCTGAACTCATGAAGACAAATGAGATATGTTCTAGAGCCAGGGAAGGCACACACTGCAAAGAGCCTTGAGCGCTGGGACAAAAATTAAAGTTTCTGTAGCTCATGACCATTGCGAAGATACAGGAGCTCCTGGAGGTGATGGTTTTGAAAGTGCCACCTTATAAGGTCAAAACAAAAGAAAGATACTGAATCACAGTAGAACAGAGATATCAGGCTTGAGGCCATTTCTGACAACAGAGCTGGGATCACTAATAGCAGTATAGATAACAGAACAGCTAATGATTTAATTATAATCTAATATAGACAAAATTATTTTATATTTAAAAGTTTATATTTAATCCTAATAAATTTTAATTATAATAAAATAATAAGTGATACTCATAAGCAATAGAGATACATCAAAGCCTAGTTCCAATTGTTATTATACAACTGACTTTAGAGAATTTAATTTTAAATGTACCATGAAACACAAAATTTGAAAGACAGAAACTCTTACTGGCTGAATTTCTCGCTTACTCATTGGTGGGCCACAATATTTGATACCCATAAGTTAAGAGAGGAAAGGTTTGTTTTAACTCACATCTCAGTCCATTCGTGGTTGCCTGGCAATGGAGTCATGGTGAAGGGGTCTGGCAGAAAAAAACAGCTCACGACATTAGAAGTGGCAGGAGAAGAGTTAGGGAGAAGCTGGGGAAAGAATGTTTTCTTGCAGGCCACACCCCTTACTGATTGACCATTTCCTCAGTGATCTGCCCTCCTCGCTAGGCCACACCCCTTACTAGCATATGATATTTATACAATGATCCACTTGATCCAATTAACCTCCCCTGTCCAATCTCCTTCTAATACTACATTGAGGCTTTTGGACGTCATTCCAGAGACAATCCACATTTTTTTCTGAGGCAAGTATCTTTATTCAATTGGAATGCAAATTACTGCTAAGTTCATGCAATACCTAACTTAAAGAATTATAGTAACAACATATGATTTAAAGAGGTTTCTGTGTACTTAAGGCTAAAGTGTGGAAAAAGTGTATGTGAAATAAGGGTTACGTACAAAAAAATTTACATTTGATCATTGCTTTCAAGTATTTTTTCAGATCTAAACGTAGCTCATTTCAACTACTTGGTTGTCATTAATATCCAAGCTAAATTTTATGCCCTTTTCAACAATTCAGTAAATAAACACTCCAGATGAGGATTATCCTAGTCTATTTTTTTTTCTTGCTGAATTCTTTGAAAAGTGCTTTTTAAATATTATGATAATGTTTTATTTTGTCTAAAACTGGTTTATCCTTTGTCTGTGTTTAATGCTTTTGGTGTCATATATAATACACTTACTTAGGTAAAATCACATCATTTTAGGGTGTTTTTTAAAAAGTTCTATATTCATTAGTTATATTTTTGATAATTGAATTTGGTAAAATGCATATATATATATATATATATATATATATATATATATATATATATATATATTTGACAGAATCTGATTCTGTATTCTTGGCTACTTCTGAGTTCCCTGTGTAACCCAGGCTGGCCTCACACTCACGGCAATGCTCCCATATCAGCCTTTCAAGTGGTGTAGCATCATGCCTGGTTTATGTGGTGTCAGATAATCACACTGAGGGCCTTGCACTTGATATAGAAGCACTCCAGACTCTATAGATTGCCTATTTCTATTTTAAAAATTCAATTATTAAAAAGATTGTTTCTCTAATGAATTGCCTTTGCACCTTAGGGAAAAAAATAATTATTCACCTATTTGCAGATCTGTTTCATAATTTTCTCTGGAGTTCATTTGATTTATTGGTGCACCTGGAGAATAATTACATAATTTCTTGATTAGTTGATGATCATAGAATATAGAGTGCACAAGTTAATTTTGGTGTTGAAATGCATATAGAATTTAATCGTTTCATAATAATTACCTCTTGGCCTGCCCTTAACTTTGTGTAGACTTATAAATTGTCTCCATTGGGAAAAGGGTTATATATTTTTGATATGATTTACCTCACTTTTAACTAAGTTTCTAAGTAAACTTAACTACATAAAGTTAACTAAGTAAATGTTCTTTTTTACTTGAGTACATTTGGCCCATCTAAATACTTGTGCATTCCTGGGAAATAGAATCACTTAATCAAAAATATTATTTCTGGAAAAAAATATAGCATCTAGAGACAGAAGATGAGAAACATAAATTTATTTTGTACTAAACAGTTCCACTTTTTACTTAAACAATTGTGAACACCAAAATATGAGTATAAACAAATTGGATAACATATTTTACCTGTCATTAGCTAAACTGGGCTGGAAGAACTGACTTCCCTGGAAAGCAAAGTACTGAAATGAGCTTTCGTCCAAGTTATTTTTCTAATTCTTTTGTTTTTTTACATTTGCTACTTGAGAGATATTTTATAACATTATTATCTGAGAAAGTTAAATATTCAAGTCTTGTTTTATTTCTTACCTTTCATTTTGCAGTAGTTTGTTGTTTTGAATTGAGCTTTCCTTCATTCAGTTTTCATGCCATTATTGATGTATTTATTCATTTATTTTTCAATTTGGAGATAGGTCTTGCCAAATTGCACAAGTTGAGCTTGAACTAATGGTTCTTCTATGTCAGCTTTCAAGAATGCTCAACTTCTAGAGGTTGATTTCTTGTTTTCTTAATAGAAAATAATGGTAGAAAGCCATGATGGTATTTTATAGTCACCAAGTTGACAAAGAACTTTAAAATGAAACAGTCTCTGTGAAGTGAATTTTGGCTTTCTAATAATACATTCAATGTAAGTATAATATGATCTTTTATAGATAATCTCTTATTGTTATTCATGCCTTATGTAGTGCTTTCTAAAAACTACCACAGACATATTTGAGACATATTTGTTCAGAAATTCATGAATTAATATTATCATTTTAGTTAGGTTATTCAATACTGTGACACAATAACTATGAAATTATTTTTAAATGTTTTAAAAGATTAGCCTCTAAAATCAATTTAACAAATTACAGTTTTCATAACATGTGCGGTGGAAGATAGTCAATGAAAAACATCCTCACACTGGTCACAGTAAATCTGAAAGAACATTCTTTAATTATTAGTAATAACCAAAGGCTATTACACAATGAACTGTGGTGGTTGAAAGCTAATTAAAAAAACAAGACTCACAGACTAAATCATATAGATAGCAGACAGAGAGATAGATGCATACTATATATGTATATTATGTATATTGTATGTATCTTATGGTTATCTCCTGAGTGTGTGTGTGTGTGTGTGTGTGTGTGTGTGTGTGTGTGTGTGTAGTGGGAAACAAACTGGCCACCTCTCAAAAGGACTACAAGGAAGAACTTTCTTGAGAATAAGCAGTTCACATAAGATGACAAGGAAAAGGAAACACAACAAATTCCAAATAAATTTTATTTTGAAGCCTTTGGAAAAGAAGTAGAGGAAAACACAGAGGAAGAACACTAGTGACTCTGTTGTGTTTTATTTTACCTGGTCACAATATGCAACTATTATCTGCAGACCCAAATTGGTATTTCATATTGTTTCATATCAAATAGTTTCTCCTTCAAAATAATTCTTTCATTAAAATTCTACTGCCGGGGGTGGGGTATAAAAAACTAAAATAAAACGAAAATAAAAATCTATTGCCATGTTCATATAATTTCATTGAATTTTCATTTTTATTTTCTCTAGACTGGACACAAATTTTATAGGACTAGGAAGATTTATTCCAAGTTATGCTGCTTCCATCATAATTTATTTCCACAATAACTTTTTACTCTTAAATTTATTTTCTCTGATTGGTGGGTGTGCTCATTACCTGTTGTGTGATTTGTCTTTGTACATTGATGGTGTCCATTTCCTTTCTCATTTCAAATTAGGTAAATGAATATTTTCAGGTATATACAGTCATATAACTTTTGCTACAAAAATGTATCATACAAGTTTGTGCATCACTCTTCTTTTTTCTTCTTCGTTTTTACTTTTTTCCAAGTACTTCTTCATGCCTTTTCCAACAATATTTTCTGTAGATTCTGGAGACACTCTATCTCACTTATAGCTCTTCTATTTCTTTTTACTTTTTCTCTGTATTGATGATGTACACACACTTTCTTCTTGTGTACAGAGGGAGTTCTCTCTTGCTTTTCTCTACACTTTATAATCTTCTGTTTTCTATCATACCTCCCAAGCTATCGCTTGATAATCTCAGTCTTCTGTCTCCCTTCCCCTCCATTCTTGTTAATAGTATTTTTAAGTATTAATAGTTTGTAAACTTATTAATAGTTTGTAAGCATAAGTATTAATAGCTTGTAAACATAATATTTTTAAGTATTAATAGTTTGTAAACATATGTTTTAGCCTGTTGGGAATCAATAATATTTTGCTTTTGTAGACATAAATCATTCAGGCAGATTATTTATGTTACCAACAATAATATGGTGCTATTTTTAATGAATTAAGATGCTAGAGTGTTTATATTGACACTTCCATTAGATGTATAGGTCATATTTCTAATGTTAAGAGTAGAATGATTGACTGAATTGATAAACTGTTATGATATGTTGATATCCAATGAATATTAAGGATTTTTTTCCATTCAGACAAATAACCAGCCCCCTGTGAAGTAGGCGACAGTGGTTACATCTATTAATAGTTGAAAACTACTTGTGGTTTGGTTTAGTTTAGATAAGCAATATAGATACCTATTTTATTATTGACAGCAGTATAGTATTGTCATTAGTAGAACCGTCTGATGTTCCAATATTAGGTTTTTCAATATTTAAATAAATACATTAATAGCGTAGACTGTGCCTTTTAATGTTACAGTTAGATTAGTTGTAATATTAAACTGATTATTAGTGTATAAGTAATTTGTTAAGGTATCAATAATTTGTTAGTCTTCAATTATAAAATATTGTGAATTTGATGTTGGCATATACTTTAGTTTTCATTTCAAATAAATACTAATATTAGGCTTGTCTTTAGGCCACACATTGTACTATAATCCATATCTCCCTCATTGAAAGGCATGAAAGAACAGGCAACCAGAAGGTTGGTTATTGAGATGACTCCCAAAATTATTAGCTGAGTATGCTAAAAACAGACATGAGTATTAAAATCTAAAAAAACTCAAGGGAATACCAAGAGAAGATATAATTTAATAAAAATATTCATAGCAGAGAAAGGATTCACAAATAGTACCTGATTTACAACACACAGCAATAGAACTATGGAAAAAAATGGGATAAGTCACCTGCAAAAATGCCTTACTCCCCAGAAACTGATACTATGGCCTCTAGGGTAGCAGAACCTATAGAAAAGGGTCTCAAAAATCAAGACAAACTAGTGGTCAACCAACTCAATCAAGATATGCTAAAACAAATGCAGGAGATGCCTTGTGAGTTCAATGAGGATTTAATCAAAGAGTAGTATTAAGCAAAAAAATAGCATAAAATAATAATGAAGACACAAATAGAAAGATAAGCAAAGCAATGCAAGAAATAATGGAAAAAGTCAGTAGAGAATTAAAAAAAATGAAAGGATTCCAGCCTGAATTTTAGAATAAGAAAACCTTATTTGAAAACACTAGAAATCAGTATGAGCATTATGAGGGCAGAGAATTGAATGTTGAATATTAGACTGCTGAGTTGAACAATGTGTTCAATGATGACCAAAAACAACAGGAAAGACAGTAACACAATTCCAGTTAAATATCAATTAAATAATGGTGCACCTCAAAGTCTTCGACAAACTAATAATCCAAATTAAAAATTAGTAGAATAAATTTTAAAGATCATAGGAGAAATTAATGAAACTGAACTTGAAAAAATATTAGAATACAAAGAATTGAATTGTTTCTTAAAATAAAACTAAAATTAATAAGCCTCTAGTTTAAGCAAAGAAGGAGAGAAAAAAACTAATATCAATGCAATTATAAATTTAAAAAATGTATTTGCAACAGACTCTGCTGAAATCAAAAAGATAAGGAACTGTTTTAGAAACTCCAAGAAATTAAAGAACTTGAAAACAGTGGATAAAATCCCAGATATACAAGATACCAAAATTGAGCCAAAAAGATGCTTTAAAAACCCTCAATAGAATGGTAAGAAGTATTGAAATTGAAGTAATAATAGAGATTTTATCTTCAAAGAAAAGTGCAGAACTGAAAAGATTCACTATAGAATTTTACCAATAATACAGAGAAGAGCTAACACCAATGCTTTATACATAGTTCCTTTAAAATGAAAGATTTGGTACATTGCCACAGTCTTTTCTGGAAGCTAGCATTACCCTGATACCAAAACTATACAAAGACTTAGCAAGAAAAGAAAACTACAGGTGAATTACTGCAATGAACATAAATGCAAAAATCCTGAAAATTACTCACAAACAGAATTCAACAAATCATTAAAAATATCATACACCATAATCAAGTTGGCTTCATCCTATGGATGTCAGAATGGCTTGACATTTACAACAACTAATGTAATACACCACATAATCAGAAGTAAGGAAAAAAATCACATAATCATCTCAAAAGTTGCAGTAATCTACTCTGAAAAAATTCAACATTCAATTATTATAAAGACTCAGATGAAAATAGGTATAGACGCTCACAACGCTCAAGACGATAGGCGTCATTTTTGACAAACTCACCACCAGAAACATTCTAAATTGGGAAAAATTGAAAGCATTTCTCCTTAAATCTGAAACAAAGCTGTCTGCTCTTACCATTCTTATTAAATATAGTACTCAATACCCCAGCCAGAACAACCAGGCAAGAGATTGAAATAAAGAATTACATATTGAAAAGAAAGATGTCAAATTTTCTTTATTTGCAGATGACATAATTTTCTAGACAGAGGAGCCTAAAACTCCACCAAGAGACATAGAACTAATCAACAAAGTCACCCAAGTTGTAAGAAACAAAATTAGTACCAAAAAATCAATAGCATTCCTCTGCACTCATTGAGAAAGACATGTGACCAATCCCATTCTCAATAGCTCCTCAAAAAATTACATACCCAGAAATAATCCCAACCAAGGAAATGGGGACCTCTATAATGAAAACTATATTGTGTTGAGAAAAGAAATTGAAGAGAACAGAACTAGAAAAAAAAAGTTAAACTTTATATAAAACAAAAAGAGACCCAGGATAGTCAAAGCGAGATTGATTAATAAGAAAAAAAAAAGCAAGGGGCATTGTGTTCCAGACATCAAATTATGTTATAAAGAAACTGTCTTAGATACTTTTTCATGCTGTGACTCAATATAAGACATCCACAAATGCAATAAAAATGTTCAATAGTTTTAGCCCTTAGTGAAACATCAGTCAAAACAACACTGAGATACTATCATCACAATGAGATATATCTGTGGAATTGTTAATCGGTACAGCAAAATAGTTACAACCCATGTTTCTAGAACTGATTAGTATTAACTTTAAATTTATTATATAAATATATTAAACTTGAGTATGTAAAAGCATCTAGAAGCAATTCACCATAACTGATATCATAATGAAAATAAAAGGTCATTTTCTACAAAAAAACATTCATAACACGTGGATATATACTGTATTTTGTCGTTGGGAGGCTGTGTCCATTACTTTTGCATTTTTGGATCTGGATTTTACAACCTAAGGAAGACAGACTTGTTTTAGCTCAAAGTCTCAGAAGTCCTCAGTCCACTCATGGGTGGTCAGCCATGGTGACAGCACATGGTAGAGGCTTAGCTGGAGAGAAGCTGCTCAGAGCACTGACGGATGGGAAGCCAAGAGCCAGAGGTAGGGCAGAGGGAGCATTACCCTTCCAGGTCGTGTTTCAGGGATCTCCCCTCGCTGGGTGGAGCTCCAGCGATCCGCCCCTCCTGACTAGGCCCCCATCTCCTACAGCACAGGAAATTAGTATTTCAACCCATGATTACGTCACCTTCTAAACACGAGGCTTTCAGGAGAAACTCCAGATTCAAACCATGACAGGTCTTAGTTTCTTATTTGTGGCTGGGACAAGACACCGGGCATCCGCAGATTAAGTGGGGAAAGGCTTATTTAGCTCAGAGTTTCAGAAAGTCTCACGCCGTCCATTCATGGCAGCTGACAATCTCAGAAACACACGCAGAGGCCGGAGGGTTGCGCACATCCCTGAAGGCAGAAACCACAGGAAGCAGGAGCCAAGCTGACGTGAGGTATGAGCTCCTATCTGAAGATTCAGCCCAGGCGAAAGCTTCCCCAGCAAGAGACTATGACTATGACGACGTTTCTTCTTTCTTTCCTCACTCAGTTCAAGCTGCCAGTTGGGTCTCCCCACACCCAGGGTGCGTGCCACTCCCTCCCTTTCTGGGCCACAAATCAACTGCACACACCTCAAAAATCTGCCTGGACACCCTCCCCATCTCCCCTGCCCCTCCCAAGCCAATGTAATCCCTCCAGGTCAAACCTGAGCATCTTTCTCTTACAGCCAGGTCCTGCCTCCCAACAACACACGACTCCACGGCTATCCCTGTACATTCAAATCTATGGCACTTTGGGGAACACTCCGGATCTGGATACAGAGCTATGCTATGGTCTGCTTAGGGAGTCGACCCTTCACCCCAAAACAGGCTAAGTGCCTCAAGTGATTCCAAACATTTTAAATGAGCAATAGATGTAAAGGCACTTTTTAAATATTTTTATATTTTTTTACATGTGTGTTGTCATTTTTAAAGACATGTTGATGCTTTCATTCCAATTATCATTGACAGATCAATTGAAGGTAAGGCTTCACTTGTGTTTCAGCAGAGCACTGGGTCTTTTTGACAAGTGCACAAAATCCTTTCACTGGCAACTTTATGGTTGATTTTTTTTTTCTGTGAGCAGAAGAGATGTATTTTTCAAGTGCAATAAATAGTTATATTCCTACATATTTTTAAACTTTATAATGAAAGAATCCTTAGTACTTACAGTTATCAAAGTGTAATGAGAAGATTTTAGTTTAAGTAAATACAAGAACAAAATTGAACCACTTTTAATAAAAAATTTAGAAGTGTCAAAATTCTACAATTAAAATGATATAAAGAGTTTGCTTTTTAAGTTAAATACTTGCAATGTACAAACACTGCTTAACATATATTTTAAATATACTGGTTTTGGAAATATATCATTTGGGGCTGGTTTAAGAAGCTAACGTATTTTTATTCTATATCCAATAGTTAAGGACCCTCATACAAGTTCCTGAAGTTTCTGGCACCAGATATCAGGATGTTCTTTCAAAATTCAATTTTGTCATTTCATTCTTTTGCCTTCTTCTGAAACACATATCACTTAATATTTCACCAAAGTATCTTGGACAGTTCATTCCTGACTGTCCTCACCTCTCACTGATTTTCCACATTTACCCTTTAAGGAAGTCATGCATTATACATGCTGCCAAGGCCCTGCTATCAGGAGTGAGCTTCTTACAATTTCTTTATCTAATTCACACATACCTACTTTTCTCATTTAGAGGAGCCTCTTATCTGAATCCCTCTGTATTCATTCTATTCCCACATTTTGGAGATTAATTGTAATATTTTACTGTACCATTGAGTAAAGAATAAAATATTTATTAGTCATTGATATTGATTTACTTGTCTCCTCAACTGTATATATTTTTGTCGGAAAGTAGTGCATCTGTGTCTCTATTCTACAACAGCTTGGGACCTTGAATCTTGACGTCCCATAACTATTTGGAAAGTAAATTAATATATAAATTCTAATGCCTGCGTGATGTTTAACAAGCATTTCAAGGATAAGTTACGTAAAAATCTATAAAAGGAAGAATACTTTCTTTCTTATGTGTACTTATTTTCCAAAGTCAGTAAGAACGATCTGTTTGGATTTGATACTTAACGCATTTAAATTTTATTTTGTTAATTTTCTTTCTTTTTACATTAAAATTCAAACGTTCTATAAGCATAACATTTAAAACATTGGCATCACTAACCAAAAGATGCATCCTGAATTTTCCTTTCGTGCAGTTCTTATTAGTGATCACAATCACCAATAATTATATCTCAAAGCTCTTTTAGTCTTTCAGAAATCAAAAAACCAAGTTTAAAAAAAAGAACAAAGATGAAAATGTACATTCTTTCCACTCCATTTGCTAGCTCCTATTTCTGCTCAAATAATTAGCATTTTTAAATGTGTAATATGCATTTCTAATACCATTTAGTATATGCTTAAAATTCATAGATTACATCTGTTGCATGAGTTTGGATCCACATTTATTGCCATATTTGCTATTCCCAATAAAGCGAAGCATTAATTTATTCTTTTTTGAGTTTTGTAGACTTTATTCTACTTGAATGAGAAAATGTATTTCTTACCTTCCTCACATCTTAAGCTGCTTATCTGTATCAGATTCACTATTTATTTTCTTACTGAAATGACTGGAGAATAACTGTAAGATCAAAATGTCTTTTTTCCACAATAACCTTGAATTTCTTTTCATTACTTCTCTCTTGATATATCAACCCTTCTATTTTATTGGCCCATATTCCAATTGTTTAAATTTAAAGATTCCATCCACCCTTAGAGAACTTAGGGGGTCTGTTTATCTACCTTAAGTTACCAGCAATATCTTCAAGTATGCAGAGATCAGTATACTGATTAGATGTCCATAAGACATTGTGGCTTGACAATTTATCAGAAGCATCTCCATGGAAGATTTTTGAATATAAAATTTACAAAATGTTAGTATGACTGAATAAGTAAATCCATTCTTAAATTTATTTTCTTACCGAGAAAGAGGAATAAATAATTTTATGATGTTTGGAAAGATTCGAGCTTGTAATAGAAAATTTGACTGTTTCCACCAAAATCTATTTTCTCGCTTCTCCCCTTAATAGGCAATGACATGTAAAATACAGTTTCTGGTCTCCTTTTGTATGACCAACATAGTCAAAAGAAAGAAAATAGTTTCATTGAGCATTAATTCTGAGTCAATATCACTTGGCAAAATCATATGCAAGCTACTGGATTCACGGTTGAAAGTGAGGCTATTTGGTAATTTTGCTCTTCAATACCTACAATTATTAAATTATTGTCTCTTTGATAAGGTTTATTTTATGTATTATTTGGTTTTTTTTTCATTATTTTCTTGTTAGATGGCTTGAGAGAAATATCAAGGCTCCTTAACATATTTCCTGAGGACAGGAGTTTTGTAGATTTTTACAAAGTTAGCGTCAGTTTAAACACATAGTGTATGCATTCATCACTGTTTCTCCTTATCAAAGGAAGCAGATTTGTGGGAATATAACAATACAGTGCAGGTATACATGAGAGCACAGGGGCAGCTAATTACTTTAATTTCATAGATAAATTTTTATAGTGGCATTATCAGTCAAAAAGATCAATTGAAGCATCAGCTTATTTTGTTTTCATTTTTATTCTTCCAACAGTTGCCTTGAATATTTGAAATAGCTGCCACATATTTGGAGGCTTCCGGGTAGATGGGGAGAGGAATTCCTTATATCTGTGGGAGACGTCTAACTGCGTAGAAGGAGGCTGGCTTCCCGTGCATATTCCACAAAAAGTAGATGGTCTTTCAAGCCTGAGGTGGCTTCACGATTCATTATACTATCATCACCATCATCATTGTTATTATGTTTTTAAGTTGCAAGGGCTTAATGTATAGTAATAGTATTTGATGTGAAAAATTTCTTCACTACAATCTAGATTAAGAGAATTTACCAAACACCTTCTGAATTTGTCTGTTAGATTCCAAATGATTTTATTAGCTTTCAGAATTTTGATTCAAACACCATGCTTTTGAGATAAAGCCTTTTTAAGTTATGAAACTAGTGTGATTAAGATGTCTCTGTTCTTGTCACAGTTTTCAAAATTAAGCTAGCACTTTTATAGATTCATTTAATCCATGATGCATAATTTTATTACATAAATCTCTTCTGCATTTATTGATGTTTTCACATTGCTATTTTTTATGGTCAACGGACAATAGACAATGACATTTGTTAGTTTAGGCCGAGCCTCTGAAAATTAGGAATTGTTACTTGGAGTACCACAGCAAAGGGCCATAACTCTATACAGATAGTTCATTAAATATTTAACTTAACAATTGTTACCATTATTGAAATAGCAAAATCTTCATTCGATTTAATATGCCTACTTTTACATAGTGGATTGTTTTTTTCCTTCTTTGTTCTCTCCACTTTATTAATGTACATATGTGATACCCAAAGATTACAGAGAGCTGGAGAATTTTGTACACATATATGTCCCGATTTCACATTCCCCTTTCCTCCTTCTTTTCTTCCTCTCATGCTCCCTCCTTTGTTATTCTTGATTTCCAACATCTCATCACTTTGACTCTATTTTTTACTTATTCTCTGGGTTTCTCATATTAGAGGGAACATTTGATATTTAACCTTCTGAGCTTCACTTACTTCACTAAGCTTGATAATCTCCAGTTGTGTACGGTTACCTACAAATGACTCAAATTTGTCTTTGTGTTTCCAACATTGCATAAATACGATACATTTTTTTTTGCATCTGTTGATCTACGGATCGATGTTTTGGCAACTTCCGCAGCTTAGCTATTGTTATGTATGTTGCTATGAACATGGCTATTCATGTATCTCTCTATTCAATGTTGCCTTTAACCTTTTGGAAAAATATCCAGAAAACACATCGCAGGGTCCAAAGGAACTGACAAATCCAATAATCCAATGACAAAAAACTTCATTGTTTTTTAGGAAAGTTTATGAATTTGACTTGCGCCACAATCAAAGCCGAAGTGCAATGAGGTAGGATTCCTGGGGACTGAACAAGGTACAAAGGTTAAGCAGCGCCTGTCTTCAGCTGCCAAGTGTGCTTCGACAGAGATGACCAAATGTGTGACCAGTAAGAGCAGAAGAGACATTACTGATCGCAATGACTTATCCAATAGTTGTTCCTTAATCCTAACGTCTGAAGGAAAGAACCAGAAAAATATAAGAAGACTGATTTTACATAACGAACACAGATTCAGAATTAAATAGGGTGAAATAAATCCCAAATTCTGTTTGCTGCTGGCCACTGATAAGTACATTCTTGAAATACTGAAAATACTTATCAGAGCCTGGATTTTAAGAAACCGAAGACCACATTGTGCTACTAACTTAGCAGGAACAATGAGGTAGGTTTTTACGACATGTGTACTGAAAGGGAAAATAAACACCAGGAAGAAATGAATCCTGAGTTGTTTTCAAGCCCACTGAAAAGTACAAAACTTGCTGTTCTCTCGTATGCTGGCTGCATAGGTAGCAACATCTTTGGGAGATTTAAACAATGAGACTCAAACTATTGCTCAACATAGGTTTTCAACAGTGAGAAGAACAGATACTAGAGAAATAGGTCACAAGAGAAAGTTGGTTTTAAAAGCTTTGAAGTAAAGAGGGGAAGAGATTATATGTTAGCTAGATAAAAAATAAAATAAAATGAGGTATCTAGTAAAGATTATGCAGAAGAGGGTAACACATATGTAAAATTAAAATTAAATTGGAGAAATAAGTGAAAGCTCATAATACAACATATATCCTTTCTCAGGCATGAGGGTATTTATGAAAATTCAGAAATGAAGCTGAAGGAATAGCTCAATGATTTAAGCGCTTGCCTAGCTAAGTACCTGAGTTCGATTCTCCAACATCACGTAAGCAGGGTGTGATAGTGCATGCCTGTAACCTCAGCACTCAGGAGACTGGGCAGGTGGAGTATCCTGAGTTCAGGGCCAGCCTGAGCTACATATTGAGTTCTGAACTAGCCTGGACTACAGAGTGAGATCCTGTCAAAACTCAGCACCCATATTAGACACTTTTATGTCACCCTCAGTCAAGGAGAGTAAACTCAGCACCTGGAGAAAGAAAGTCAAAATAACCCAGAGATACTATATTAATGACAGAAAGCTGAGATAATTTCAAAAAGATCAAAAGTGCTGCCTATAAAATGAAGACATAGTAGCAGGATTAACATTTGCTGAATGATCACAATTTGAGCTTTAGAGAAGGGAAAGAGTAATTGCAGTTTATCAAATTTTGTCTATAAAATGGTGCTGAGTCCATGATAACTTTCAAAGGTGACACATATCTTAGGATGTGCTAAATACAAATCACAGTGAATTTCTTATAGTGGGATCACAAAAATTCTATATAGTGATTGAAATAAACCAAGTGAATTGTTGTTAATTTTTAGTATAGGAGAAAATCAAATAGATTACATGAAATTTCTAAAAACACATCATTATATTCAACTTTGGAAATTTTTTATTTTTTTAATAAAATATTAAGAAACATGGAGTCATAAATTGAAATAATAAATAAACACTATGGCATTGATATCATAAAGGAAGAAACATAAGATAAAACAGAAGCTACTGAAAAATCGTACATTTACTGTATTAAATATGTAAACATCTCAGCAATACCTTGGTAACCAATGTTTAACACTTGACTGAGCTCATTAAGACAACAATCAAAGTTATTATTGCCTCTCATGACTAGTGAGAATATTCATGTCCCTGTTTTTATTGTCGTTGTTGTTGTTGCTGCTGCTGGAGTGACTGACATATTTATAGAGCATTCTTTACCCAACAGAAGCTTTTTGAATATTTACAAGTTATCTACTCCAAAAAACTAAATAATAGTAATATGAATTTTAGCTTCATTGATATTCTTTCTCCTATTGTTTTTTATCTAAATATTAGTGCCATGAGACCCTAACTATGAAGACAGCATTTGGGGTGAAGCTGAAAAGAAATTTTAAAGAGAAATTAAAGGCAGAAAAAACTATAAGTCAAAATACCTTAAATATGCACATGTTCAGTACTTTTGTCCCTGAGTTTATGGATCCTCGATAACTTAATATTTAATAAATCTCTGATGAAGGTATATGATGAATTCTAAATAATAGTCCAAGGACTTGCATTCAATTTTAAGCATCAATTGGAACAACAGTTCTACAAAACGAACTTTAGAAAATTATATTTCCATCTACTGCTAAAAAATGTATCTTAAAGAATCAGGTTAACAATGGGCTTAATATTTAAGATTTCTGGGGCTGAAGGCACATGCCTGTAACCCCAGTATTCAGGTGGTAGAGGCAGAAGGATTACCAAATCCAAAGCCAGCCTGGGCTATAGAGCTAGACCCTGTCTCAAAAAAATATTTAAGATTTCTGTTACATTGAAAATTAAGAAGAAACTTTGTGGTATATTGAAAACTAACAATGCATCTTACAATTTCACTGGCATCCTGGTGGCTGCAGTAGTCTACTTAAGAAATCTATTTTTAAAGAAAAATTTTAATAAGGAAGAAAACTACCTTCAATATTGTTCATCTCTTTTGAATATAGTAATCAAATTCTCCCCATGGCACAAAGTGACTTTCCAGAGCTTAGTATATAGACTATCTAACAAAGGATAAGTGATTTTTCTTCTAATTCATGATTTGAGTACCATAAGAGTAAGAACAGTTTGATCTAAAAGCATACTTTAAAATATACTATTTTATGATTTTTAAAATGTACCAGAGGCAAGACTTTTACAGATATGCATTACAGTGACATCGGAAATGATATAATAGGAATTCACACTCTAAGGGAGCAGCATTCTTTCCCTCTTAAAAGTAAAAAAATAATACCTATTATTGTGTATTTGTAGTTCTGTAACCCTTGCCATATGAATATATTTTAGATGCTCGGGTGATTCTAATAGTGTCAAGTTTCTGTAAGAGACTTGTGGAAAGCAAGATGCTGCGTACTTGAAAACAATGCATGAAAATTTGTTTTTCACAGCACTTCTAAATGAGCTGAGATTCCAGGTTTTGTTGTGAAGGGATTTTTCTCACATTGGCTAACAATTTTGAGGTCATTAATGAGTCAGCAAGAATCACTTGAAGGTATAATGGGGAAAACTGGATGCCTGTTCAAATACAAAAGTTATATTAAAATGCACATGCCATTAATCTCCTCCAAATACTACCTCCTTGCTTCAAATATACCTATCCCATCTTTGTAGGCATTTTCTAAAGCAATTCTGACCTTTTTTTTTTTTCTGTTTCTAGTTGCAATGTCATGGCTTCCTTAAGATTAAGAGTGAATTCAAAACTTTACATTTTCACGGTCATCCTGACTCTGCATGGTGCCCGATCCAATGAATGGATCACCATCACCAAGATGGATGAGGCCATACTGCAATGTTTTTATAGGTTATTCTTATTATGTATGTGTGGATGCATACTAATTACACGCAACTTGTGGAATGTGATATTTTTAGGAGTCTTCCTTTCTGTTGGGCAGCACTTGGCAATAGTCTTCGTGGCTTTTTCATCCCACTTTGTAAAAAGCGCTATGAAAGAAGATGACCACAGAGGGTGAAGAAAGGGGGGATGAGTGTGTTTGAAATAAAGTACATTTGGTGTGTAGTTAATGTCAAGATATCCTTTATCCTATATTTTTTAAATTTAAAGCATTGACTACATGTTTGATCACTCCTTGTATGGCTGCTCCTGAGAGAAGTCAAAAGGCAGTACATACACAAACGTGGTAAAGAATTCAGTGCCCAGCATCTTCAAGGTCACCTGGTTTCATGCTTGCTCTAGGGAGTTCAATGTGTACCTTTTAGTATGTCAAATCACGTCAACTTTTTCTCAGTACTTTTATCTATATGACTCGCTACCAGCTGCCATGACAATAAAACCACAGCAGAACTGTATGCTTGAAATCTCATTTCTGTTGTACAGATATTAGACATAAACATACCCCATCATAACATGTTTCAGATTCATATCGTGCCCTCCATTAGGTGCAAATGTGCACACCTGTGCATCTCTAAGTGAATGACTTTGGAAGAAATTGAAACTGGGAGGGAGTGTCCTGACACATTGATTAAACACCCACAATATACTTGATCTTTAATAAAACACTTTTATGAATTTCCTTTATATGTTAATATATTTTGCTGTTTTATTGTTTTTAGAAAAAAACATAGTCTGAGTAGGTTCTTGACCCTTAGGAATGTACCCAGTATTGTGATGCCTCCTGCTCTTTTGTTTTGTTACTTAGGATTTTTTTCATTATACTTCTTCTCTTCTGGTTCCATATAATTTTGTGGATGTTTTTGTAGTTCTGTGAAAAATGTTTTTGGTATTCTGAATGAATGGAATTGCATTGAGTTTGTATATCAGTTTGAGGATTGTGGCCATTTTGATGGTGTTTGTTTTGGCTATTCAGGAACAGGGAATGTCTTTCCCTCCTCTAATATTCCCTTCAATTTTTTTTGACAACAATTAAAAAAATCACCTGTTATCAGCAGTAGAGCAGACAGTGGGATCAATGGAACAGAATTGAGAAGGAGGAGACATCTCTGAGCACCTTCCACATCTGATCTTCAATAAAGGGACCAAAAACTCAGGAGGGAGAAACCACGGCCTCTTTGACAAATGGTGCTGAGAAAAGTAGCTGGTGCAGAGGAATAAAACTAGAATTGCATTTTTTTTTTTTTGCCACGTACCAAAATCAAATCAAAGTAAATCAAAGACCTAGACATTAAAACGGGAGTACTGAACTTGTTGAAGAAAAAGAGGCAAAACCCTGGAAGACACAGGATTAGGCAAGGGCTTGCTCAATAAAACACCCAATGCACACAACACTGAGAATCAACAAATGGCATTATGTCAAATCAAGAAGCTTCTGAGTAGCAATAGAAATGAGCAACAGAGCGAGGACAGAACTAAGGGTGTGGGGAAAACAATTTTTGCCAGCCATTCTTTGGGAAGAATACTACTATTTGCAATATACAAAGAGCTGAAAGAAAGATCCTTAAAATAAAAAAAAAAAAACATAAGAAGTGCAACTAAAATGAAAAGATAATTCTCTAAGGAAATCCTAATGGCTGATAAATACATGAAAAAAATGTTCATCTTCCCTAACCATCAGAGAAATGCAAATCACAATACTGAGGTTCCATCTAATGCCAGTAAGAATATCTAGTATTAAGAACTCAAGAAACATCAAATGCTGGTGAGGTTATGATGAAAAAGAACCTTCCTGCAGTGCTGGTTGGATTGTATCTTAGTGCAACCACTATGGAAAGTAGTATGGGGAAATTCTTCAAAAACGTTGAAACTAGATCTTCCATTTGACCCAGCTATAAGTCTTCTGTGTGAAAGTCAGCATACAAGAATGATATACACCTACTTGCATTTATATTAGCACAAAATATAATAGCCAAATCTTGTACAGTAAATCATGCAACATCTGTGATCACGAAAGACAAAGAAGTCACATCAACAATTGTGAGGGTGGTGGAGAAGATAGAGAAGGTTGATATCACTGAAGCAATGAGTGAACTATGATTTATTGCTAACTTCTGTTATTAAATAACCAGGTTAAGAAATAGGTCTCTATGGAATGACATAGACTGCAAGGATTAGTAAGAATTGACTGATAGAAGAGTATTCTCTCAGTCAGAAATATCTACAGTAATGTGTTCTAAGAATCAAAGAATGAGATGTTGTACAGTAGAAGGTTAGCCTCACCCACAGAAGTATTGGGCATTTCATCTCCAGCCCCAAGAAGTCACTTCTGCACCCTTAGAATATTCTGTTCTGTAAAGACTCACTTTGTTTCCGTGATATCACAAGCCATTCCATAAAGTTTGTGTTAACATATATGAATTAAAGTGTAATCTAAAAACTCTGAAGGAGTTTGAAATTCGTTTCAGCCATATGGGAAGTCAAATACATTTATATGGTACAACACCAATAAAAATCTTTGGGTATAAGGCCATTTTACCTGGGAGGCAAAAGCTCATACAAGTTGTCACACATGTAGTAAGAGAAGTAAGTACTATCTACACAGATCCACTGGGAAAGAATGAATAGGAAGCTGAACTGAACCATGCACAGGTGGCACCTTATTAATCTATTTATTTATTTATTTATTTATTTATTATTGAGATAGTTTCCCCACAAATCCATGGGTTGCCTTGCTTGTGGTTGAACCTGTGATCTTCCTGCCTCAGCTTTCTGAAATACTGTGATTATAAGCCTTTAATCTCTAAGCCCAACCTCAGTGTTTTTTTTAATTAATCTGTATTGTAACTTCACGATAAAATGTAACTGAATAAAACACCTTTCAAGGAATACTTCGGGTACATCATTTCGGATATTATACTCACGAGTCATCTGAGAGACTTTTAGAGGAAATTAAAATATGTAACTGACATCAGAAATAAAAATAGTTTAGATTCTTAGAGGATGTTTTTGGACTTAGTGGAGCATTTATGAATTCTATAAATTACTTTCATGCCAAAATGTAGCATTCTTTGAATTTTTATATTTTTCCCTGATTATTTTTCTATGAAAAAAACATTTATTGGTTAATGTCTGTTTACAGTGTGTAAATTTAGGTAAACCTGACCATAAAGAAAACTTAGACTATTTTAATTTTGAACAATATTTTAAATTTTTTAAAAAATCTATACACTCAGATTTTAGGTAAAGTTGATTGTATTAGTTTACTAAGGCTATTGCATGACAAATCAAGGTGTCTTAAAACTACAGAATGTTATGTGCCACAGTTTAGGAGGTAAGAAGTCCAGAATCAAAGTGTCATCGAGGCCACGATACCTTCAACATGTGTAGTGAAAAATGTCTTTGTTACATCTTCCTACTTTCTGTGGATTTGTTCAGAAATCCATATTATTCAATACCTTGCAGCTGAAGCACTTGTTCCCGCCTCTATTAGTACAGATCCAAATACGTAAGTGAACATGGTCTGTGTCCAACTTTTTATCATCTTACGAAGATCACAACCTCTGTGGCGGGAGTGCATGGTACTCTGAATGTATCATAACTAGTTGCAACTGCAGCAACAGTGCTTCAGATAAATAAGGTCACATTCTAAGAGGGCAGTGGCTAAGACTTCAACATATTTATGGGGAAGCAAAATCCATCATAGTCTTATTTATTTATTTATTTATTTCTGATTTACGCATTATTTTCTAGATATTTATATCTTCTTTCCAGAACTCTTCTAATTACTATCAACACTTTGAAAAACTGATAACTGGATTTCTCTTATTTTTGCATATTCTCAAAATGAAAAAGTCAGAATACAGAGTATGACTTGGAAAAGAATTTGTTTCATGAGTTTAGTGAAAATGTAAACTCAGCATTGCCACTCGGCATCAATGTCTTTGTTTTTTAAACGTCACCACCACTGAGCCTTTTTACTTTTGTGAGTAAAAATAAAATATCAACAAATTGCTCTTGCAAAACATACGATTCATTAAAGGGATTTGAGTGCACATTACCAAGAGGCAGGGATTGAAGAAATAGTTGTTAAAATAATTATCAGATTCTCTTTAGACTCTGTGGGCCATCTTTGGGGAAATAAGGAACAATTTATAGCAAAATTATTTTCCTGTTAGGAAATTAGTCTGCCCTAAAGCGATGCACTTTTCCTCGGCAGTCTTGAGTGAGTTCCTGTTCAAGACAATTAAGAGATAATTTAGGAAGAACACGCTGTCAGGAGTCTGTGTTCACATTTAGGAAGAGATTACAAAAAGCATTTCTGTAGAAATGGGTTTGTTTCAAAAGGTCAAGCCTGTGCATTGAACAGCCTAACATTTTTTTATTTTAATAAATTTTCACTCTTATATAAATATATATTATGAGTAAAATTAAAAATAAGAACAAGTAAGATGTAATAATATAATGCAAAATATTTTTTGGAGAGTGACATTAACTGTACAAATACTAGGTGACTAAAATATAATGAATTAATCTTAAGACTAAAATATAATCCAATCAGTTAGTGAATAAATCAATGCTATTCATCATATTAAAATAATAGATCATACATATATATTTTTAAAGATACAGAAAGAATTGATACACATTTTAACAGCCTCTTTACTAAATTGTGAGTAAAGTTTAAATCCAGGCGTGGTGAGAATAGCTGCGGCCCTCTGAGATGGATAGGTCTCAACCGAAGGAGACATATTGTAGAGCAAAGGAAAAGGGCAGTAGGATAGGAAATGAAAGTCGTTACTTCACTGTTGCTACAATTGTGATGCTATTCTAATTTGATAGGTGGGTACAGCTTAACATCAAGCATCATTATGAGTATAACAGAAAGGTTGAGCTCTCAGTGTCAGAATAAGCAATGAGTTTGAAGAGGAAGGACGGTTGTAAGTCAAGGAATGCACCATTTCCTTGATGCAGAAAAAGGAAAGAAACAGATTTCTTCCCAGCACATGCAAAAAGTGTGCTAGTGCTAGTGCGATCATGCAAAACTTTTGACTAGAGGATTCTAAGAACACAAAGTGCTCTTTTTTTGCATCACTCAATTGGTGATCCAAAAGATTCAGTGAAGAAAACAGAAAAAGAAAACCTAATGAAAAAAAGAAAACAGAGTATTTAGCAGAGTTACCACTGAAAATTTCAGGGGAACTGGTTGGCTGTCTCCTCAATTATATAGAACTTTATAATTTCTCTATAATTTTATACATTTTATTTTACTCAAAATATTGCCAGGGTGTCAGGCTAAGTCATTATAATTTTTCCTGTGATCTCTTGATATCTTCTTCAAATTTCCAGAAGCATCTATTCTACACATAGTAGCAAGGATAAGGTCTTTTTAATGGACCAAAGTCCAAATTCTTTGGTAGTTTTTTGGCTTTCAGCAGAAATAATATTACAGTCAGAGATTTGCATTTTGCTATCTTAAGTTATAGAATGTTCTTCTAACTCTTGTTGAATGACTAATTTATTTTCACTTTGTTTTTTTTTTTTGGTGGATATATATCGACTTTTCCAGGAGACATTGCATAATGACTCAAACTAAGGGAGTTACACTAATAATTTCCTCTTCCATATTACTATTTTACACTTTAGTTGAAATAATTGCTATCTAAAATTATCTCATTTTCAAAGCAAATTATCTGTAAGCACAGCATAGAAACATAAGGAGAGCATCTAGCAGGTACATGTCAGTACATGTCTGGGTCATCAAGTGCAATGCAAATACCATACTGTCAAAGGGATCAAAACTATGAATTATAAATCTGTGTGATTTTTTTTATTTTTTATGTTAACATCTTGTCCCTGTGGCTTAGGGACAGGATCTTTGAAAAATAGACTAGAAAGAAAATTATGTAATAAGAGGAATTTGTAGGCGAAAAATTAGGCCATTTCAAGAAGAAAAATGTGTTAGTATTAGAGAACAAGAGACTGAGGTAAACACATGAAAATAATAACAATTATGCGTGAAATGGTTTTACTAACCTCAAATAAAGCATGTTCCCAAATATATTTTATAAATAGGTGTTATCTAAGCTTTTATATGATTAACAGAAAAAAGAAGTTGGCTTATACAGATGAATATATAATTATTCTTAATTAATAAGTAGATTTATGAACAGTATTTTTTTCTCCTGACACAGAGTCTCACTATGTAGCTCAGGCTGACCTCAAATTAGATCTTCTAAAATCATTTCAGAAAATTAATGTTCCTCTTCAAAAATTTCATTGACCCAATCATGGGAAAAAAATTAATTTAAATTCTTTGCTTCATTCCTTCATTCTCTGGCTGAAAAGACCAAATAGGAAAAAAAAAACTAATTCATAATCTTCCTTTCCAAAATAGGTTATGTGTATACTTTAAAGAAATTCACATAAAATCATAAATATGTCATTATTTCAGAATTTTACCCTTTTTCTATATTCTGTGGAATATCTGATTAAAGTATATGTGTGTAGGGGTATGTGTGTTTCTTTGTGTGTTTTACACTTTATATCAAACCCTGGGGTACTCTATTACTAAGCTACATCCTTGCACTACCTTATTTTTTGAGAAAGAATATCATTAAGCTGCCTAGGCTGGGCTCAAATTTGTAATTCTTCTACATCAGCCTCTCAAATGCTGGAATTAAAGGCATGTACAATCCCAACTGACTTAGATTGTAGATTTATGTAAGAAGTTATCCTAGTAATAGGAAGAAATTTACTCTTAGAGGCTAGAATTATTGTAGTGGGTTTATGCCCTTAAGGTATTTAATCATATTTTAACAAATTTAATTGAGCTCTGACTCCCAGAACTCCTCGGGCTTGCTGACATTAAGAGAGCTGCAGTATAATGGTAAGATACTAATATTGAAGATACATGCATGCATATACACATATGTATACATATATATGTTAACGATACACAAAATAATAAAATACATTTTAAGGGACTGGAGGAATAGCATAAAGGTTTAAACATTTGCCTAGTAAGCACAAGGCTCTGAGTTTTATTCCCCTGATCCACATAAGCATGCATATTGGTGCATGCCTGTAATCAATCTCAGCACTCAGGTGGCTGAGGCAGAAGAATTTCTGTGAGTCCAAGACTAACCTGGGATACAGAGTGAGTTCAGGACCACCCTGGAGTACAGAGAAAGACCCTGTCTCAGAAAATAAAATCGAATAATGAATGAATTAATAAATCAATGAATCAATCAATAAATAAGTTTTAGTAGAAAGTCTGATAAAAAGCTCCAAATGTCTCTTTTTGGTTGTGAAATGACTCTCCCACCAAGAAAGGACTCCGGAGTTGTGGTCTCATGAAACAATCAAACGAAAGTCTCCTGGAAACCAGGCGTGACTGGGATTGGAGAAACTAAATGAAAGTGTTCTGATTTGGTAACCAATTATATTTCTAGTACTTGATTTCAAGCGTGTTCATCATTAAGGCCCTGTCAAGATACAAAGATAATGTAAAATTCTGTTAATTTTGTTTTTGGGAATCTCATAAATATTGAAAATTATAAAATGTTAGTGCATCCCACACTTTCTGTGTGAGTTTCCCACTCATCTTCCTTAAAATACTACCCACAACTTTCAGAATCTCTTTCACTACATTAGCCATGAATATCATGATACAAAGAAGGCTGATCAAATTGAATAAAAAATGCAATCATGAAAGATGGTGATTGAGACAAATGAATAACTAGTAACTTCTAGGAAACGTAAACTTTTAAGATGAAGTAAGTGTCAAAATAAATTCACAATACCAAGAGAGGGATAAGAAGCAGTCACTTTGACATTTAGCAAGAACAGAATGGTATGGGGAAAAGTAAATGTGGAATATTTTAAGACCTCAGAAAACTAAAATATCATAGCAGAGCATGAAACATCGAGAGAAGTTAATGTCATGGGAATCTTTCAAAAATTAAAAGAAATGGGGTTTTTGAACAGAGAGGGAAAAATACCCAAGGTGACTGGATGATCTTGGAGACATGCCAATACGTAAGTATTGAGACTCTGAGAAAGGGAGACTAAGAAAATAAGATAAAATCTTTCATAAACAAGATAAACTCATCAGTGAAATACAATATTGATAGATGTTTCTCTGAACCAAAATACATGTATTTCCTAATGGATCCAGTCAATCAACTATCCTTCAACCAAAAAGGGGGCTTAAAAATTAAAAAGAAATAAGAAACCTAACGTACAACAATGAATTAGAGAAAACCTTGGAGAAGAAAACTCTTCTTGTCCAAGATACAAATGATGCCTTGCTATCATGGGGCACGGGGTGGGGTGGGGGGTGTCTTCATATCTTTATTTGTGACTCCAACAAATTCTATCAATAGAAATTAGACAAAAGCAACTTCGATTATAGTTAGAAGTGATAATAAAACAAACCAAAATATTTTCCGGATATTATTCATGAGCAGAGACTAGTCTTACAGAATCATACTGAACTAATATTCAAAATCAAAAATAGTTACTGTGACTTGATTTATTATTGAAAAGGCATTTTAAATTAACATTATTTCTAACTTTGAAATAAGAAACAGAAAGTAAAAATTTATTTTTCTAATTTACTCACAGAGGACTCTGATTGAGGTTATTGGTGTCGTCAATGACAGGACACATTACACCTTCTGAAAACTCAGAAACGGTAACATCATAAGGAATTTGCCACGTGACAGTCATGGGAACACATACATGTAATATACCATATTTTAAAGCTTCAGCTTCTTAAATGTGTGTGTCTTGAGCTTAGTTCCCTGAAGGAGTATAATGGTTAGCAGGATAGACAATTTGCCCAATAACCCACAAGAGAGTTTCACAAAGGAGAGATCAGGGGCCATTCTGTTTTTCTGATCACCAGGACCTGTCACTTTCACGAGCCTGCACCCATGGACAGAAGACCATTGTATTTTGCTAGGCTCTTTCTTCCTCTCTTAAAATGTTTTCTGAAATAAATGTTGGTAAAAACATCTTGGGGGAGTGAGAAGAAAAATCTTAATGAGGTGAAAGGAAAGCAACCCATGAAAGTCTGCACCTGCGAGCTAAAATGCAAATAGAAGTTGTTCTTACAAGAAATTCTCTCTTGGCTTTCAGAGTGTGAACTGTGTGGAGGAGATTAATGACCTTTGAGTTGAAAGACTCCAGCTGAAAATATCAGTAAATCATTCGCTGGTTTCTAAGAAAATAGCCTAAGAACTTGTCATTAGTTGTTTTGTTTCAGTCACACCATTCTTCCTTTCCTCCAAGTCTTTTCATGTTCATTGTTGCTCGGTTTCAGCCAATGAAGGGATGCGAATTACAAGTCTCTTGGATGTGGATTCTGTACACCCAGCCCTCTGCCTGCACAATCACTAGAAACAGGATTGTCTGACGGATCCACTCACTCTCATTACTAGTTTGATGTCCTCAAAGAATCTGTCTTAATATCTTTCATCATAATTGAAAACACAAAAATGTACAAAATGGATTTTAAATGTTCTGTAACCCCTTCAGCAATGCCCTATTTGTATTTTCTTATAAGGAATAATCTTTTTCTGACCCTGAAAAAAAATTCATTGAGTAGTTTATCTTCCTCGTCCAAACCATGGTTTCACTTCTTGTATCTGTATCTATTCAATTTCCTCATCTTATTCTTGTATTACTTTTCTTCAGAATATAAAAATAATACAAAGTTTGGGACTAGGGAGATGGCATCAGTGGTTAACTCATTTGTCTAGCAAGCACAAGACCCTGAGAGTGATTCCACAGCAGTTCATTAAAAAAAAAAAAAAAAGCTTAGCATGATGGTGCACACCTATAACATCAGCTCTTGGGAGGCTAAGGTAGGAGTTCAAGGCCAGCCTGGGATACATAGTGAGTTCAGGATATTGCAGCATTCACAGATTTCAGATATTGTCATCAATAATTACATATTACATAATAGCTATGTTATGAGTCAAAGTCAGAAAGAAACAAACACATAGAGAAACCTTATATAGCGAGCATCAGTATCACAGATGAAAACATCACCAAACTCATATAAAGAATAGAAATACTAGAAATTATATCTCAATAAAAATGTGAGAACAGAACCATATTTGGAAAAAATAAGAGTTTTTTTTTAAAAAAATAAGCAAAAAAGCAGAAATAAATACAAAAAATTCACTTAGAGAAAACTTAATATTGGCTATTCTGCTTTCCAGTGATGAAAATTCTAAGATTTTGTGTATTCAGCAATGAGTCCCAGGCTAGCCTGGGATACATATTGAATTCAGGACCATCCTGAGCTTCAAAAGAGACCCTGTCTCAAAAAATATAAGCATATTAAAAATGTTACAACCTAAAACAAATTTATTCTAATATAATTATGGAATTATAGTTAATAGGATTGTAATATTTCTTTAAAGTGTTTTTTCACATGCAAAAAAGAAAAGGTCAAATTTTTATACTTCCAAATTTCTGCTGCTATGCAGATTGTTAAATATATATTAAATACATTTATCATAAAATAAAGAGTGACATTATTTTACACGTTTTAAGCAGGGATTTTGAATTTAGAAATGAATAGCAGTTTAATAATAGATAAACATAATAATGTGAATGAAACTTCCTATTTATTATATAATTTCTTTTAGCAATGTTTCTTTCCATAGGTACATTATAACTTGGAAATATGTTATTTTATTTCTGGCAACATTTTGTGCAGCTTAAAGTATGTGAGATTATTTAGCATAATATATAGTAAAAAGAAACATTTCCTGTGCTGATAAATTTATCAAACACACATACATATGTACACACGCAGGATTTCATTTCTGTAGGAGTGAGTGGCAGTATCCTGTGTGATCACCCATTTGAGAATGGGGTTATTTTTTTCTTCTCATGCCGTATCCCTCATCATCTAGCAAAATAATTTTCTTGTTATGAGAGGAATGAAGGTAAGAAAAAAATGTGAACAAAATCAAATATTTCAAAAAATCTTAGTAATACTAAAAACATTATATATCATCATATTATATTACTATTTTATACACAGTCCAAGTAGGGGTATCATTATATCATCAGAATGATACCATAAATTTTTCAGTGGCACAAGATGAAACATGAAAGGAGTAGACATTTGTAAATCTGTGTGGCTTATTCATAATTTGAAAATGATAACATCACTTTTTGATGTCTAACTAATTTTACAAAAACTTCATAAAATCTTTCCTTCTCAGATAAAATCAGTACACATGAGAAGGCTTTGATGATGACCAGGACATTGAGAGTTTGAACTTTTCAATTTATATCAGGATTGTCTGTGATGCAAAATCCTGACTCAGGTTTCACGTAAGACATTTAGGCTGTGCAGGGACTACTACTACGATGCCCTTTTCAATTTTAAAATGTGAAAAATTATCCAATGGAATTATTGAAGTGTCATTCATCATTCTATCAACCAATGTGTGTTAAGTCAAAATCTCAATTATTTTACATTTTTTATTTGCCCCTAAGCATCATTATAGTTCTTGAGGAAAAAAGTGAGTCAGAAAAGGACTGCAATTTCTTTGCTCAAGAGTCTGAGGAAATGTGTATCTTTTCTAGCTACATAATTCTGTTGTCTATCATCATAAAGTCTTCTGGGACTGTAGGGCAAATATCTACCTCACAGTCATGCGGATAGGATGATATACACGCTTTCATTTTATTGCCCTCTTTTGGCGGTTTGCTTGTGGTAAGTTGTAATGCAGCTGAGTCAGAATTCTGTGTCTCACCTCCACGGGGATCTTGTCTAATACAAAATGCAACATTAGGCCAAAGAGGAAATTTAACATAAGTCCAAATTTATTAGAGCTGGACTTCATTAGGACATGGAGTTCAAGTAGGCTAGAAAGACCAAAGGTATCTCTTAGTCAGACTACAATTAGATACAAAAAGAAGGTCATGAAGATTAACTTTTATTCTGAATGCAAGTTTCTGGAGACATTCCTTTATTTTCTCTGAGAAGTTTGATCTGAAGCAAATAGATAGCCCTCACCACTGTAAAGTAATTACTATTGCTTTTCTTCGTAAGAACTAATTTACATGTTGGCCAGAATTAAAGATTAAATTTTAAACGCTAAGTTAAAAAATAACTCTTTTTGTTTTTGTACCTACTTTTGTACAGCATGGCTGTCAAGTAGTTCAGTATTTCAAACTCTGAAAGAAAGTTAAGAGCAATAAACTGTGAATTGAGACATTGATAAGACATAGTTCTTTTTTTCTAGAAGTTGCAATGTGGTGGAGGAAGTAAACATTTTCATCATATTTTTGGGCCAAATATGGAGAATTTTATTGATTATGGTACAAGAAACAAACCAAAGAAGCACAAGCACTCTAAGGTCAGTTTTATCTGTGTTTCTAGAAAACTTCTGGAAGTTAGAATTGACCTTGGCTTTAAGGGGGAATTTCAAGACATCCTTGATACCTGCATAGGCAGAGACTCCAGACAAAGGAAAGAAAATAACACTGAAAATAATTAGAAAAAATATTCCTTTTTTATGTTTTAGAATTAGAGTTTTGTACCCGAAAACAGCACTGAAGTTAAATTATTTTGGGAACCTTTCAGTTATATCTGTTCTTTTTTTTTTAAAGCAGAAGTGACACTGAGATACAAAGAGGCGAATGTTTTGCTAGAAATTTAAATCAGTGCTAGAAGTCATTTTTTAGCCATGCAGCATTACTGGAAAGCAAGTGGCTGCTTTTAAGAAGCATAAGATATCAACTTTTTCAGAAATTTGTCGGACAGTCACACTCACAAGTCTTGACTGGCAGCAAATAATCTTCACTTCACACGACCTGTGTCACATTTCTTTAACCTAGAAAGACAGAGTCAGTTTTTCAAAATTAAAAAGAAAGTTTTGCATGTAAGGTTTGGTAGTATTACACCTTCATTTTTCTTTTTATTCAGCAAAGTGGTTGAGTATATATCAAATGAGAAATTCAGAAGAAAAAATAAAGTCCTATATTCAGAAATTACATTTTTCATTGGAAGAATTTCAAACTTATTGTCAATAATATTGAAGCTATCATTGGCATCATACTCAATACACAGCCTAAATGAGTTTATTATTGGGAAAAACTCAAAGAAAATTATTAAGAATATAGGATTGGTACTAAACGGGGACTAATTTAGTCACTACTTCTTGGTTGTATGTCTCTATGTTAATTTCTTTACTTCAATACACATCAATTTCTTCATTTGCAAAATTTTACTACTGTCATGTTGAGTCCCTAGGCTGGTTTTGAGGATTGAACGGCCTCATGCACTGTTGGAGATGGGTCAGGATTCAAGATTATTTTCTATGGCATTATCTTTCTAAAATTCTTTTTTTGTCGTTGTTGCTGTTGATGTTGGCATTCTCCCGCAGTCATAGGAATTTAAGAGTCATTTATTTTTAACATTTGCTTGTGTGTATTTTGCTAGGAATGAAACTCAGAGCTTTGAGCAATGATACTAGTGCTCTATCTCAGTTCATTTCATAGTTTAAGTATAACTAATAGTCAACAAAGTGTACGTGTTTCGAATATAATAGTTTGCTAAGTTTTATATAGGTGTGTCTTTCACTTAGGTCTATCAAAACAAAGATAGTTGACATTATCTATCATCCAGAAAAGTTTCCAGTGCTCCCTGGGAACCATTCCTCCCCGTTCTGCTCATCTCTCCCCTACTTCTAAATAACCACAAGAGGTTGTGACTGCTTATTCCTGGATTTCATGTGCATGTGTCTTAGCTATTTTTGTTTTCTTTTTTTGCTGCTGTGACTCAATGCCTGGTATTCAGAGCTTTAGGGAGAAAAGATCTATTTTATCTCACAGTTCCAGAAGGTCTCAGTCCATTTTCACTGGTGGGTGGCTGAGGCGTGGTGGAATCACATGGCCGGGCCACAGCTGCACCCAGAGCTCCAGAGTCAGATATTATAGCGTGGCAAACAAGACGATTCTGGAAGGAAACAATGGAACCAGCACACGCTCCTCCAGGTCAAGTCCTAAGTATCTGCGTCTACTAGCCAGGCCCCAGCTTCCAGCAGTACACAGTATCCACAGGTACACAAGGCTATCAGGGGGACACTCCAGATCCAAACCTCAACATTCCATCCCTGGCCCTTCAAACACTCATGTCTAGCTCCTTGCACAAAATGCACTTAGCACTTCTCTAGGAGTTTCCAAAGTCCCAGCACTGCCAAAAAGTCAAAACTCAAAGTCCACTCTGAGAATAGACGGCTGGTAAACTGTCAGCTTCAAGCTCCTGTGAAAACCTGTGATTTAGGAAGTTACCTAGCACATGTTTCTTCTTATGAAAAATCTAAAGTATAACTAAACTTAAAGTATATAGAGATGAAGAAAATTAGATAATAGCTTCATAACCTTTGGGAAATGGAGAAGGAGATCATGGGGAGAAGAAAGGAGATGAAAAGTTGGGTAAGGGAATGAAAATGATACTAATTTGGGCTAAGCATTTGTCAGTTTCCCAAAACGAACATCAAGCTTTTGTTCTACAAACATATACTAATAAAATTGCTTTTACAATTTTTTATTAATTATTTTTTACATTTATTGTAGCAATCATATGTGGGACATATGATCGCAGACATGCCTGTAGGAGGTACCCGGAACCAGCTAACATGCAATCTGCCTCAACCTAGAGCAACCGATGACGAAATGCAGAAATGGAATCCGATTGCTTGAAAGAGGAAGAAAACCTCATTTCCCACTTCTTCCCCAGCTCCTGAGCTTATATAACCTGTTGTGATCTTTTAATAAACGCCGTTTGCTTGAAATGCATTGAACAGTGCCAGGGTTGGCCATCGGGATCCGCCACCTACTCACGCCTTCTTTGGTCCCCGTTTACAACAATCATATAAATGTTTGATGGTGTTTATTCTTAAATGTAGTACTTTGTGATATTATTTCAAATGATTTCAGCTTTTGCTTATATTATTAATATGAAGAAATGTGCTTGTTATTTTTGCATTGTTACCTGATAGTATTCAGAATTGCTAAACTGTGTCATTCTGTAATTTTTGAGAATTTTGCAGAACATTTTTAAATGGATGATCAAGTGCTCAATGATTGAAATATTTTTGTTGGTTTAGTCTGAGATGAATAACTTGTTGGTGAATTTTGTTACCTAAAATTTAAAGCTTACAGGTATAAAAGTGAAGATAGAAGGCATTCTTGACTTTTTGTTGATTTTATGGAAAAAAACTACTAAAACTGAGGATTTTTCCATTTAAAAGTAGTTTACTAAGTAATTTATTGGCACTGTCACTTAGACTTCTTAAATGCTTTTTATGCATCTGCTGATATGATCACATTTTAATATTTTATTTAATGCTCATATATTAAATGAATTGAATTTTTAAAATTTAAGACATCTTCTGATTTCTGAAATGATTCCTTTTATATTTTATTGGATTACAATTTACTAAATTTGTTGGAAAAGTTATTTGTATCTAAGTTCATGATGTACTGAACAGCAGACTTTCTACCTGAATGAAAGTTCCTTTTAAAGTCAACTGAGACATTGTGTAACATAGGTGTCACCTGTCTCATAAATATTTGATAATTCAGTATGAAAATAGCTGAGTGTAAAGGTTAGCTTTATTCCAGTTATAATTTTTACATTTTCTTGTATTGAGAACTGACATTTTCGCTAATTTTGAGATATGATTGCCAAGACAGGGTTCAAATTTGACTGTTCTCCTGTCTTAGTTTCAGAAGTGCTGAAATTATAGGCAGTGAGACCATGTCAGGCTTTACATTTGAAATATTGAGTGACCTCTAATAAGTGGTATCAAAAATACTTTAATTTCCTTTGCATTTTCAAATACAATGCAATGAAATTTGTTACCATGTTTCGGTGCATCTTTTCAAGTCTGCAAAATATACTTTATATCTCTCGCATTCCTGGTGTTGATCATTTCTTCTTTTTCTTTTCATTAAAAATTTCTATTGATACACGAACCTATAGTTTTACCAAGCTTAATGGTCTCAAAACAAAACAAAACAAAACAAAAAATAAACACTTGTATGTTACAGGGATCTTGTTTGTAGATTTTATGTTACTTATTACATTGTTTTCCACTATTTCCTTTCCTTGTATGATTTTGGGTTTAATTTGCTCATAATTTGCCATTCTCTTAAGGTGTAATTATCACTATTGATTAGAAAATTGTCTTCTTTGCTGCCTCATCAAACTATTGAAAATTATGATTTCTTAGGTTTTTTTTCTTTTTGTTAAAATCACTTTTTACTAAAATTTTCTACTCATGACTGCTTATATTCATGTTATTTTTCAAATATTTGCATATGCTACATATATGTTCATTAGTTTCTGATTTGGTTCAGTTGTAACTCACAAATACCTTCTCTATAGCTTAAGTCATATTAAATTTAATTAATACTTATTTAATGATTAACCATGGTGAATTATCCATAAAGTGTGTTGGAAAAGAATATACATTGTGTTGTTTGTTTCTTTTTAGTCAATTAGTTTAATAGTTTTTAAGACACTTTATGTCTGTGTTGACTTTGTCTTTAGAATTATTGAGAGAAGGATACTTAAATTGCCCAATAAAATCGTGTATAAAATATATACTCTATTATTCTCTTTTCCTTCATGAAATTGAAAAGGAGTAATATTCGAAATGCCTCTTTCTGAGGAGTAGTGCTGCTGGTTTTATGAGCAACCCTTTCCAGTATTTATTTTGCCTGTTCCAGGAGCAAGTTCTTTCTTTACTCTCTCATTGTTTGTTTCAGTTCAACAGCCAGTCAAATATACACAATGATAAAATTCTATTTTTTTTGTTGATTGAGGCAATTATTAACTTGTTTTGGTACATTTAATACACAGTTATCCAATCTCGAATTCTAACTGTAACACATTCTTGATTATTGCATATGGTCAAGTTAACTATGACCATAAACCTTTCTTTATACAATTTCTTCTGTAGAAGTGAAGGAAATTGCTGGCTTGGATCTCTGACCAATGTGTATCTTCTTCTTGTTTCTAATGAGAATCCAAATTTGGTCTAACCCTGATCTTGTCATAGTTAAAAGATTTAATTTTCCAGCTATACCTACATTTGGACATTTTCTTTTCCTTCATTTATAAAATTTAAACAAGAATCCTAGTGATAAGGCAGTCAGTCTCTGTCTATAAGGAAAGTCAATGCATTTGACTTAGACATTCAAGGGGTATTTGCTTCACATCATTGAGGAAGTCAACACGGAGGTGAACATTTTGGTTTCTATATAGATGTGGGAATGATATACAGAGATATAAAGATGAACATAGGTACATAATTAGTTTCCTAACTTGGGAGAATAATACTGTGTAATCTTTAGACAAAGTTCTCTTTAACTAATGACTCATTAGATAAATTGTTTATATTGTTATTAATTGTCCTTATTTTCAGCACTAGAAATTTAAGAATTTTTACACCACTGGGAATTGAACCCAGGACTTCATGCATGCTAGATAAGCCTCCTACCACTCAGTTACATCCCCAGCCTCCATTATTGTCTATGTAAAGATAAACAATGCTACAATTTCACAAATGATATTGTTTCATACTACTGAGAATTCTATTTCCTCAGCAATTTGAGAAGTTTCTGGACCATTACCTCCTTCTTTATTTTGCCAGAAATCTGCTATTTTGAACAGCAGCAGGTTGATCCTGTTTGCAGAAAAACTCTGGAGTATTAAATTTCCCTTCTCTTCTACTAGATGACACTTTATCTTATACAACCTGAAGAAGTTTTTTCCCGCCTTTTCCTTAGCCATCTGGGAAAATATACAAACTCTTAAGCTCCTAACTTGAAAATATGATAGGTAACCTCTGTCACGAATATGAACCTATATGGTATCCTTATCCTGATGTTCCTGAGGATGAAGCATAATTTCTCAGGACTCAGCAAAATTTCATTTAATAAAAGCAAAACAAAAAAGATTCTTTGTTTCTTTTTCTTTTTTCCATTTTATAGAAAGGAATATGTTCAAAACATAGAGCTTACGTTGATCTTGAGTATTTTGTCAACATGCATATCACGACAAAGTTACAAATTCTTCCCTTCTCTCTTTTGACTCTCTGCCACCCTCCCTTACAGTTCCCATTATTTCCCACATTAAGTTGTATGAAATAATTGTGATCTGGGTTTCTCATATCAGAGAAACCATTCCATATTTCCCCTTCTGCTTCTGACTCACTTCTCTAAGCATGATGGTCTCAAGTCGTCTCCATTTGCTAAAAAAGCCTCCAACCTATCTGTCATTATAGATGAGTAATAACCCATTGCGTATAAATATCATAATTTGTGTATCCACTGGTCTGTTGATGGGTATTTTGGTGTCTTCCATATTTTAGCTATTGTTAGTTGTGCTGCTATGAACAGGGGCATACATGTATCTACGTTATGTGTTGTTTTTGACTCTTTTGGAAATATTTCCAGAAGAGGTATCACTGAATCAAAGCAGTTATTCATTTCCAGTCTTCTGAGAGACTTTCATATTGCTTTCCATAGTAGTTGTACCAGTTTGCACTTTCACCAGAAGTGCAGGAGGGTTCCTTTTTCCCTCACAGCCTCACCTGCAGTGACTGAAAAGCAAGTAAATCATTCATTTGTTCAGTACACACTGTCCTGATACTCTCTCTCTAATAGGTATCTTCCTCTTATTCTCTAATTAGAATCATTTTTATTCTAAATCTGATACAGTTAGTAAAAGGACTATCTGCATTTCCTATTTGCCTTTATTTCTAAACGCTTCCTTCTTTAACTTTCAGGAGCTTGCCTGATGATGAAGCCAATATGCAACACAATTTCAGATATAATTTAAACTTCCAAAACAAAAAAAAAATTCCCTGAAAAAATCTTAATTTCTACTTGACAATATTCACACATTATAATGATTTGTGTAACTTAGTCTTTATGTGCAGTCGAGTTTATCCCTTCACCTCTACTGGAAACCTTAGGGCCATTATTACAGTGGTTAACATGACCCTGAATGTATTTCATTTATAAAATATTCTAACTGTGTAGCCATTCTTGGTTAGCCTATCTTAGTCATTAAAGAAACCTTTATGACTTAGATTTGAATGTCTTTCAAAAATTTCCTATGATTGAAAGGTATTTGAATACTGGATACTGGGGTTACTCTAAGCATAGTGGATTAATTCATGCATGATTTTTTTTTGTGTGCTACTAGGAGGTGGGCTTGTTTGGAGGGATGGCTGCTTGGGAACATGGCCTGAAAATATATATTCTTGCTTCAAGCTTCTTCCTTCTCTCTGTGATTTGTGAGATATATTTTTACCTAATATTTTCTTCCTTTAAACTCCTTTCCATTTCCAAGGTCATCTATGTATTCTTCTATGTTATTTTCTAGAAGATTTATGGTAGATTTAAATGTATAATACATCTTGACTTTATTTTACAGAAGACTTAAAGATTTGTATCAAGATACTTTTTATATATATTAGGGTATTCCAATTTCCGGAGAAGAATACCTTCATTCCGGTTTAATGCCTTTTCTCATCTGCGTAAGATTATTTTAGTCTGTTCACGTAGGTTCACTTTGGACTCCCTATCCTATTCCAGTGATTTGATCACCTAAATTTTGCTGATACTGTTCTGCCTTGTTTACTGTATCTGTGTAATAAGTCTTGAAGACAGGAAACATCAATCTTCCAACTTGCTCTTCCTGTTTAATATTGTGGTGAGTTTTCTGGGATCTTTGCTGCTTGCTGTTTAAGGTCTGTAGTGCCTGTACCATAAGCTTTCCTTGAATACATTCCCATTACTAGCAGACAAGGGTCAAAGCCACTTTTAATAGAAAATAAGTGATAATATACGTATTTTTGTATTTAGAGATTCTTATTTGATAAAAATAAATCCATTTTGCATATTTATTCTGCCAGTACTATTTCTAAGACCTGTAAAGCAGCACAAACTAGGGTGAGTGGAAGTAATAAATAGGCAGTGATAATGTTTGAGGTTAACCTCCCTCAACATTAAGTATAATTATTGAATCTTTTTACCTGCAATGCCTTTCTTTCTGTATTTTTAGTGCATACTGGTAGGATAAGCCCAATTAGGGTATTGTAACAAACAGATCTACAATCTGAACACAAATTTATCTTTATTTACAGTTATATATCATTCTTAACTGTATTTTGGGAGTCTTTTCTATGCGATTCCGATGAGATTTATTTATTCTCTGAGATTAGCATGGCCATATGAAATAGATTCCCAGCTCTCTTGAAAAAAGCAAGGAGCAGTATGGTGACCTATGCGTTCTCACAGCTTTATCCCAGGGGCATATGTCAACGTTCTATTTGTGTGTAATTGATTGAATCATACTACATAAATCCCAAGGGTCATGGATAAGAAACTTTACTGTTGGATCTATGAGTAAAGAGAAATACTTGCTACACTACTAATGTTCACCCCTAAGTTTAAAAAAAAAAAACTAAAATTTGCAACTATAGTGTATCTATACACTTCAGAAATATACAGAGTGGGTTATTGTAGTAATTCTAGAGAAGTTATCCCAACTAGTAGTATATTCCAGAAAGTTGCACGTGGAGTAGCATTTGAGCTGGACCTACAAGGACAGCAAGACCCTAGTACGAGGTAAGCATGCCCACAGAGCAGTGGGAGGACATCCTGAATCACAGAACGGCAGATGGGGTGAGCTCGGTAATTCAAAAACAGCTGTCAAAATGAGAGGAAAGGGCACAAGGGGCCAGGGGATATGCCAGATTCCTAAATTCAGTCAATAGTAGACGTAGAAGTAACAGAGAGAAAAGAATTTCACCCATCAGTATGTACTTTATAGCTTTTGAAGTGCCTCAGAAACAGAATTTTAAGGGCACAGTAATTCTAATACTATGAATAAAAATAGATGAATGCATTGTACGATATTGCACCTGCTCCTTCAGACAATATAATTTTACCATAATTGTTTGGTCATTAAAGTTATGAAAATTCTCACAATCAAGGTATTTAATTCAATATGCCATAACATAAAAAGATTTTTAAAACTTCGTGTGCCAAAGTCCAGACAGAGCTTAAAAGTTCTGAAATAATTGTAATTATAAAATAAGTCGCCTACTAAAAGACTAGACATTCTTTGCTTAATTGCCTGCACAGACGAAGTATCAGTTTCCAAGGGGAACGGCTTGCAGTAATACAGGCTGACTGTGTGCTGCGGTCTTTATTAGTTCATCAGTTTCTTCAGGATATTGCAAAGTCTCTAGGCTTCAATTATTTGCTATCGTTTTAAAATCTGAAAATTATTTTAAATTTATATTAGTCTGATTAAATTTTTCTGAAAAACGCATGATAGAATAATTTTTTAAAATCCCTCTACTTGTGCTACAAAGTGTAACTTACTGGTTAAAATGATTGTCTAAAAACAAAATAATAATGGTCTAACAGGAGCAAGACCCCATATAAGCTGGGCAAGGGAGTGCACTCCTGTAATATCAGCGTTCGGTAGGCTGAGGCAGGAAGACTTTTGTGAGCTCAAGGCCAACCCCAAGGCCATCCTGGGCTGCATGGTGACTTCAGAAGAAGCCTCAAATACAGAGCAATACCCACCCCCCACCCCAAGTGAAATAAAATATGGAATAAAATTAGTCTTCTTTTTTTGTGTTTTTAAAATAAAATGACAAAAAAGCAGCATTATTTTGATATTACTTTTCCATATATACACACATTTCTTAATTAGAAAGCGCAGACACCTATAGGTGACTCTAATTGATTAGGATTTTTTTCTTCCTTCTCCTTCTAACATTAACATGGTGTTAACGATATTTTCCCTGAGTTATGGGGTGTGATGTTTCCAGCTGGGGATGCTTCTGTTACCTGAAAAACTGCATTATTTGATTAACAAGAATAACAAAAAGCTCAATTTTTTTGTGATACTGGATGGCATGTATAGATTATTTAATTTCAGTTGAATATTTAATTGAGGTGAGTAATTGTAGAAGATAACCTTATGATCCAGGTTATGCTCTGTTATCTTAGAGAAATAACACTCTTGTTATACCTATATAAATATTGACATATATGTGAAATGGAGTTGAATATGACACGCATATTGATAGTTAACTGATTTATCAGTTATTGATCTCATCAAGTGTATAAAAATGAAATTGACAGATTCCACTACTGTTTCACTGATTACTTCCATCATTCAACACTTTTATAAAGATCTCATCGGACAGTATTTGCTCCTTATAGCTGATAATCCAAACTATTCCATTTTTGCATAATTGTATTTACAATATCTTACAGTCATGGACCTAGTCTTCATACATCAGTATCTGGCTATACATGAAAATCACTGGTCAAATGAGATTGCATTTCACATGGTAGCAGAGAAAGAATATTGAAATGGAACTACCCTTCTGCCCCCCCCCCCACTTTCCCCTCCTTCCTGCACTAGCATGTATGATTTCCCTCCTTCTTTTCTTTTATGTTTTAAATGTAACAACTTTTAAAGTCCTAGAGAATCTTGTGGCTGAGTTTAGTGAAGTCTTAGTGAAAACATTCCAAACTGTTGTTATATAATTAAAGTGAGAAATGGTTCCTCTGTCATTTGGAAAAAAAATTGACTTCCAAAAATGATATTTTTCTCAGACTTCACTATAATTCTTTGTTTACTTGACTCAAACTCCACAAAACATTCCAAAATGAAATACAAATACGAGGTGTACAAAGTCATGTGTGCGTATACTTGGCCTCACACACATATGCATGTACTGTAAAAGACATTAAACAGCTGAGCATATTTGTTTAATATAAAATAATTTCAAATCTGGAGTATGATAGTCTTATTGCAATGATACCAGTTTTGAGCAGCTAATTAGCCTTCAAATTTGGAACATACTATAATTGGATCTCTCATATTACAGAAATTGAAATTGAAAACAAGTGTCTGTTTTGCACATTTATATTCTGAAGCCGTCAAACTATTTCTTTTATTTCTGCAGGTAAATGACTTGTAATTCTTATGTTATTACCATATATCTCTGCTGTGGAATGACTTTACAATCCATATCCGCTTGCAAGTTCTTTTCTTCAATGATTATGAAATGAGTTTGTACCTCAACTTACTTGTACCACTCAATGGAATTAGCTCAGCCTAAAATAGAATCTCTTTGTTGATAAACATATAATATTTTCCCACACTTCATTATCATCCCTGCCTTTTTTATTATAAATTCACAATACAATAATAAACATACATAAATAGAAGGTGATATTTAAACATTTTTATTTCTCAAAATACCTGTAAAATTCTGGTTGACATTTTATATTTTAAAATATATTTTAAAAGCAATACATCTAAAAGGGGACTGCTTCATTCTTGAGGACGCTAAAATAGGAACAAAAATCATTTCTGTAATTTGAGGAATTATAAGATATCAGATTGAGTACAATAAAGGTTGATGTTATAGAAGACTTGAAATTTGACTGTGCATGTCACTGAATAGCAGGTGAGGCAGGTACTTTAATGTGAATGTATTTGCCTGGTAATGAGGGAATGAAAATTTATCTGGACTCAGTGTAACTGCAATGAATATTAGGGAAAATAAAAGGTTGAAAAACTAGAAATAGGGAGTATATTGGTGGCTTCTAGGGGTGAGGAGAGGGTAAGTCAGGGGTAGATCAAAGTGCTCTGATTTGTAGATAGCTAAGATGCACCTAGCTAGAGATCTAGTAATCAGGGCAAGAAAAATTATTGATGATATTATATAACTTCAATTTGCTAATAGAAAGGAACTCTTTGAGGAACTCTTACCCCCCCCACACACACACACACATTAAATTTGGAAATGGTAATTTGCTTGACGATAGCAATAATCTAACTGATGTTTATAAAAAAACACTTAAATTTTAAAATAAAATAAGCTTGAAATTAAATATGAATTTGCATTCAAAATGACTGCAGCTTCAGTCAATAGAAATAGAATAAATGGCACAGTGGTTAAAGTTCTTGCCTTGCAAGCTCTAAGCCCTGAGTTTGATTCCCCAGCACCACATAAAGCCCGGTATGGTGGCACACATCTGTAATTCCAGCAATTGGGAGGCTGAGGAAGGATGATTTCCACCATTCCAAGGCCAGCCTGGGATTCATAGTGAGTTCAGGACCAGCCTGGGCTACAGATCAAGACCCTAAAAAAGTAGATATGTACTTCTATTTCTGCATATAATGTTTCAACCACAAAATATCTTTTCTACTATAAAACTAAAGTGCAATGAATTCAACAGGTAAAAAAAAAAAATACAAGGATAGTAAAGAATATGAGCCAGTGAATGTTTTGAGAATGCTATAAAGTAAGTAAATGAAGGTAAAATACTAGAGAAAATGGTAAGCGGAACTAAATTCCCGTTTGAGCAGGAAAAATATGTTCTTCACAGTAAGTTACAATTTTTACGGCTTTAAGCTAACAGCAGCCTCAGTGAAGCACATGCACTGCTTTTGTAGGTATTAGGGGAAAACTGCAATGTTTCTTTCATTAACATAAAAGAAAAATGCACTCTGGAAATCACAACCACTGAGCATATCCTGGAGGAGCAAGCATTACGGAGGCGTATCCCCTAGCTCTGAGTACCACGTCTCTATCCTCTCAACTCAGACAAAATTACCAACTAAAAGAGAAAACTGAGTTACTCAGAAAAAAAATAGAACACAGAATTTTTACTATTTTTGAATAAAATCTGAGATAAATATAAAATTATACAAGATACAAAAAAACAACTAAGGAAAACAAAACAAGAAAACCAAGAATGATTTCTAGTTGAGGTAGAAGTTGTAAAAAATAAAAAAATTACTGACTTTGTCACTGCACCACGGGATGTAAAACACAACGTCTTCTCATTGCCAGAAAGTCCATTTGAAAAAATATCACAAATAAAAAGCCATTATTAGTTCAAAATTCAAAGATCTGAAAGTTAAACTTGAAAATTAAAAAAAAGACACAAATTAAATTTCTGAGGGGAGATACCAAAGGAAAGAGCAAATGCGCTTGAGTACACAGCACCGAAGCAACTGCAGGTAACATAGATTTGCAAGGAATGAAACACCAGAAGTTGCGAATTGAAATTACACAGAATTAGAGTAGTATCACAGAGGAGAGTCGGTGCATAAATAAAAAGTAATGAAATAAAATTTTCTAAATATAGCCAAATACAAAATTTTGAAGATACAACTTGAAAATACACCAATAGAAATAAATGCAAAGAAATCCATTAAGTGCGCTTCTGGGCTGTATCGAAGGGGAACACGGTGGATCAAAGCTGAAGACTGTCTAGTCCCGGGTCCCCGTCACTCAAGCTCTTTCCGCAGGCCGCGCTTCCTCCTCCCGCCCCTCCCAAAAGATCATCTTCCCCTCACCCATCCTTCTGTCATAATGTTCCTCCCTTGGAGTCTGCCAACCATGATCTGAAACCAAAAAGCACGGAAAAACAACCCACACATTATTTCCTCCTTTAAGTTGTGTGTGTATGCCAAACATTTTGTCCAAGCGGTGGGACGACTGACTAATCCGCGACCTCACAGCCTCAGAGGTGCACTGCCTTCGGAGATGGCATGTGTGATTGTGGAATGTTCCGAGGTGAGTCTCATTAACGGTCAAAGTCAATATGGCCACCCAATCCTGGAATCGTAGTCCCCAAACTAAGAACTAAATAAACCTCTTTTGTTTGTACAGTTCCCAGCTTCAGGTGGTTCATTAGAGTACAAGAAAACAGCCTAATACCTACACACATACAATTGTACAGATCTGAAATGTTGTCACTCACAGAGATTAGAGTAGCGACTATCAGGCCAAAGCATTTTCTTTCCAAGGGTAAGTTATTGAGATGAGAAGATTGAATAATAAGTATTCGAAACAATAGCTATATTAATTAGCTTGATTTAGTCATTCTGTGTTGTATACCTATATAACTTAATACATAATTACAATTCCTCAATAGTTAATAAAATAAAAACTAAAAAGTAAATATATTTTGCCAAAATTTCCTTTTGAATTTTATTGTGATTTATAACTTAACTGTCTTTGTTATATTGTCACAGATCAATAAGCTGTTTGCTATGTAGAATTATAGGAGTTACAGTTATATGTACAGACAAAATGAAATGTGTCTTTTTATTTATTCAAATGCCTATATTGAAAATCATTTCACTCGAACAATGATAAACTTGCAATGACAGAGGCAGAAATGGGGGAATATCTTCAAAATGGTAAGACGTAAAGAGGGAAGGGATCGTGAATTCACAAGAGCATAGGAAGTTTCCTGAATGAGTGAGTGTTTACCCTAGGCTCCTGGGCCATTCTCCAGCCATTCCCCACAGAAGGAAGGGCTGGATTACCACTGTAACCATTTGCAACACTTTGTTTCTAAGTCTCTAATATGTTTTCCTTCAAACAGAAATTTGATGAACTAAGAAAGATTATGGGTAATCTTTGAAAAACGTAGGGTTGAAAAGAGAGATGCTAAACATAATCATGATGTCAAATTCTTAATCCAGAGAAACTTGCACGGGAAGTCTCAGCCCCCCGCTGAGGCGAGCTCTACATCAGTGCAACTGCGCGTCTGGCAGTCGGCTGGGGAGTGGGAGGTGGTTTTCTTCTAGTTCATGACAACTTCTTCAGTGATTCGATGACAGTCACATAAAATCTGATTCAGGTTAAACAGTGAGTGCAAAGACAATAACTGAAGCAGCTCTCTTTCCATCTTCAAAGTATTTCTCTACATGTCTATTTTATGTAGATAAAAATTAAGGATCAAGGGCTTGCCATTGATTGTTGTGACACTGAAAGTGTAATACGTTAGCCTAAATAAATCATTTGGAACTCAAGGGCCGCGGGCTTAGCATTCTGTGTCATCCCAATTATCACAGATGAAAGCTATTTTTAACTTTACTGAGCTACTAGTAGAAACTCAAAGCTCTTAAAATCCACAGTGTATTTATGTTTCGGGAACTCTTCATGAAACATATTTTTTGGTCAATTCGCTGGTGTGTTTTATCCGAAATTTAACTGTGTACTTTATAACATGAAGTCAGTGAAAAAAATCTCAAAAATAATAAACTTATTGTATGTCTTGCTGAAGATCAGGAATGTGATTTAAAGACAATGGAAATATAAAATAATTTCCCTACATATCAATAAAACAACACAATTTTTAGAGACAGCTGCCAGACAATGACCAATTCATTTTCAAACATTCAATTGCTCATTTTATAGGTCAGAGCAGCATTTTTTTGTTGTTATGGCTGAGCGAAAAATATAGTTCAGATAATAATAATTGTAGTCATTGAAATGTAAAGTGCAAACTTTAATAAATCAACTTAGGTATTTAGTTGGGGATTGAAAAGACTTATCATCTAATAAAAGTCACCACCTGCTAATTTTTAAAGCTTATCCTTTTTCCAAATCAATTTCAGATGAATTTGTAGCTATTAAAATAATTAAATACTGAATCATGCTGGGAAAAACATGGAGAAAATGAAACATTCTAAAACATTCATTATTTCTTAAAAATAAATTCCAAAAATTTGATTTCTTCTATGTTAATGGGTGATCCAGGAGTCAAAAGTTCAACACGCTTGTTTTTTTTTTTCTGCTGCACGTATAAATATAGTTTTGTTCTCATTGAAATGTGTTTGGCAAATAAGAAATTTTATACATTTAAAGTGAAAACCCTGTAATTGTAATCACACTGTCAAAATACTGAACATATTTGTCGCTCTCAAAATTTTATTATGTTACTTATGGATACCTCCTTCTCTAATTCATACATGAAAATACAAGCATTATTCTTATGTAACTGTGTGCTTTGTAATCAACGTGTGTGTGTGTGTGTGTGTGTGTGTAATGTTTAAATCAAGTTAATTGAATCTTTCTCCACATATGTAATATTTCTATGGTATAACATTCATGTTTTTTTTCCAGCTTACTGTAATACACACTATTGTTGTTGATGGCCACTCAACTGTGTGACAGCAGGACAGGGCTCCCTACTTTATTTAGTAATAATTTAATATCCACTGCTCAGCCTTTGCCATCCTTCCATCCGGCCCTCTCTCCTCCGTCTCTGATGAACGTGCTTCCAGGAGGTAAATTGTTCTCACATCCCCCATGTAGGAAGGAGCCTAGTGGCTGTGCCTCAGTGGTTAGAGTGCTTGCCAAGCAGGTGGGAGGCCCTCAGTTAGATTACACGTGGTAGCTGGGCATCGTGGCACTATAATCTCAGCAGTGAGGAGGCTGAGACAGGAAAATTGCTGTGAGCTCAAGGTCATCCTGTTCTATGCAGTGAGTTCAGGACCTGTCTGTGCTACAGAATGAGACCCTGCCAAAAATAAAACAAACGATGCAATAAATAAACACACAGGAAAAAAAAACAGTGCATACTCTGTGTGCGTGTTCTTTTTATTCAAAATAATTATTTTCAGATTTAACAATGTCATGCTGTATACAACGTGTTAGTCTTTGTACTGCAGAGGACTGTAGCATTACAAGGCTGCAAGTGTTTATCCATTTCCCACAAGATGAAGCTTTGGGTCACGACAAATAAAGCCACTATGTACATTTGTGTGAAAAGGTTTTATGTATTCGTGGGTGCTCAGGAAGCATGATACACACATGCTTAAATATTTAGAAACTGAGAAATTAGTTTTCAAAGTACCCATAACATCTTACCTTCTCATGACCAGCTGTAAGATCTCTACTTCTTGCTGTGCTCACTAACTTATTTGGTCAGACCCTTTTGGGTCTGACTCTTGTAAGTAGTGTAGAATAAAGATTGTATAGTAATGTCTTATTTTAGTTTTATATCTCATTTTCCTAATAACTATTGACGCTGATTCCATGCTTATTTTCTATTTACATATTTTACTGGTAAAATATCTATTAGTGCTTTACAGGCTTGGAGAGTGTATGTTTTTTAATTGAGTTTCATTTCTTTTTATAACACTCAGAAATATTTTTAATAGAAAATTGGCATTAACTATTTATATTTTTATATTTATTGTTATTATTGTCATTTTATGTTTTGAGACAGTGTCTTGCTCTGTAGTCCAGGCAGGTTCTGAACTCCCTAGGGAGCCCTGGCTGACTCCGCTTTCATACGCCAGGTGGTGGGATTACAAGCATGCACTATTACACCTGGCTGATGTTGTGCTGGGAAATTGAAATCAGTGCTTTGCTCAGTGCTTTGCAAGCACTCTAACGTCCATGCTATTCCTCCAGCTCCTGATATTGACTACTTTTACGTGGCTAAAAAACTCATATGATAAAGAAGAATTACTATAAGTATATTTTTATTTACTGTCTTGCAACTTAATGTACTTATATATGAGCTTATATTCTCATATACACATATGAGTAAAATGATTTCACCTTATTTTTCTCTAACCTTAAAAACAGATGTGGTAAAATTTAACCACTTAAATAGCTGAAATCAACAAATATTCACAGTCAAGGGGCTGTATATTTAGCCTCATAAATTGCACTTCTTCCAGTAATTCAGGATCCAAATATTAACTTTCTGCCTACTTTATACTTTTATCAATTTCAAATTTATATTCACGCCTTTGCTTATAAGTCTAGATCTTTCAATTACATATTATACACATATATTCTTAATTCTCCAGAAAAAATATGTCCGTTAGTTTACATATTTCCCCATTTTTGTTGTATATTTTTGTCACTCACAATTGGTGCATCGAATGGGGGTAATTTGTGTACCCATATACTATGTGTATATTACAATCCTCCCCTTCCCCTTTGGCCCGCCCACTGCCTTCCTCATCTCTGCAGACTCCCACCCTTACCCGCACTTGCTTCTATAAAATACTAGAGAAATCATGTAACAAATGGTTACAGAAATTGGCAAGCACCCTAAATAAGAAAATAAGAACTATGTCTTTGAAAGTCTAGTTATTAAAAAGTTACTTGTATATAAAAAGTTTTATTGAAATCTATTTAAATAATAAAATATACTCAGAAAAAATGTAAACCACTATGAAAGCCTACAGCTATTAGTTTACCAAAATTAATAAATTTAATCAAATATATGTACAAAGACACTACAATGATTTCTTAAAGGTTTGTTGCTTTTTAAATTTTTTTAAAATAACTTATTTGTGTTTGTTTTTAACTTGGAAGTGAACGTCTCATATAATGGCTGATTGGATCTTGCAACTTCTTACTATATTTTTCAAGCTAGGGAAAATGTAGAACTTTTGTGGATATAAAGTCAATAAGAAAGAAACAAAATAAAAGGATGTCACAATTTAAAATAATGACAGCTGACCAATTTTTAGCAAGGGTATTGTGATGCAGGTGATATAGGTACAACCATATCATATAAATTTCCGTTTCCAGTGGTAGATCTATGTAAAAACTCATCAACCTGCTTCAAGAGTTTGAAAAGAAGTTAATGGCTAATAATTTCCATTCTGAGAGCCAATTAGAAGAAATTGAAATTGAGAAAGATTGATAAAAAAGATAATTGCAATTTGAAGAATCTTTGTTATTAAAAATTTGGAATAGTATGCACTGGGGCTCAGCAGCAGGACAGTTGCCTAGCAAGCATCAGGCACTGTGATCATTCCCCAGGAGTAAACAGAAAAAAATCTAAATAAACAATAGGAAAAATGTAAAACTACATGTCCTACAGATATACAGCATGCTCTTAACACATATATTGAAATGTTACCTTAAACATATAGTGGCTTAAATGTCATTTCAAAGTAAAAGAAAAAATTTTCATCTTGGAAGTAAACTATAATTTTGAAAAATGCAGGATGGAAATCAAAGAGTAAGAATAGACATTATTGAAAATATAGGTGCTCTATTCAGTTAATTTTCATATCTTAGAGCCACCGTTATTTCTGTTAATACCCACAGTGACTACATTTACTTCCAATTCAAGTTCCATAAATCACTGGAGTTCACATTTTTTGTAAACTGATATTGTATAGTACAGCGTTGTTCAATATTAACAAGCAAAAATGATAATCCAAATGCATATGAATATCTTTTTAATAAGATATTCTCACACACGTCTTTTATTTAAAGTATCTCTCAGAGTATATATGTTTTTCATAAGGTTTTTCAGGGATTTCCATCCATTAGGTCTAAAGTAAAAGTGATTCATTTGTTCCTTATCAAGATGAATACGTTGTTTTCTAAAATGTCACATGTATCCACAAAATAAAATACTCAAGGTATAAATAGGCTCTAAATCTGCCAGTAATTTCTGTTCAGTTTAAAAACCCATCTATTCAGGATTACTTTGTTTCCATGTTATCAGGAGACGATCACCACAGGAATGCCAGCATAGTACAAAAATATAAATTTTTCTTCAAAACACCCAGTGTTTATAGAATACCACGGTTCCAGAAATTGACCTAAGATGAAGAACAGTAAGTTGTGTCACAATAAAACATGGTGAAAATGTCTAACTGAAATTTAGAAATATTGCACATTAAATGTACTGTATTTTAAAAGAAATACAATTTGGCCAATATTAGGAAAAAAAGGGCGAAAGAAACAAAAGCAGAGACTATTGTGACATGAAAATACCCAGGAAAATCCTTAGAATATACTGGCATTGGGTGGCTTCTATTTTGTTTGTTTGTGAACGATTTGGAAAGATAGTGTTATTTTCTGAATAGTACTTAGTTTAAGAAATGAATAAAAATAAAGAAAAAAAATTTATAAAGCTGGGAATTATGTCCAAAGCCTATACTCCCATCACTCTGGTATGGCTTGGTAATATGGCAGGTTCCTTTGAGAAGAGCCTGGGAAACTTGGCAAATTCGTGAAATTCCGCCTCAAAATTAAAATAATAATAATAATTGGAAACTGGGCTGGGGACATAGCTCAGAGCAACAGACCTAGGTTCAATCCCCCAGTTTGGAATGGGGGCAACATCTTTCATACCTGTGTCAGCTACTTAATAGTTGCTGTGACAAAATACTCGACATCCACAAATTAAGGTAGGAAAGATTGATTTTGGCCCACAGTTTCAGCAGGTCTCTCACATCCATTCAAGGGGCAGCCAGTGATAATGAAATGTCAGGGCAAAGGCTGCAGAGCTGCTCAAAGTATTGAAAAACTACACAACCAACAAACAAAACAAGGAGAAGCAGGGGCAAGCTGATGTCTGGAGACTCAGGTGAGGGCAGAGCCTTCCAAGAAGAAGCTCTAACAATGTTTATTCTTTCTTCCTCTACTTAGGTCAAGCTGCCAGTTGGTCTCCCCACACCCAGAATGTGTGCCCTTCCCTTACCTTCCAGAAAACAGGTCAATAACACACACCTACGTGGAAGTTCTGCCTTGGGCATTCTTCCACACTACCCATTCTCCAATCTCAAGGAATCAATGTGATTCCTTCAGGTCAAGACTGGCCATTTGCCCTTTCCATCAGGCCCTACCAACCAACAGCACAAGGTTCCACAGTTTTCAGCTACATTCAAACAAATGCGACCTTTGAGGGACTCTTCAAATCCAAACCATAGCAATAACAGATGACATATAGCTGACAGATAACTAATTGAGAGGTAAATAGAAAAGTAGATGGATAGAAACAAATAGAAACAAGCATTTTCTTCCTCCAGGTTAGTGGATATCATTTAGTCTCTTGAAAAAAAAGAAAACTCATAATGTAGAGCCTTCTTACTGATGTTAGAAAAATGCACAAGCTATATTATATGATATAAAGAGTAAGTTTTTTGAAATAGAAAATTGTTCATTCTAGAGTGTTTGAGTTGTTTTCTTTTCAAAGATGAACAAAAATTCCATGAATAAGATAATTTTTGAATATATTCTTTAAATAAGTTTATTGAGTTCTATTTTATGTGCTATTAGAAAAAAATTAATACCTTGCATTTTCTTTTACTTTTACTTAGAACATAGGAGTTACAAAGCAAAAGATTAGATCAAGTATTACAAAACTTGTTTCCCTGTGTGTGTGTGTGTGTGTGTGTGTGTGTGTGTGTCTTGGATGTACACATACTTTTCTTTACAAATTGCCAAACAACAAAAGCTTAAGGGGTTAGTTTACTTGCTAAAATTGTGATTCAAAGAACTCCATCCTTGGGTACACATTCTCAATTATTGTTACATAAGAATGAAATTTGGGATTCAACATTTCATTTTTCAATATTAAAACCCCTCTTTTAAAAAATCAAGCCCGGGGCCTTATGAATGGCAGACAAGCTGGCTGCCAGTGAGCTCCCTTCTCAAACTTTTTATTGGATATTTTTAAGCGTAGTCTCACGAAGGTGCTGAGGCTGACCTAGAGTTTGAGGTCATGTTGCCTCAGTTTCCAGGGTAGCTTGGGATACAGCTATGCAATATGATGTTTCAGTGATGCTTTCAATAATTTTACCAGCCTGGGCTACATACTGATTTCAGGACCACCCTGGGCTAGAGAATTAGAGCCTGTCTCAAACATAATGAATTAATGTAATTATTATTTAAAAAGAAAATTTTCGAACTAGGAGCTTAATTCTTCACCATGGCTATGTATGAACTAGATAGTATCAATAAAAATAGATAACAAATTTATAACTCCTGTTCAATTTTCTATACCTAGCATTGCCTCATCTAGAATATATGATTGAATAATATTAACTTTACATACTTAGCATTTTTATAATTCCAAAAGAGGGAGGCAGTATTTACATTTATATATGTTATTTTCTTTGTGAATTTATCCTCCATTAATGATTTCAGTAGGCTAGTCATGTGAAATTATAAATATAAATATGTGGTAAAAAATTGTTTCTATAGCCTGAAGCTTGTGACCCTGTATCTGGTATCACTGTGTGGTTAGTAAGGACATCAGCATTGAATTAAGGGATATTGGGTTGGAAAAAAAATTGTTCTCCAGAAAACGATATATACTTTGTCATTTGATCTGCATATCTACACTGGAAAAATGCCTTTATTTGCAGACTAGAAGCTAAACAAACGTTGTAAGCATAAGTGACTTGTGTACATTGCATTGCTCAAAAGGTTGTATACCAAATTCAAATGCCCGTATTCTCTTTTGCTAACGAATTGTCCTGAGAAGATGCAAATGTGGAACCAGAAGAGAAAATTTTTAAAAAGTGAGAAAAATGTCTCTTAACTTCTAACAAATCGACCTTCAGATTACAGAATGTCCAATAAATGAAAATACATTTCATCAATTATACTATAGGTTATTTTATTAAATGTTTACAATCAAAAGTATTTGACTTATAGTAATATAAACAAATTGCTCACCCACGTTACCATAGCTATTTTGCTTTGCTACAGGTAGGCTAGTGAATGAAAACACTTCTGGCTCACAAACACAAGTCCTCAAATTTAAATTCAAATTAATAATGTATGAAATTCCAAGCACCAGAGACTTTAAAAAAAAATTCTACTCTATATCCCCAAATTAAATGTTGATTAAAGCAGGCAGGATGCTGAAAGCCAACTGAAGAAACTTAACATCTGAGGCAGATGCTTTAAATTTAGGGACAGGAAATCTGCTGCCTGCGACTAGCATGTTCCCCTGGACAGCCAAGGTGCTGTGTACAAGGTAAATCTCATTAAGAGAACAGGATCACCCACATTGAAAACTGAAAACACAGCAGGCTAACCAAACATGAAACTGAGAGTACCTGAATATGTTTTAAATTAAATTTCTCCTTCGAAATCTAAAATATATTTGAAGGAAAGGGGAAAAAAATGTACTCTAGTACCAAAAAAAAAATCCAAAACAAAACAAAACAAAACAAAAAGCCTTAGAGAACTCTGATGGCATAGTGTGAAATGCATCTTCTTACATCCTACAGTTTATTTGAATTTGTATGAAAAAGCTCGCAGACTGGGGTACCAGAGCAGAAGCTTTTTATTAACTCCAAGCTTGCTTTCCTTCGTTTCAATGTGGTAACCAAATGGGAGCATCAGAAGGGGAAAAATTGTCTTACTTGTGTCACTACTTCTCCTTTCCTTCCTCCCCATGTCTGCAGAGGACCTGGCATTTATTATTTCTGTGTAAAAACCTCTCTCCTGTCACCTGCATCCTACCATTTTCAAATCAAATAGCTACCGTCAGGAGCTCTCTTCATCCTTAGTAGCAGTTTTTTTTTTTTTTTTTTTTTTTTCCAACCGGTTCCTCGATTGGCTTAATGGAAGGTGAATGATAGATATCTGCTCCATTCCTCCCGAGCGATGGAAAGCGAAAAGTGCCACTCATAAAATTAACCAAATGACTTGCTTCAGAGCTTAGCTTCAAATGCCTTTAAAGATTGCGTCTGCCGCTGTCCCGATTTACACATTACATAAATCTCCAACTACAGTAGCGTTTTAACCAGAAAGTCTTTAGAACAATTCCATTTAACAGCAGGAAAGGTGACCAGTTGTGATTAATAACTTTCTTGTTCAGTTTCTTTGCTAGAGCAAGAAAATGGTTCCAATTCATCTTGGCCTCTTACCTTGATGTTTATTGCAGCAGATGAAATTTCCCCCCAGGTGGTCGCTATGTTATTGCTCTTTCCCTACTAAATTCATTTCCGATTGTAAGTGTGGTAAGCATTTCTTTTACATTCCCCTATTTTTAAAATCCCTCCTCCTTCTTTTCTATGCCACTATCTCATAAATATATATATGATTTTAAACTCATATTGTATATATAAAAATCTCAAGCATGTAAATAATTATGATCCATTAATTGTAAATAGTTTTACTTTTGAAAGAATTTTAACATAATCTCAGTATATCTGACTTGGCCCTGGGTTTAAGATATATTCTTAAAAAAGTGGGAAATGCTATTATTTTACGTATGACTGATTTTTATGGAATTTAAGGCAAATGTTTGCAATATTAGTAATAAATCAATATTTACATGTTATGAACCTCATTGTTGATCATGAACTAAAGCACCATTAATATTGGACATGCAATGTGAGTAGATATTTAAAGTAGGATGCAGGAGTTTGTTATGCAGTTTTGAAAACCTCCACCAAATTAATAATCTGGAACTTGTAAAGGGTCAGTTGTTTTTCCACAATTATAATACTAAAAATTTTAAAATGATGTTCCTGGAGTTGAGGGAACCTAGTGGTTACAGCATTTGCCTAGCAATGCAAGGTCTTGGGCTGATTCCTAAGTATTACACAAACTGCGAGTGGTAGCGTACACATGTGATCCCAGCAATCTGAAGGCTGAGGCAGGAAGACTGAAGTAAGTTCAAGTCCAGCCTGGCCTATAGAGGGAGCTCAGGAGCAGCCTGGACTACAGAATGATACTCTGCCTCAAAACCTCAAAATTAAATACAATAAAATGCTGTTTCTAATTTTTTCAACTTTCTCATGAAATAAATAGGTGTGGAGAAAAAGTACAAAAATTCCATACTGACAATAACAATTTTTATTTTATTTTATTTTTTGCCTGGTCCCCTCAATAACAATTTTTAAAGGTAGCATTTATGACAGTTCTACTTAGAATAAGAGTTTATACTCAAAGTGAACTTTGAAAATTAATCAAATGGGTTTTGCTTATTGTAAAGAAATGCTGGAAAGGAATATATTCCAAAATATTGGTCTATTATTGTAAAACTTTATTTGATAGCAGATGTATTTCTTTATACTCCTATAAAATAAAATTTTAAGAAAAAAATTGTCTTTTAAATAAATACATGCCTTTTGGAAAAAACATTAAGCAACATGAAAACAGTGAACATGGGGACTAAATTTTAAATCCATTGGTCTCTGGGTGCGTCTCTGATTCAACCTGGAGCTCCTCTCTTCACTTCCTCTCCTCCTGGCCCTCCCCAGCCCTCCCTCTTCTTCCCTCCTCCTTCCTTTTTTTCTCTTTAGATCTGAGGTGTTACCCCTGCTTTATTTTCTAGCATCTTCACAAGTGTTAGTCCAAAAAAACCAACATATTCTTAACACAGATTGACAGTGCAGTACAAATCATTTGGACATGTCTTGGTTCATTAGGCATAGTGCTAATTCCTCAAAGATAGAGTTTTTTTTTTTCTTGATCTGTGTTTACCTACTGTGTCATAGCCTTTCTCAAATTCATATTTAATGATTTTTTACAAACAACTAGTGATTTTATATCATTTTATTGTTTTGTTTTGTGTACATACTGGCACTTACACATTCTACTAAACGAGATTGACCCAGCACTCTGGGAGGCTGAGGCAGAAGGATCACAAATTTAAGCCCAGCCTGGGCAACCTAGCAAATTAGTGCGGACAGACTCAAAACACAAATAAGTAAAATGAGCTGAAGATGAGACTTCCTGTGAGTGCTGCAGAGTCCGTACCCAAGTGTCCCAAAACTATATTCATGAGAAATTAAATATAGATATCCGATTAACTCCTTACACAATATAAAGACATTATTTTTTGTACATTTCCTACTTTACTCACCAATTCTTTTCCTCTTACTCATTCTTTTTCCACTTTGAAATGTAGAGAATAAAGTTCTTTGAGGAATTATATGTGAGATTTTTGTGTAAATAACTTGTGCTACATGCAGATTTGTATACAAAAGGAACATAAAGAAAATATTGCCTCAGACCCACATGAATGAATGGGAGAATGTTAATACTGCATGTACTTAAGGTGCACAAGACATATTGCAAATCATCTGTTAATAGCAGTTATCCAATCCAGATGGCTTTTGGTTGAGATTATTATTGCATCAACATTATAAACATATCCCATTATGCAAATAAAAAGCTATCGTGGGCAAATCAGGGCTAAGGTTTGAAAACTACTATCAAAAAGTCAATTCAACGCTCACCAGCTTCTACTTTGTCTGAAAATTTGTCTCAATGTTTACTTATTTCTTAAATAACGTTGCATTGATATGTGACTATACCAATTCAACTAGATATTACAAAGTTCATTTTTGTGCTTTAACACAAACTTGAGCCACTGTAACAGTTATAAAACAATCCCAAAGACAAATGCGTAAGCTTGTCATTTTCCAAACTAGACAATTGTATCCACTACACATAATTCTTTTTGTAAATCACAAGTTCATTAATCTTTTATGCTTAGTCACTACAAAATTTTAAATATATTTGCAGGTCATAATATTTTACCCAGATATTGAGAAATAATGTAGGCTCATTATTTGAATGAATAAATATTTTATCTGAATTAATGGCCTCATCATAAAATTAGGCAATAAATCAGCAGTAATATTAGTATATGTTTTGTATTTTTTCCTATTTTTTTCTACCAGATGAACTTCTTTTCCATTAAGTTCTATCATAAAAACAACTTTCTTGAAATTTGGGTCAAAATCTCTAGATAAATATGAATGTAATTTTTATTAAAATATATATGAAAGCAGTGATTATGAATTATATTTTATATAAAATGATTTGTGAATCAGTTAGAACTTTTTATTTGGAAGAAATAGAAAACAACTATAGTTTCACTAACGGAAAATAGAAGGAAATTATCCATAGACTATTGAGTAGCCTATATAGTACCTTATAACTTCGGGATATATTGACTAGGGATAAAAATGATACCTAAGGTAAAATTTAGACAATTTCAGCATCTAAACAGTAAAAGATCCTTAACTATATTGCCAAACTACAACTACTAATTTAAATACATGAATCTGTTTTTTTCAATGATTCCTTTCATTGTTCAAAAACACAACACAGAGAATTCCATTACTGAAATTTAGATAGCCTGTCCATTTGTTCTCTGCCATATGAAATTAAGAGAAAATATTTAGTAGTGTAAATATCTGGCTTTATTTTGGTTCCATAGTTGAGCACTTTGCTTCATTATAATACAAAGCTGATAATAAGTTTCTCTTTGTTAAAAAGAAACAGTTATATCATAAAATGAAAATTTGGACTTCTTGGTAATTTAACTAAAAATATTCCCTCCATTCACCATGATGTTAGGTTATGAAGCTTAACCCAGTTTGACACAGAAAATCCTATGTGCTTTATTTATTTCCTGGACTTGTAAGAAAAGAATATTAGCCTGCATTTTCTCTATTCAAGTACCACCAGTTATTTTGAAAAGCAAGAAAATTATAGTGCATTTCAGGTCTGGACACTAACATCCACCGTGCTTGTCCACCAGGGCACCTTCCTCTTCCTTATCCAAGAAGCTGAAAGTGAAAGAAAAACGACAAAAAAAGACGAAGGAGGAATACACCCTCTCATGTCATGGAGGAAGACATTGAAAAAGGCTGCCCGACCCTCATTTACACGTGATGCAATCTGTCAGCCAGAGGTCTGTGAAGCCATTGACTTTTGTTACTTCTTTTTACCCCAACATAAAATGTACTATAATAGGAACACGATTTTAGGTCATGACCGTAATTTATGATTCATAGAATTTCTCATTCTCTATCTCCAATAAGCTGCTGAAAATGATTATCTGTACTGATGCACATTTTCATACATATCCATTCCTGTTTAAACTTTCATATGAAATATGCTAAGGATTATAAAGATATTAAAAGGAATACAAAAAAGTATTGCGTTCAGTGATATTGTCATTACTTTTTTAGTTATTTCAAAAACACCTTTCAACAATTATTTGATAAACTGAGAAGTACTTGAAGAGCCTGATATTTTAGTGTGCGTTTATTATATTCTAGGGAAAATCACATTACCTTGACTGTAATTATTTTTTTCTTTTAGATTACTTAAAGGCTTCATGAGAAACTCTAATCAGAAGTTATTTTTCCCTGTGAATTTTGATAAAGAAATTTTTCACCCTCCTGTTGACACTTAGAATTCCTTACTTTTGCCTATATAATAAAGCCTTATCAGGTAGAACTGATTGTAAATATTTTAAGACAGCAAAAGTGTTTAAAGCGTCTGCATACCATATGTCATCTAACAGATATATCCGGTGCATTTTAGCAGAATGATGGTTGCTAAAATCTGCAGAGTTACATATTTTTTAACTGCTAGTTTCATCATTTTAAACACGTTTATTCCTTAATAATATATGAATTTGCAAAAGTGATAATATAATACTATTTTTTTCTTTTCTGCCTTTAATGAGAGCTAGTCACACAGATACAATAAAGAATTTGTTTAATTATTTGCATATTAAATTTTAAATATATATTTTGCATGTGACTCAGTCTTAGCTTCTCATGGGCTTTACCTCCCTAAGCACCCGTGGTTTCCTCAGAACAATACACTGAACTATGGCATCAGCTTCCATTAAAAAGCTTCTCAAAATATAAATGAATAATATTATTTATTTATGCCTGAGTGATTTTTTACACTATTAATATGGCTACATGATTAAATATTAACATGAATTGTAATTAAAAATAATATAAACACATGTTTATAATTATGGTGATTCTTATTAATAAAATCCACTGCAAAGTTACTAGAAAGTTTTATTCAAAGAATTTATATACAAAGAAAACTATCCTTGTTTTTGAAGCAATATCTATTATAAACCTGTGTTTGACATATTACATTTACTTTCATGTTTATGCTTATACTCCAGATAGTTAATGATCTTTTTTTCCTTTATAATTTTGCTAAAATCAGAATGGCATCGTTTGATTTTGACCTTGAATTTTTGATTGATACATTGAAACAATGTATCACACCTCAAATTTAATATGACATGCTATCCTCAACAACTAATTTACAAAATTATTAACTGAAAGAAAGAGAATTGTCAACATTAGTAAAAGTACTAGATTATAGTGTGTAAATCTATCCACGGTATTCTATTCTGTTTTGAAGGCTGATTTAGGCAAATGCTCATACACAGAGGATGAGAGGATTAGAACCATGAAATGTTTTAGAATTTGTTAAGTTTAGATTTGTGTGAAATATTATCTTTCCTCTTTCTGGCCATATCTTGGAAAAGGTACTATGAGTACTGTAAGAAGTTTCATTCTGTTTTTATTTTTCCATCATATCACAGGATAAAGGGCACTGCCATAGATGTTTCCACAAAGGATGTGACGTATCTTTCACCTGACATGAAATTTGCAGGCTAGTATCCTTAAGAAAAATTCTCTGAGATACACTATAGTGGAAATCAGGTGCTAAAACATATTCAAACATTTAAGAAATATAAATCAGCTTCTAAACATTTACCTCAATATTTAATGTGTCTTTTATCGGTACATATGAATACATATCAATAATCAAGTATAAACAGAAATTTTGACACAATATACACATCATGAAAATGTCATAAATGATAACTTCTACAGATTTTATGTAAGCTTCAAATCCAATAATTAGTTTATGAGGTTTCTTTCTTTTAAGTAAACCAGACAGTGAGCCCTTCTGTCTCATAGTATTTTAGTCTGCCTTGCTATTACCAATTTATGAGAGCTCAGCTTCCAAGTATAAAAATTTAAAGATAAAAATTAATAGCAACACTACAGAATCTGTCTGCACACTTTACCTAACTAAAAGGAGCAAAAAGTCTTTATATCAGACCCTTACAAAGAAAAGGGATCTGTGCATCGCCTAAAATGTATGGAGGGAAAAAGTAACACTATGCGAGAGTGCTTTGCCCCCTGACCATCAAACTCAAACCTTGACAACTTGATATTAAAACACATCTCCTTAAATCATGCCTAATCCCCTAATGAATATAAAGTCACAATTCTACCCAACATGATCCAACTATTACTAGCCAACAAAAATGCAATAATCCTTTTCCCATAATCTTAGTAAATTTTGATCACCATGAGGTCAAAGCCATACATTTACCATATACTAGAATTTTCTAATGCCATATGTTCCTGTTTAGAAAGTATAAAACACAGGAAAATAGTATTGAAAAGTAATGGAAATGCCATGTGTACATGACCTTAAATAATCACAGGCTGGTGCTTGTATGATGGGAACTCCCTCTACACCATTTTGTTTTTTGCTATGACCAATAAATTGTGAAAAAACAACCTTAGGATTGCTAGGTAAGCTGTCAGACCTCACACAACTATTAAAATGATAAAGCCAGACTTGCAACACAAATTTTATAATGCAAATATCTGTTATGTGCCAAAGATTTTGGTCATTGTTATGATCAAAATCTGTATTATTTGCTATCAAAACATAAATGACATTAAGTGCAATATTTTGTATAAGGAAATCAAAATGCTGTCGTGAATCATTAGTTTGCCTTAAAAACAGAAACAAAAAGTAGGGAAATGTTGGTCAAGAATTTAGTGAGTGAATATAGGTATACTCTCTGGGTTATTTATGTAGAATCTTTATTGACTTAAGTCCTAAATTAGAAAGTAGATATTAAAATATATTTATCATTGAAGTACTCTGGTGCATTCTTTTGTTGTTGTTGTTGTTTGTTTTGCTTTGTTCTGTTTTCTGTTTTCAAGGTATAAATTGGTTCTAGAGATGAAACTAAAAATGTCACCTCAATGAAAGTTAACTAGAGTTCCTACTTAAGACTCTGTCCCCAAAGCTTTAATGTTTTCACATTAGACATTAAAAGCTCAGTTACACAGCAAGGGACACTTGCAATATTATTGTTTCTGCTATGATAGAATGGTTAGCCCTTGTGCCTGCAGCTTATTCTCTTTTAAAAACTATAAAAACAGATCATATTTCTGGTAATCAATGAAAGACATAAGTCAGAGCTGCAACTTAATAAACCAACGCCTCTTTTTCTTCCTAGGTTTAAATGATGTTTAATATTCTACACAGAGTAACAAATATGTTACTAAAATCAACAAGAACTGAAAAGCAGGTCAAATCTGGATTGTTTTATCTGTCTTTAAACCTCAGAGTTTACAAATTGATTACTTGTTGTATCTTACAAAGGTAGTGGAGTACAGAATATTTGCTCTTCTTTTGAGATTTCAAATTGCATTAAAAACCAATGTCTGGCAACTTATGATTTGCTGACAGAACAAAATAACCTGGGGTGAACTATCTTAATGTTCTGTGCATTGATCCAGTGATCGGCTACAGACAGGTCAACGAGCTCTGCAGCGCAAGTGCAAGGACAGGGCGAGCGGATTTCCCTTCTCGCACAAATTTTATTTCAGCCTATTTAGATATTACTTAAAAATAAATGTTCCTCACAAACCTGTGCTTCTGCTTCCCCCGCAAAGCATTAGTTTCTCATTGAGCCAGCTTCTAATGAGATACGAGAATTGGATAATTTTTTTAAAGCGTGCAAATAAAAATATTTGGTGAAAGACGTTTGACAAATAATACTTTTCCCTTTAGTAGGTAAAGCTAACAAACGCTAGTTTTCTTTACTTTTTCATTTGCTCTGAATTCCTATAATATTTACTAACATTGTCTCTCATCTTGCTCTCCTGTTTCGAGTATAATTTCCATCCAGTGAAATGATTCACTCTCACTTAGCATTTGTTTGGTTTCTACAAAAGTCTACTGGATCCAGAATATTTCATATATGAGAAGTTCCTTTTAGTCTTTTTCCAACCAGCAGGAACAGGTGATATTATATATATATATATATATATATATATATATATATATATATATATTGATATCGTTTAATTTTTGATTTTTTATTAGTGAAACAGATTTATGCTTTTGGCACCCTTTTTCATTCACCATCATTTTTGAGATTCATAAGTGTTTCGACATATATCAATAGTTTGTTTTTTACTTACTAGTGTATTGAAATATAACAGCATATTTATCAATTCTCCTGATATTATTTTCAAGGTTTTTATTTTCTTTAATACCTAAAATGAAGTCTTTTATGACCTTTAAGATTATTTTTAAGTTTTAAAAATCCATATTGTTTTAAATTGTATTTTAAATAAAATTTAAACTAGGAATAGAATTGCTTTATTATATTAATCTAGTTTTTAAAATTCCCAACATTTTTGCAAAGGGGCTCAAGTATGTGTGTATATTGAAAAACATATGTATTTATTATAATATGTGGTATGATACATAATATATAAGTTCTGAAAATATAAAACATTATGCATACCAAAATTTAATGCTTTTTTGTTTCTTTCCCATTTTATTTTTAATGTCATAATTAATTATTTTCAACTTGACTAATAATTTGTGAAAATTTTTCATTAGGTTACTGGACATTTTTGTATCTTTTATTTTAACTGTCTGCTGAAATATCTTTTGCATTCTTCTAATGTATCAATGTAATTGCTCTTTGAATATAGGACCTTTGCATTCTGAAACACTTATTAGATTTGTTTATTATTTTTAGAAGATCACAGAAAATTGATAATTTCTGTGACTGCTATTAAAGTTAGTTTTTCTTTTTCCTTTTCATCTAAATGCCGTTATCCTTTTTTTTGTATTATTGAGGGACTATAGTTCCTAGCTCTAGTCCATACGTGGTTGGAGAGGGCGTGCGTCTTTGGTCCTTCCAAATGGAAAGCACTTAGGAGTCCAGTATTGGATACCTTACATATTATTTCTCACTTATTATGAGTTTGAGGATGCTTATTGACATTTCTACCATCTTCAAAATTTTGTTTTACTTCCGAGCCATAAGCAGCTTTTTCAAAAAAAATCTTGTCAAGTAGATTTTTTCTGTATTTCCTAAATTGTTTATATACATTCTTTTCTATATGAGTTTAACGTGATAAGTTATGTTAATAGTAATTAAAATTTTAAGCTAAACTTACTTTAATTTTTGATTCTACTTGATCAATACATACTGTATATGTATATACATATTGCTTCATTTATTCTTTGATATTATACGATTTCCTTTGTATAAATGAAAATTAAGATCCTAACTTTCTAAGATCCTAAGATAAAGATTTTTTTGAGACAAATGGGGGAAATATGGTCTGAGAACTACCAATATGTTTGAAAACATAGCTTTTTTTCATGCAACTTCTTGATATACTTTAAGTAGGTTTTTTTTTTCTTTAGAAGAAAGTACAATATTTAAAGAAAGATCTAAACAGTTTTAATTGCGGAAGGCCATTTCCATGTGTGTATGTCTGCCTTCATACTTTAGAAAGCAAAGTCCACAGAGATTAAAAACCATACAAATTTAAGCACATCTTCCTCATTTAATCAAACAAATAAATTAAAGAAAAGTAATTATCATCTTCACAAGGTCACAATGTCATGCATTTCTTTTTTGCCTTTTATCCAGCCAAGAGAAAGGATTGGTTATTAATTACAACCATTTATACTTTTTCTTTCCATTATGAAATCTAGGAAAAACAAAAACATGCATGTAATATTTCATAGCTGTAAAATTTATACTTCCCCCTAGGTTCAATGACTCAACTATATTACACATATTAACTATATTACACTGAAAAATATTTCTAATATAGCTAGTTTATAAAATCTATGAATGAAATTGATGATACCATTCTAATGTTACTGTTTCTAAGTTCTAACCATACTTAGCAATTTATATTACCATGTACCACATATATGTAAAGTAGACCTGTAAGTTCTTTTCAAGATTCTTTTAAAAAGGAAATAAAAAGTTTGACAAGAAATTTTTTAAAATTGAGGCAGAAAAAATATCTTTTTGTTGTTGCTACTTCTACTTGACTCTCTTAATAGTATCATTACTTTTGTCACAAAGGGGATTCTTTCTATCAAGATACAGAATACACTTCAGTTGTTTCTTTTTCCCCTGCTTTCTAAATGCCAACATAAATATGAATATAGTATAAAAGTAAGTTTTCAATTCAGAGTAAATAGTATTCGTCTCTCCTGTTCTGTTGGCCTTGTGCACAGCTTTGCTTCAGGGAAAAGCCATTTGGAAAGTCATATACAGTCCATGTGTTTGGAATCATTAGTTTGTGCCTTAAGATTCGCTGCTCTCCACACCCCTGCCTTCTGCTTGAGATGCTGAGATGATGCACGGACTCCACATACAGCCCACATGGCTTCTGTCTGCCAGCTGTGTTCAAGCAATTGTTGATTCTCATCAGAAACAGACAGAAGAGATAGCAAAGGTGGATGCTATGTAGGGTCTGGAGAGTCCCCCAAAAGGGTCCTGTATTTGGATGTTGTGGGGTATCTGTGACAAGCTGTGTGTCACTGGGTGGTAGGGCCTGGCTGGAAGGGACAGTTGCTTAGGGTTTTATCTGGAAAGATTCTGTCAATTTCTTGAGACCGAGGGGTGCTCTGGACAGAGCTTTCAGGTGTTTGTTATTGACTCTTGGGACAGAAAGTGAGGAGAGGTGCCCACTCTGGGTGTGGGGACCCAACTCAGGCTTGATTTAAGTATAGAAATAAAGAAAAAACATTGTTACACTTTCCTGGGAAAGCTCTAGCCTTGCTTGAGTCTCCCATAGAATGAGAAGGGTTCCAGCCTCTGCCATGTGTTTCCATCATCGCTCTTGTTTATGAATGGGCTGTGTGAGAATAAATCCTTCTTCACTTAAATTACAAATGTCAGGCATTTTGTACCAGCAATGAATAAGTAACAAAGATGGCTGAGTTCAAGGAACTTTTTTTCTTGATTCTTTCCACCATGTTTGTATTGTGTCAACTATCATTTTCAAACAAACAAAAAGCTATTATCATTTCTACACAACCCTAGATAATTTCCTCTTCTTTCTATAGTTCTCCAACTCAGCATTCCTTGGTCTCTAGGCCTCTAATAGTTGCCAACTGAACTACCCAAACTCATGCTATAAAATAACAACACTGCTTTCCCCAATCCTAGGAGTGATTATTCTAGATAAAACAAAATATTGTCAGAGTGTTACCTGTGTGTAATGTCCTGGGCCTCTGATGAACGTTGTAGTAACTAGGAAAAAAATGAATAACTGGTCTGAAATGATCTAAAACTTTGCTCATTTTTAAATGTGACTGGTGCTGAGTCAGTGGGATCTTTAGCTTTGCACTGGAAATCTGTCTGGAAACCCTTTAATAGAAACTGGTCTTCCTCACACCATAGCTCCTGAATTCAAAATGCTAATGTTGGGGGCTGCGGGAGAGGAAGAGACACTTAGAGAAACAGAGATTAGTATTTCACAGAAATTTTATTGGCACTGATACCTTAGCCTCAGAAGCATTGCTTCCACCTCTGTAATTTTTAGAGGGCAACTACAAAGTATTGTCAAATTTCAAGAAGAGAGAAAATAAATTTTAATTATAGCTTCCAGTTGGGGAACTGGAAGAAGTCTGTGAAGTATATTCGAGAAACTCAAGATACTGCTGTGAAAATTTTGACAAATCCTGACCTATCTCAGTAGAAATAAAAAACGTTTGTCTTCTGATTGTCCAAGGTTCCCAAATTAACTGTGTGTTCTATGAACTTTTGTAAATTTTACCCATTAAATTATGTTTATTCAGGGTGTTTTCTGCTTCTTATTGGAAACTTGCCTAATAAGGTTTACCATGTAAGTACAGTTTTAAAAGATAAATACTTCCCAGCTTATTAAAATATTCATATTCCTAAAATACATTTTAATTTTTAATCCCTTTCGTCACTGAGCTTCTAATTTGTTATTGAAATGAGATAGCGAGCAGTACAACCAGTTTCCATTTAAATCATGGAATTCCTAGGGAATGTTTTTGACAAAACTTGTTGCCACCATAATTCTTTCAAAAATTATTTTGCAAATTCTGAGAAATGTACTGAAAAAGAAATTAAAGGCAAAAGGAAACAAAATAGTAGAAAAATCATGTGCATTTTTAGATAACATAATCAAGAGCATAATATATAATTTTAGAATATTAAATTTACTGTAGAATATAGAATTTATAAGATTTGGAAACTGCACTGATATGATATGAAATTACTGAATAAAGTGATGTATGCATTTTGGTGTCATACTACATGAAATAAAAATGTACATCAATGAATAGTGGACAAATAAATATTATAAATACACAATGAAATATTATTCAACCTTAAAAAGAAATTCTATCATTTATAACAGTATGGATCAACTCAGAATATTTTATTAAATGTCATCCACAGGCAAAAATGAATGCCTTCAGTCATGTTTAAAATTAAAAATAAACAAATTGACAGAAAAATTCTACAAACTTCTGTAATTGTTAATATTTTTATCTCCTCCAAAAATCATGAATATTCTTAATGACATCTAGATGATGAATCCTTTGAAGAACTATTTTAGTTCATTTTGTCCAGTTTTATGGGAAAAAGTCTTTCTCCATAGCAATGGACTCATGAATTATATTTTAAAAATAGAAAGTACAACCTGAAAATCAAAGTATGTAAGCCACAGGATGTGAAATAGATCTGATATTCATCTCATTGAGCATCTTTATCAAGGCTTTTTGATTATCAGGTGCATCATCAAGGAACAGTAATATTTTGAAACAAGTCTTTTTTTTAACTGAACAGTAAATCTCAACAGCGGTCTTACAACTTTCATTAAACCATGTTATAAAGAGACATATTGTTATTCAGTCTTAGTGTTCCATTTATAAACAACAGACAGAGAAGATTTTTGTATAATTTTGTATAATCTGTGCTTTTCAGAACGACAAAAAAATCATTGACATGAATTTATTCATCAGGTGCATTAGTTCCCAAGAATAAAGTCAGCATGACATTTGAAGCTTCAAAACCAGGTATTAATTTTATTTTTATAGAAGGAGAAGATTACAAAAATACTTTTGTGTTTACACATCTCCCTTTTTCACCACGTATGCACAGGACACTTTTGACTCTTCTGCAAAGTCAAAATAGCCATGAAGACAAGCATATTTCATTGATTCAAGACATCAAGACAGCCACTACAGTTCAACTAAGACACTCACGAAAAAAGACTTTCGGACCAACTTCAGAAATTGACAGAACAAGTGTGTTGAATTAAGGAGAGTATTTTGAAGAGAATTAAGTGGAGTGTGTGTTTTACTGCAATACTTTTTAAACATTTATATATCCAAAGTATGTTTTATTATGTATCATACTTAACATTATAGTCTTTGTTACCTTGTGAAGAGAGAGGAATGTAGAAATATAATTTCCTTTGTACTATAGAACTCTTTAAAAGAGAGTTCTCCCCTCCCCCCATCTCTTTCTGTGATACTGGCTTTCACGCTGAGTTATATCCTCAGTCCAGTTGTGGTCTTCACTCAGTTGCTAAGTTGGCCAGGTTGGGTTTGAACTTGCTACTCTCCTGTTTTAGTTGTCAAGTGTTCCAAGATTGATGGGCTTGTGCCACCAGACCTGATTTAAACAACTTTCTTTAAAGTGATCTATTATACTGTCTTTCTGATCACTTGCTCTATCAGTTAATTTTGATCGACACTCGATTGGATTGAGATACTGCATAAAGATTGGATTTTGAGGGCTATAACCTCATCAGTAGATTGAGTCAATGAATGGTTCATAGTGGAATGGGCTCTTAAAAAGGGCCTACTTGGAGGAAGTGGATCAACATGGGTATGAATTTGGAAACTATTTTTGGTGCTTAAACTTTCAGTCTTAATCTGTTTCCAACTTCTATGCTTTCTAGTCAACGTTCACTAAGCAACTTTCCCTCATCACACCCTGCCCCGTGATGGATCTCCCCTGGAGCCGGCCAACCTGGGCATGGGCCAAACCTCTGATGTCACAAGCCACAAGAACATTCTTAACTTTTAGTTGCAGGTGTCAGGTATTTTGTTCCAGTATTAAGAAGCTTAAAGAATGCATAGGTGCTCATTATTCACTTCCGATTTTTAATAATACTGTTCTTAGATATGGACTAATTTACTTCTGTAATGTATCATGAATTCTACAGGGAACCTCTGTAACATATTCAACGCTGGAAATCTTTCAATTCTTTCATGTGATGCAATAATGTATCAGTTCATACTTTCCTGTATGATGCGTTCTCATTTTTTTCTGAGTAAACACATGGGATCTAACTCTAACATTGTACAATTTAGTATTAATTCAGTCTCTTGAAGGAAATTATCTATTTTTTGTTATTCATTTCTTTCTATTTGAATTTCTCACAAATCCCAGGTATTCAGTCTCTTTAAAGGCCATTCTCTAACCTCTCAACCAATGATAATTCCAAAATCCCTTCAAGTCTCTTTTAACCTCCAATTGAATAGAAAAATCTGTGTTCTTAGAGTTTTCTTTTGTGTTCTTTCAGAAAGTTTTTGTAGCTAATTGTTTTTTAAATTTTGTAATTGATTTTAGACAGAAAATTTTGGTAACTGATAATCTGATATTATCTGGTATTATCTGTCAAAATCATTTATTACTAAACAACTTGATAAATAATGGATTATGGAATATATGCAATATATAAGTGGAAATGTTAATATTTCCAACATTGTCATAATGTTTTTGTTAGGAAAGAAAATAAAAGCTACCTTACCAAAAACAGGAAAATATATTTTATAGAATTCATAACTGGGAATTATAGTAAAAGACAAAATATTGTAATTCAATATATTTATATAAAAGACAGTAAAGAAGAAAAATAAAACAGATCATAAAATAAATGAGTGTGAACTAAAACGAAAAGAGCTGATTCTTTTGAGAAAATGGGAAATGGGAATTTGCATATATAGCTAGTAGTATTGTTGGTGTAACTTTTAATGAATAACCTGTCCCTATTTATTGAAATTGAATGTATATATCTTCACTTTTTCAGTTAGTAATGATAAATTCGTGAGAATCCAAGTTTTGTAGACAATGCCACGAAGAGGCTGTGATGTGGGAAGCAAAGCCTACTTCAAGGGTGTTCACAGTGATGAGACTTTGAGACAATTTTAATTTATAGTATGAAAGACATAATTTAAGAGATGGTTATATCAAAGTAATGTACTTTTTCTGATACAATTTGCATTAAATATCTATTCAATATTAATATGAGTAAGCCACCAATGTTTCTTTACTATGTACATACATATGGATATATATTTGTTTATCATTGAAAACATCACCAATGAGATAGAGGGATGCTACCTATTGAGTGGACACTATCACTGTCTCACTGGTCAACACACATTGCTTAGATAAAGTTAAAATTGATACATTAAATTCATATCTGGAACGGTAAACTCATGGAAATAAGAATTAAATGCATAGCATGGTGGAAAACTTAAACTGTAATCAAAAATATCTGCCATCATAAAGACAAGAGGCATAGGATAGCCACTTATCCAAGGCTATGAATTGGGTCCTGTAACATTCTGGTCAGTTTCTTGTGCAAATGTCGTAGAGGTAGCTGAGTGTTGATACAGGGAGGGAAATGGCTCAAGACCTAGTCTCTCTTGTTCTAGAAATTACTAATTGCCTCTACTTCAAAAATATATGTTTTTAACTCTAGAAATTGCTAATTAACTCTACTTTGAAAGTACAATTTTTGCGATATACTTCGAATTTCCGATTGTTCTTAAAATGCGCACATTTGTAAAATAACAAAGTGAAGAAAACATGAAAGATATAGCTCTAAGCTGTATAAAACATTGTACCATGTCTCTACATGAATAAAACAACTTGTAAGTATGTAACTACAATATTCGAGAAATTAAGGTTTAAATTTAAATATTTGTGTGTAAAATGTTTAACATTATTAGAATTAAATTTTTACTTTTTTCTGATTTTGTATTTTTTAAGCTCTGGCAACATTTAACTTTTAATAAATATGTGAGTGCTATGTGAACTAAAATTTTTTCATAGACTATTTCGTTAGTCATATACATGTCAGCAAGAGTTCACGTGTTTGAAAGTAGTTAAGTTGGCCTTGGAATATACGTGCACACCCACAGTAACTACAGATAAGTTTTGGTACATGAGACTAGGTACTTATTTTTCAAGAGACATTCAGTAATCCGATTAATAAGTGCTACTGGAGGGTTAATGATCTTTTGCTGCCTTGCTAAACAGGAAAGAAATAAAAATTGAAATTTGATAAATGCAATCCCTTTGCTCCTTCTACTGAGACTCTGCAGAGCGCTGAGGACATCCAAGGGCGCTTCTGATTGCTTCATTGGAGCGCAGCTCTCTTCCCACACCGCATCTCGGAAATCTTTTATTAAGCGATGGGCCACTCATTATAAATCATTATTCCTGTTCATGCACTGCTAAGAAGGAGGAATGACAGTCTGTTCAAAGTGACACAAAGCTCAGAGATTTCCTAAATCGCAATGAGCCAACCTCGTTTTACCCGTGAACTCAAGCCAATATGCTTGGGGTCATCACTGTCTTGTGATAAGCAGGGACTCAAAACCTTTCTGAGTCGAGGTAAAATTGCTCAATTATTCATTTTATCTCAAAGTTCTCATGGAATGCTTTGCTTAATGAGTAAGAAAATGCCAACTATTTCTTCACAATATAATTTTAAAATCATTTCCTTAAATATAAATTACCGAACACTGCCTTATCTCCTGTTAATACTTTGCTATTAAGGATATTGTCTAAACTTCACAGATTTAAACTAATGTTATTTGTATTCTCTATAGTTATTAAAATAATGACATTATGTAATGATGACTGATACTAGTTTCTAGTTTTCCAGGCATGTTATGTAATTTCTATTTATGAATTATTTTTATTACTGTATACTAATTGAACAGGTTAATGAATTTCCTCCTGGCATTTTCATACATACATGTAGCATACTTTGAAAATTATCTCCAATTACTCTTTCTTAGATCCGCTTCCAGCCTTTTATTCTTGATTTTACTTTCTAACTTATTTTTCAAATAGAAATTTCGCAGTATGACTTTTGACTTTTGAGTGTTTAATCCTGTGAAATTGAAGTATCTTAATCTTTGATTTTTAACTCTTTCATAGTAATGTAATCAAATTGATGACAAACATGGAAATATGACATTTATATATTTATAAAATTGAATAAGCTCAATTTAATAAACTCAATACTATACAGAGACAAATTACTTAGGAATCATACTTGATTTTAATGTTTTATTTATATCATGTTAGTGAAACATGCAGAAATGCCAGTAAGGAATAACAAAATCTAATTCATTTCAAAAGGGAAAAAGTGGGCTCATAATTTTAGAATGCTAGTGGACATAACTTTAATCAAAAAGTCAAAAATAATTTTAACTGAATGTGGGGTAAATATATGGCCTTTGCCTCATTATGTAACTCACCAAGAAGACAGATTATTTGTTTCCTATTTGGCTCAAAATGTATTACCTGAATATCAATTTGGCATAACCAAAATAGATTCTATTCTGAAATATTGAATTATCATATTCATTCTTCTGTAATTGTGATAGTTTTGTGAAGCTGAGAGTGGGGATGTGGAGATAGAGAGAGTTGGGACAGTGTGGGAGACAAAATAAAAATGAGTCAGACTTGGAAGATTAAATATCACGTTTGAAAAAAAAGAGGATAATTAGGTAATAGAGTCACATAAGTGAGACGTTGAGAGTCAATGCGGGTGGAGAAGGGTGTGGGGGTGGGAGAGGGGTTGGGGAAGGCAATGCGAAGTGTTGCAACAGATTATGTTCATAAATTCTCAAGTTCAATGCAACCAGTGTGGATCCTATGTGCATTCTAATAGAAAATGGGGAAAATGATCCAGGTAAGATTTGTATATATACCAATTCTCCAGAATGAATGCGATTACTACATATCCTAAACATACTAATAAAAGAGTATTAATGGTGGAAAAAATACAATAAATTATTCTAAGGTAAATGCAAATAAACAGTCATTTCACTAAACAATCTAAATTGTATAAAACAAGGTCAGTCAAATAGCTATATAGGATATTCTGGAGTTCTTCCTTCAAATTTCAATGCTTCAGCGTATCAGCTATTAATACTTTCTCACTATGGGATGACTTGATTAGCAAAGGTAATTGAAATTTCATGACTCAAGTTACCTTTTATAGAAAGTCATGTAGAATATTGGAGCCCAAAAATGTGATTTCTTCAGTTTATTGTAGAATGATTTTGTAAATATCACAAATGTGCACACACAATAAGCAAAAAAGATGACAGTATAAAATTTGATAAATCTTGAGTTTTGTATTTTTGAAATTATTTTAAAAGGCTGTTTATTAAGTAAAATGTATAAAATTATATGCAAGAAACCAAATTGATGTTATTTCAATATTAAAATTTAATAATCATGCTGTCAAATACACACTGAAATTGGTGATTAAACTATATCAAGTTTTTCTCAAAAAAGTAATAATAATATTCTGGCAATAATAACAGTAGCATTTTTATTATATCTGTGGTTTTGGTTTGGTGCAGTAATTTCATCCTAAGCATTTTGAATGTTTAAGACCCAGATAACTCCATCACAAAAGAAAAATGAGGAAAGATTTTTTTTTAGTTTTCCATTGACTCATTTCAAAGAAAAGATGGTGATTAAATGAGTGTACTTAGATGTGCATATAAACTTAAATTTCATGACTTTATACATGGTAGTTAAAACTGTATGGTTAGATGAGATAGTAGAAAAATAAAAAGATAGAAATGAAGAGGCAAGACCAGGCACTGGCATGGAGTTGACAGGAAGGAACCCTCAACACAGGAATTGCATTTTCTTCTCAAGATATTGTAGGCAGTTTAGGATCTCAGATAGCTATTAAATACATTCTGATTGTAGGAGGCTTAGCATCTGTGGAATGTCCAGAGATTTCTTCCAACCAACAGACTTTTTCTTTTCTTCTTTCCTCTGTCTTTTCATTTGTTTTACCGTGTATTTAAAAAAAAACACACTCAGCTGGGCACATAACTCAGTGGCTAAAGTGCTTTCCTAGCAAGTACAAGGCCCTGTTTTGATTTCTTAGCACAACACACTAGCTTGGTGTGGTGAGGTACTCCTGCAATCCCACTGAGGCAGGAGGATTGCTGTGAGTTTGGGTCCAGCCTGGGCTACATCGTGAGATCAGAACCAGCATGGATTGCAAAGCAAGACCCTGTCCCAGAAACAATCACTGCATCCAGAATTAACAGAATCCAGGACATGAAGGTTGATGGATATTGCAAGGGCGTTACAGAACTATGGCGTGGAATGGTCGCACCAGTAATCTACTTTCTTCAGCATTAAGCTATATATACAGCTAAAACCACATACAAATTTTTGTTGATTATGTGATTTGGTAGTTTCACAGGAGGACAGCTTTGTGTCTAGAGAAGGGTTTCAGTTAACTTGTAGTGGACCAAATTTTTGGAATACCATGAGGCATGGTGAGTATGATGCTACCGCACAACTGCACCGACACCATTGTTCTCCTTAACTCAAGACTTGTGTGCAAAGAGCAAACGTGTCTCCAACCTGGATATGGAAGCTATGCGTAAACTAGTCTCATTTCGCATCCATTTTTTTATATGCAAGATTATTTTGGTATTATTTAGAGAAAACAAATGTTGTGATTCATTTAACACATAATATAGGTGAATTTTGCTAATATCTACTATTCTTTTGATAGATACATACTTTAAAATTTGCATAAAATAATCTTTAATTCAAACTAGTAGATTATAAAAGATGAAAAGGGTATTGGCATCTATTTATCTTTAAAATATTTAAAAGTAAAAGTCATCTCAAAGCGTTTTATGTGTTAGTGTTGAAATAAATTAACACAAATGTCTCTAAAATAGAATCGTAATGTTGAATTACACACTTATAGTCCATAATTATTTTGACACTATACATCTTCTTAGGATCTTAGGATATATGTCTTTTCCAATTTAACTGGTTAGTACTGTAGTAATCATAGTATTTTTGTGATAATTTTGCACCTTGTGTTTTTAAATAATGTGTCTCCTTGTAATTTTCTTTGTATTTAACAAATATAAAAATATTAGATACGTAGAAGTCATGCAATTATAATGAACATCATAGTTTCATTTATTCATTTCACTCAATTGAATTTCATAAGGATATTTCGTAATTTATATTCTTTTATATTTCAATGTTTTTCAACATCCTTTTTTATAATACAGTAATTTTAGGAGCTATCATAAGAACATACTATTATTTTTCCATAGTAGCAAATTAACCTGAGCCAACATTATGATTTATACTTTTATATCAAAAGCTTAAAATCTATAATTGAAATATATAATACAAAATAACATACAAATAACTTTAAAAGGTCATGGTCTTAAATAATGCACTGGGATTTGGTTGACAACACCTTGTAAAGGAAAAGCAATGCAAATTTTTATATTAATACTTCAACTATGCTGAAATTAAATTTCATAAACATTTTATTTACACTTATTTCTACACATTAGGTATGTAAATAAAAGAATGTTATTGAAAGACAATAAACAAAATAAAGTCTATTTTCTCTCATAGTTGCAAGATACTATTATTTTCATTATCAGAGCCATCAGTGGAGTACAATATTACCTCAAACTAGGTACACACATTCTATTTCTCAGGTTCCACATAAATATATTCAACACATTCTATGGAAATTCTAACGCTGAGCCACACCAGCTTGCTGCAGTAATATTTTTAAACATGTAAATGGGAAAATTTTTTATGGATTCATGTATAAGGTGTGCTTAGCTAGTTGCAGGTAACCCTACGCAACCCCAGTACTACAGAAACAGCTGTCTCCACATCCTCTCCATCATTCAATATTTATTAATAAATTCATAGTAATAATTCTCACTGAGGTGTGGTGGTGTTTTACTGTCTATCTTTACAGTTTTTTTATTGATTTGTTGCACTCTTGTATGTCTTGGTTTGAGAGCATCTGTTTAGATTTTTAGGCACTTTTTAATTGGGATATTTAAGTTTGTTTTTATTCATTTATTTTTTGTATTGAGTTGTTTGTATCGCATACACATTCTGGATATTATCTCTTGTCATATATTTAGTTTGTGAATATTTTTCCCCCCATTTTTACATCTTTGGTTCTGCTGATTGCTTCGTTTATGTGTTCAAATTTTTCTCACTACTGCCTGTATATCCAAAGGACCTGGAATTCCAGGATTAAAAAAAAAATCTGCTTGCCAATATGTGTTGTCGAACTCTTTACAATCACCAGGTTATTCTATAAATCTCCACAAATGAATATGAATGGATAAAGAAAAAATTATATATTATATACCTATACACACATATTGCTGGTCACCACGGGCTAAGAGAACAGAGGGTAGAGGAAGTAGCAAGAGTGGTCAGTTATCACAAAGCCATTGTTTGATGGGGTGTACATAATCTTCTTTTCTCCAGCTAACAGAATAAATATAGTTAATAACAATGCATTATACAGAACAAAATAAGAGAGCACACTTTCAATGTCCCCACCATAAAGATCTGATAAAAACTTAAGGTCTTAAATAGTTCAATTATTGCCAGTGCATTAGCACTCAGTGTATGGATTAATCAAAATATCATAATGTGCCTCACAATCCTGTGCAAATACTAGTATAAAAATTGGTAAAATTTAATTTAAAAAGTTTTAATTATCATCTGCTTTTAACTAATCATCAAAGACTCATGTAGAAAGAACCTCTTCTTTTTCCGAGAGAGTACCTTTACTTATGCAGCTGCCTGTAGTCCAAGATTTTGCAAACTATGGCAGCATTCTGATTCTGTTAAAAAAAGAAATGCACTGGTGCACAACCGCACCCATTCCCGAACAGCTTGTTCACCGCTGCTTTCATGAGCTGACTATAGAGCTCGTCTCTTTTCTAGTTGATGCTACAGTCCCATCACTGCCCCCGACGTAATTTATTTATCCTTATCATCATTTTATCATGTAATCTATTTTCAGTAACCACCCTTGAAGTCATCTTCTCCACCTGAACAACATATTTGAAATCCAGGTGACCTCCCCCCATCCAAATTTCATTTTATGCCACTTTTTTTCATAGAAATATTTAGTCAAAAGCATGCATTTTTCAACATTTATTACTCTGTTTTGTGAATGTGTCAATGTCAAAATAAGAACTACATATTAGAGCTGTTAATCTCCTTGACACTCATTTATAGTCTCAAGAGAATTTATTAGAATTAATATAAAATTATTTAATGAGATATTTCCTACCTGCAGTGATTGTTCCAAAAGTGTTTCTGTTTTATCCGCTCACTAATTCATTTATATAAAATTTCTTTGTTGAGCAATTATTTAGTAGCTGGTTTTAAAGAATTAAATCATCGGATGATGATAATGGAAAAAATAAGTATTTTCTGTAAAGAACTTAAGAGTCTTAAAAGACTGAAAAATGAGCACATAAGCAATTGTTATGAAAGACTTAACAAATAGCACTGATGCATACAGGAGGCGATGACCACCTCAAAAACAAAATGTGAACTAGGACCTTGAGAATCTATTAAAGCTAAAATGAAAAGAAACCGAGGAGAAAATGACATTCACAGATACCGGGAGGACAGGAAGACTATGCATTACACAGGGAACTGAAAGTGGTTGTAAGCTTGAAGTGTACTGAGCTACAAGATGAATAGTTGTATATTTGCTGGGAGTCATGAGGAGTCCACACAAGATAGTCCGCTGACAAATTGTCAGTGGTTATCTAAAGTCTCGTTAGAGATTTTGCCTAATTGACCAGCAACTTTCCAACTAGACTATGTATATAGTTATTAATGTCTTTTAGAATCCAGTTTCCAATGAGCAATTAGAGCTCACTGGTATTTTAATGAAAGATTCTGGCTATCTCCTTAACAAGTTATACACTGACAAGAAAAAGAATCATTTTTTTTTAAAGCAAAAAAACTATAGCGAAACTTCAAAAGGATCTTAATCTCACACGTACATTTTCACACTGACATGACAGGCACACACATTATCTAACAGGAATCTCCGGATCTGAGAATGACAGCCATTTTCTCGAATACTTTATAATCTTGGGAACTCATTAGACATTATTGCCTTTACACCCCATTTTTCAAAAGTAACTTCCATATTTAAATGTGTACCACATAAAATTTATCTTAGAATGTTGCTGACCAAAGTATTTTTACCACCGTTTAATTATAAAACACACAAATATATATTTTAAAAATCTACAAGGTTATTACTATTGATTAATGACATATTTTGGTTCTAAGAAATTCATAATAAAATTATATCCTTAGACCTGAAGAATGATAATGGAATGTGGATTACATTGAAACAAACACATTTGATAGTTAATTTCCATATCTATGTATCATCTGTGTTCTTTTCCTCTCTCTCAATATATGTATATCACCATCCTTCTTCCATCCATCTGTCTGTATTTTGGTAGTAACTACACATTTTTGATATGGAGCCCACTTTATCTCATGGAGATGTTGGCAGATGAAACTTTGCAATCAAACTGGTTCCCATAGATTACACAGGAAGTGGTTCTCGGTGCTAGTCTACACTTCCTTCTTTGCCTCTCACTCTCCAGCAGATTTAGCTACTAAATCTTTTTTGTCTTCTGTTTTTCCATTTATTCCCATATCTCTTTGTGATTCATGCAAGTCACTTGAAAAAGTCCTACTGACAAAGAAAAACTGCTTACATCTTTTATATAGAAAGCTTTTGCAGTGTTTTAGGCCTTTGAGAAAACAAAGAACACAATTTATTTCCCTACTCATGAATACTGTTCCCGTTACAGTGTTTCTTTTCTAGTTCGTCACTGTTGGAGATTTTGAGGTAAGAGAAACTTTCTCACAATGAATGGATTATTTAAAATGGATTTTTATGACTCTTGCTGTTCTGTCATCTTTGGAAGAAGAACCCCTATAGATTTTTGGTTGAAACAAGCATATATTTGATTGGAAATCTACACAACTAGTATCAATCGTAAAAACAGGTGCACCTGCTGTTATTGTTCGTTAGGTCACAAAACTGCTCTAAGCCTTTTATTTATAATTTCTTTTCATTTATACCAGTTACCTACATGGTAGGCCTGATTCCATGTTCAGTTTTACCAATTCAGAAGCAGAGGAAGCAGAGCTTAATTGAGCTACCCCAGGCTAACACTGAAACAGGAACAAAAGACACTCATGGTAACTTAGTGAGTGGTGATTTATCTGCACGGGACTCAAAGAAGTCCCAACATTGTTGCTCAATTTTGTGTAAATTTATAGAGTACTTTGTTTTGTTTTAAGATGAGGTTTAAGAGGGTAAACAAACTAAGCTGTAATTTTTAAAGTAAATTACAAGCTTGAACTCTGTTGCACTATCAAAATAAGTTTCACAATTTAGTGCCAGTGTGACCTCAGTGATAATATTCTATGACTCAGTTTCTTCTGAAAACTCAGAGTCAATTGGAGTTTTGTAAATATGAACTCATATAGCAAAAAATGCTGACTCACAAAGACTCATTAAAATGAAATATTTGCTTTTTGGATTCAGCAGAACAGTAATATTAAAAATATCAAACAAAAGTGTCACATATTGTATATGTAATTTGCAAGTATTTTTGTATTTTTACCCTAGAAGTTACATTAAAACTTAATATAGATTGATTTAGACTGAGTAATCAAGATAATACCCAGATAATCACATTAAGAACAGGAAATACTTATTCCACGCTACGATTTATCTTTTATTTATTTGAGACAAACATGTCTGTCATTCAAAGTGTCACATATTATGTTGTCGACTGTTTCAAGCTCTGACTTTAGTGCAGGTAATTAGCTCAGAGCAGTGGACAGGCAATACACATAAATGATGTAATAAGCAACAATTGCAACAATTATTTTTCTTTTTGCACCCTTTTCTTGTTACAGTTATCTGTTTAGGCTTTAGAGTAGCTTGACTTAAAACCATGTATATAAAAATTAAGGAAAACAAATATGCCAAACAAAAAAATAATCAAAATATAGATCTTTTATTTCTCCCCAAATTATTCTTTTTGTTAATACGTACTTGTGAGACAGAATACTTACACTGAACTTGGGCAATTTGTATATATCACATAACCTCCTAATAATCATCTTCCTTTATCCTTTCCTACCTGCTTCTTGGTCCTTATGTTCCCTTGATTTCTGCGCTAAGTTTGTTCCCGAGTTTCCTACCATCTCTCTTTTATTTTCCTCTTTAATTTGTTTCTGTTCTGGGCTTCTCACATTAAAGAAACCACGTGATGGCTACTATTACATTTGTGATTAATTTTGCTGATGATCTCTAGGTGCATCTGTGTTTCTACAAATGAGTCTTTATGGCAGAGTAATATTCTATGGTGCAAATAAACAGTTGTCATAGACAATGTTTTTGACGTTTCTTTGAGTTATGGTAATGTCAGTGATACAGCTGAGACCAGATTATTTCCTCTTAGGAGAATACAAATGTGTGCAAAATAAAGTCACTGATCTCTTTTTACAGAGAGAATATTTTTCTGAAGTTTTCAAAACGAGAGTGCACATTCTCAAAAAACTAGAAAATTGCAAGGAACAGGGTCTCGATTAAGGCCACTGTTTTTCATTAGAGATTTTTCTCCATCGAAATGAAAATTATGGGGCTGAAGAGAAAAACCTCTGTTGGAAATTATGGTATTGTTTTGATCTATGGGCCCTAACAATATAAACCAAAGGATCTAGTGAGTTGCGTTCTCAGTAGAGGAGCAGAAAGAAAATTGCCATAACCTAACTTTTCCATATGTAAGGGCAGAAACATTTCAAGCAAGTTCTTTTCTCCTGCCACTGTTTTTAACTTGTAGCAAAATGTTTTCTCACAAACATTTCTTTAAATGGTATTTCTTAGAATTGCATCACATGCTCGATGATAAATTCAACCGTGTCTGGGTAATTGAACATGATAGCCAAAAATGGCTGCCATTATAAAAATTGTAGCTCCAACCTACTTCCTGTTAGAATGCAGAAGGCTGTAGAACAAAATCATTTTCAGAGTTTTCTCTCTCTTTTTTAATCCCCACAAGTAAATTACTTAAGCATTTTTCTGCTCTTTTTTTTTGTTTTTCCCCATTTTATTGATATGTATTAGTGCAAAACCTAAGTTTTACAATGAAGTTGAGGATTTTGTGCACATACATATCTTGTCAAGGGGACAAAGACTTTCCCACTCTCCTTTTGTCCCTCCCCTTACCCACCCCTCCCTCCTTCGCCACCCTACCACTCCCCCCCTCCCGGTTTCACTTTGTTTTTGGTTTTAAGTTCCATAAGAGTTGTTTTTCTTTTTGAACATTTCCCCTGGATGCCTTGTCCAGAATTCATAATACAATTGACACAGAGTAAAATCTTCAGAATTTGAATATATATTGATGAAGGACTGGCGGGGGAGAGAGTAAATCACGAGAAATCTTGATGAGAATGAATCTCACAAGTAAGTTTCTATGTCATAACTTTATAGTTTTATCTTTTTTGTAAATGGTTTCTTAATTGTGATAAATCGACAATTACTGGCTAGGGCAGCACATTGTGTAATACCGAACTGCAAAATTTTAATGTTCTAATCATGACGTTGGGTTTCTTCTTAGGCCATTACCACACCGCTGATTTCCTGGAATTCCTGACTCACTATGCATCCTGTTCCTACTCTGACAAATTAGCTCTTGTTCCAGAGTTAACCATCTGACTGGGTAGTGGCTTTAATCAGATTTTAAAAGCAGAATTTGAGAGTATTTATAAAAAGGGACTTCATCTGTGGAAAACATTAGGAAGACATTTTAAAAGTTGTTAGAGGAAAGTACCATGATCACCAAAATGAAGGAAATATCTTTCTTTCTGCAATTATTTATGAAAGTATCTTTAAACAAATTGGTCTGTGACTTATTTATTGCTAATTCTATTTGGTATTTCTATATAGGCATATATTTTTAAAACATGATTAGTTGGTTGATTGAGACATCACTGCTTACATATTACATATTTTATTTATGGTAGGAAAAACCCCCAAATTATTATACTGATATATATTATTTTAAAGAACTATCTGCCTAATTTATATGTGTGTATTTGAATTTACATTACTGAGATTGCTGATTATAACATCACGTGCTCTTTACATAATAGGGACACAGTGAATATTTTTAAAGCCTGAGAAGAAGAAAACACACCCCAAACTTTTTGTGTTCAGAAAACTGTTTTTATTTTCATACTGTTAATGTAAAGGACAATAGAAGCTGGCCAGAAGAGAGAAGGAACAGGCTAGGAGAAATATGATCAGAGTGCTAATTTTATAATCTTACAAATATCATAAAATTTTAAATCTTATATTTTATAAATGTTCATATTATAAAATTGCTAGTTTATAAAAGTTTTCTTTGTGGGTCTCTCCTTTCCTGAACTTTCACTTTACAGTCTTAACACTTTCAGAATGATACATTTTCAGACAAAATATTTTTAATTAAAATATGGTGAGAGTATTCAGCTATGACTTGACACTTGACTATATATAATATCTATTTATATAATGTGCTGTGGGTAGAAAATAGGCTTCGTTTTCTACAAACTAACAAGAGGTCTGGCCATACCTCTTAAAATCCCCTACGATTCTAGGTTGTCTCATAGATTGATAGAATTCATACGGCAAGAGAATTTCTGCCATTTTCAGTGTGACAGGATGGTCTATCACTCTAAAGCTTTCTTTCAAGCCAGTTTTCTCAGCAAACATTTAGAGACCTGAACACATCGCCTCTTCTCTGCTGTTTGGCTGAAGACAGTGGAAACCATGGTATCTCATAAAGAAGGGTCTGGGTCACGACATTCATTTTTTCCAACGACAGTCTCCATTTACTGTGATCTCTAAAAGGAAGAGTCTTGTTCTCACTCTGATGATATATTGTATGTTAATTCTTACTCAATATCATTGACTACTGAGAGCCATTAATAATTAATGTAGGATTATTCTAATACACCCAGATTGTGGGAATTTCTTAATAATTCATTTAAGATAGCATTTTAAAGTGTATTGTAAAAATCAACATAATGTAGTTATCCATTTTAGTTCACACAAGCATGATAATTTTCTTGGAGGTCATATACAGAAATTAATAAGCGATTGTTAGTATGAGTCACAGAATATGGAGCTGTGAGACATGTACAATAAGTTAAGCTCTCAGATGAATCTGAACTGATTATTTACCCATTTCTTCTTTTTTATTTTTTTTCCCATTTTATTGATATGTACAAGTGCAGAATTTAAGGTTTACAATGGAGTTGAGCATTTTGTGCACATACTTTCCTTGTCAAAGTGACAAGGGCTTTCCCGCTCTTCTTTTGTCCCCTCCCTTCCCCCCCCCGTCCCCCTCTCCTCCCTTCCCTCCCTTCACCACCCACCCCTGCCCCCCTCTTTCCCTTTGTCTTTCGTTTAAAGTTCCATGAGATGGTTGTGGTCTGGGTCTCTCATATCAGAGAGACCATCCGATGTTTCACCTTCTGCTTCTGACTCATTTCTTCTTTGTTATGTTTTTAGTATTTATTCAACAGATGTTAGAATTAATCTGACTAACCATGGAAATTTCAGTTCATCAAATATAATCAAATCATATTTTTGTATCTAGATTGGACACCTATTATGTTGATGAAGAGAAATGTCTAATATTTTTCCACATCAGAATTACTCAGAGATTTTCAATTATCGTATATCAGTTTGCTACATATTAACTTTAAGTATATCTTCATGTTAGTTTCTCTCCCAACGTTTTCTTTCAGCAATAGACTCTCTTTAAAATTATATGCTTCTTCTGTGCCTCAGGGTATAAAGAACCAGTGAGACTGTCTATTCTGAGCTGTCATGTAGGTTTTTATTTCCTTTCATGTATTTATAAAGTTTTCTTCACTGGTCTAGTGAGAAGTTCCTGGTTAATTGTCCCTTCTGGTTGTTTTCCTTGCTTAACAGACTGAGAACCAAGGCCATGTGACTTTCTCTGCTTGACTGACATCTTTTTCATTCTGTTGATGTTTTTGTGCCCTCGGTGTTTAGGTCACGTGTACTGAACATATCCGGTTCCATTTGAACCACACTGAAACTAAGGGGCAAAAATGATTTAGTTTTTAATCTTAAAATAATAACTTCTGTATCACTCAACGACTTCATCAAAACTCTTTGTTTTTGCCAGTTCTATTTCAAATTTGCAAAGCGATCCCTTGTTGCTCCACATTATTTGACTGCTTTCCTTTCCCTTACAAGTTTATCTGATTATCTGTAATATCATGGTGTTGGGAAATGGTAAGGCACGTAGACACAAGCGGTCATCATTAACTTATGCTTATTTAGTATTTCCTTGTAATCCTGTGAAAATAAAGTGTTTGAAAAAAATCTGTTTATCCTAAGTTTTTTGACTGAACGTTAATCCTGTAACATTTCTGACATGAGGCATTATAGAAAATTGATAGATTCTGGTTTTTGTTGCAAATAGAAAAGTTGTGATTATCATAGGGATGGCATGGTGGATCTCTGTGGTTATAGAAATGTTCTGTAGCCTGCTTTTGATGCATATAGGAGCCCATCTATTGTATAAAATTTCATAGGGCTAAATTTATATGAAAACTAAAAAATAATTATAATTATTCGTGGAAGACTCTAAGATTGGTGGGTCAAAACATGTAATATTCTTCTAATACTATATGATATTTTTGAAAGAATTCATCATAGGAAAATTTGATCAATTATATGTAAGGCCTCTGCATATTATTTATTTTGTCTTCTTGCAATACTATAATCATTTATAAATTAAAAGCACATATATATTGTATATAATCTTAGCATATGGATGTTTGTGTTGGAAACAGAATAGAAAGTTATAAGACAAAATAATGAACAGAGTTTTACTAAATATAGATAAAAAGATTAATAGCATAATGAATTTTGAACTGTGGACCTGTAGCATTTATCCAGTGTAGAAAAGTGCTAAATTAGACTAAGATAGTAGCTCATGTGAAAATCTGTAGAAGAAAGGATTAATCACTTTATGGCAGATATAGAGTTGATATAACTTATCTCATTTTTCATACATAAAACTCATGTAAAGTTTCCCATTAAAGGGTATAAAAACTGAAGCCCATGACTCTCAAAAGAAATATGAGTTAGCTTACAGTACATAATTAGTGAAGCACCCGACTATTAGGCTAAAAATATACAATGGAAGCCATAATGATAGAGTTCAGATATAAATTATTTCACATTGTAAAATAATTATACTTCACTGGAATAAAGTTACATTTCCACTGAAGTAAAAATCAACCATCACCAGAATGTTGTGCATGACTGAGGTCTGAAATTACTTGAAAGGCAAATGCACAAGTTTTGCTTGAGACCCAAGTTCAAGTTCAATCTCAACACATCAAAAAATTTTTCATTCATGAAATGAAAAATTCCTCATAAGAGAGGGAACTTCAGTTTCTAGAACACACACACACACACACACACACACACGTGTATACATATATATACATTTACGTATATATGATATTCACAAGGCACTCAGATCATGGTATATGTACTAACTTTATAACAGCATGTGAAATGGAAATGTTTATTTAGATTAAATTTCTTCTTTACTAAATTCATTTACAGACTAATTTTCTGGCTTATCTTAAATCTGATACCAATATACTTGATCATAACAATGTGTGACTTCATGACAGAGAAAAATGAATATATAACATAGATCTAAGAGGGGTTTTTTTGGTACAAATTGTTCTCCAAAGGTTATTGGCTGACATTTGGTACAGCCAATGTTAATTTTTAAACAGAGAGAGAAAAAAAAGATAATTACATGTAGTTAAGGAACTCTATGACCAATTTTGAGTCATTGTCATTGTAATGAATATCTGTCTGGTTTTGTTTGTTTTCTTTTCATTTCATTCTTTCATTTT